>WPIO01000023.1:4852500-5007500 GCA_009760855.2 Cristatella mucedo | reverse complement strand
TCGCCAAAAAACAAGAACTCGAAGGAACTATCGAACTATGAAGGCGCGTCGTCGTCGGCGGCGATCCGTCGCTGCCAGCCGTTCTTCATCGCCGCGTACGCAGCAGCGCGGCCGCCGCTCGCGTACAGCGCCGCGAACGCCGCCGCGGATGCTTTGCAATCGTTTGTTTACACGCGGACTGCGGCGGATATTTTATTTTGCCTCGTGCGCATTTTTTTGCGCCGCCTAAGCTTGGCATCAGCACCCGCGCTCGCGTGCGCCACCTTCCGCACTCGGCTGCTAGCAGACGGAATGGCGCCGGACGTCCGCGCGGCGAAGCGCGCGGAAGCGCGCGTTCGGGGCGCCCGGCCCGCTCGCTCGCGGCAGCCGACTACGGCGCGCCGCTCGCGGCGCCTAATGGACGCACTCGCTAGAAGGTCGGCAGTCGCCGGCGGTCTGCAGTAACGCGGCCGCTGGATGAGCCACTGCCGAGGAGCCAAGTCGGCGACAGCGTCGCCGAAAGGTGCGCGGCGCTCTCTTGAGTAACCGCGTCAGCTTGGAGCACGATAGCGAGGTGACAGGAGAGAGCAGGCTCGCCGTCCGCTGCGCGTCGTCGCGGCTCGAACAGCCTCGCCCGCTCCGCAGCTCAGCAGCCCGCGGCGCTCGGCGATCGATCGATCGGCGCGCTGCATGCGGCGCGCGTCTGCGTCGTCCCGGCGAGCAGAAGGCCGCGCGAGACGCCGGGCAGTGGCAGCTGAGCCGCGCACGGCGTGCGGCGCTGCACCGTGGGGCGACATTTGAAGGCCGTCGGGACGCTCTCGCGGCGCCGGCATGCGCGCGCCTGAAATATCACCAGCCAGCCGTGAGCGCGCGAGACATCAATTATGCGTCCGGTGCCGACCCCAGGCGGCGGACTGGACGCCGGACGTCGGCGTCGGCGGCCCGGAGCGCAGCGGCGGGGCAGGGCGGCAAACCGCAGTGGCCACCGCAGGCGCGACCGAGCCCGCCGGAAGACGGGCGACCAAAACCGCAGCGCAGCCGCAAGGCCTGCCGGCCGCCGCACAGTGCCGCGTCTAGATGCGCACAACGGCGCCCGACAGTTGTCCCGACGTCTAGCGCCCCCTGAAGACGCTGCTGGCATCGTACGCTCTCTCGAGCTCTTAGTTCGCAGTTCACCGATTCTTCGGCTGCTGCTGATAGCTTCGCTATCGCGCACACCGCTGAGACGCGCCAGCGCCATCAGCGGGCTAAGGTACGGAGTCGCCGCCTGCGAAGCTGCGCGCACGCGCGCGCAGCTGCGTCCGCGAGCGTGCGGTCGTGCCGCCGCGCGCCGGCCGCACACTGCGCCCGATCATCGAGCCGCGTAGCGGGGTCCGGGCGGGCGGACGGGCGGGCGGCCGTATCGCTAGCGCGTGCGGGCAGCCGCGTCCTCCGGCCGCTACCACCCCCGCATTCACGCCGTCGGCCACGTACGGCGACGTCGGCGCGCTCAAGCGTGTTGGCGGCCGGCCTGCCGGCCGGCAGGATGGCCGGCCGGAAAGCCGACCAATAGCGAGCGGCGCAGGTGGGGGGGGGGAGGGAGCGCGTCCGGCATGCCAGTCCACGCGACCCGCCGCCGCTGCCGCCGCCGCGGTGTAGCTCTTTCCGTCAGGCCTTCGGCGCGCCAGCAGCGGCGCACGCGCGATCTCTACCGCCGCCAGCAGCGGCCCGGTGCCGCGGGCCGCGAGCCCCGCAAGTATTACGCCGCTCGGCTAGCCAGCGCTAGCGCCTGGCCGTCCGGTTGGCAGTCGCGCCTTCGCCGCTCGCGCGCGGCGCCCGAGCGCTCGACCTCGGCCCTCCGACCGGCGCGCGGGGCGGCTCTGCCGTCTCGTGCCCGGTCGCGCATCTAGTCGGTCGCGGCCATTCGTGTCGCAGGCGTCCGCGAGCCGGCGCGGGCACCCGGCTCCCCAGCCCAGTCCGCCCCCCCCCCGCCGCCGCCGCGCGCCCGCCCGCTACCGCCCGTGCGCGCGCGCCGAGGCGAGCGGCGACCCGACGGGCGCCGGTCGCCTCGCGGCGGAAGTGAGTCTCGCTCGCGGCAGCAGCTCGCGCGTGGTCGCGAAAGGTTGCCGGTGGGCGGGCGGGCGGGCGGGCGGGCGGGCTGAGACGGCAGCTACGCTACGCGGCCGCGAACTCGCCGCCGTCGGCTCATTAGACCGCCGCCGCCCCATCGAGCCGCCGCCGCCGCCGCGCTGACAGCGCCCGGCGCGCCGGAGTGTCGGGCGCTGTCGGTCGCGGCTCGCATGCGCTCGCTCGCTGGTCGGGAGGCTCGCAACCGCGGGAACCCACCCGCGCCATCCCGTGGGAGGACGAGCGAGCGACCGCGGCAGGTCTTTTGTGGACTGCCGCTGCCCTCATGTGCGGCGGCGGCGGACCCGGGACCGCTGTACCGCTGCACCGCTGCCTGCGCGAGCGCTGGGCCTCCATCCACCGGCTCGCCAGCCGCCTGGCGGTGCTGGCTAATTTATTGGCCTTGTGGTGGCGGCGGCAGTGATGGTGGCGGTGATGCGGGCGGCAGCCCGCGTGGCGCTCGCCGGTACACCGCATCTCGGCGGCTACGTTCTGGAGAAGGGGGTTCGTTCGGGAGAAGGGGCGTTCGTTCGCGAGGCCGAGCGGCTGGCTACACGCCCTCGTGACTCGCGAACACGCCTCTGAGGTGTCCTCAGAGGCGTGTCCGTGCGTCCTTCACCGTTGCTTGGTCAACTTCGGAGGGGCTCCTGGAGCTGGGGGGGGGGGGAGGGAGGAGAAGGGAGAGAGGCCATGCACTCGTCCCATTCGCCTCCTGCCGCCCTGCCCCGGCTACCCCCCCAACCTCGCCTGTGAAGGGCTCGAACGGCTTCGGAAGATCCATGTTTGACGTGTATTAGGCTGACAGTACCCACCGAACGGTCGTATGAAATCGCAGTTGCACAGCCGATTCGCACCCAGGATCCCGAGACGCAGATTTAGGCTATTTATTATCCCCTAGTCGAGACTGAGGTAGGTGGGCGTTGGGTCCTCTGTGCTACTGCCTGCCGGGACCACCCACGTGGCTGACCTGTGCGCAGAGGGCGAGGCCTGCTCGCAGCCCCGGTCGGTTGAGTTATGGTAAGCGATAAATTTATATAACACCCTTATAAAAGTTATCTCTCTCTCTTGGCACTTTACATGCATACGTATGTGAAACATGACCATAGGGTGGAGGGGGCCCGACTTTGACACGTATGTAGGGGGGATACCAGCTGGTCGAGTTTTTAATGCCCACCAGTTACTGCACGAAGTGCCGCCACCTCGCCGGCACCAATTGATGCAAGATGAGATGCCGTGAGACGGCTGCTCAAAGCTTGGCAGCTCGTTACTGGGCCGTAATATAGCCCAAGGGGTAAGCCACTCGATCTTCACGACCTCGGTCGTGGGTTCGAATCCTCCACTTGAGTGATCCTTTATTGCCAACTGCAACCAGTGGGAATAGCCGACAAGGCGGTTCCCCTGCTATACAACTGAGGCTATTAAATCGGCTAAGATCTTTTGAGTGCTCTGTCACAACGTGTGCACTCCGTGGGAGCAAGTCGCTGGAAATCTGTCAATCTGTCTACCGTCAGCACCATGACTTGAAGTTACCACAGGATCATGACGTTCCAGTGCAGGCAATGTCAGTTCTCGCGAGAGGGTTTTTAAAAGGGGCTGACAAGAGATGGAGCATTAGATGGAGTGCCCATGCACCAGTGACAGAGCCAATTGAAACTGGAATCTGCATGGATTGTATCCATGCGCAGTAGTTTTGCTCGGCAGTTAATCATTCGTTATCTGCAATACCGCTGCTTGTCGATGTTACCCCCAAACATTTGGTAATGCTTTATATGCAGCATCTGTAAAGTTTCTAGAAAGAGATTCAGTTCTCTGAGGGCGCTTACAAATGGATTATTATTATTATTATTATGGAACCCAATTAGCTCTGGATTTGGTACGAGTCGAAAGGGTAAGGTCACCAGATCTCTCGAGTTCTGTGTAGCCATGCTAGGTCTGAAAACTGCATGCATCGCCCGTGAACACCGAGTGATGATAGATGCTTCGAAGCCGGCTGACCGCCTGTGTTGCTTGTGGAACTGCAGCTGCTAAACTGCTAATCCGAATTAGCAGTTGCTAATGGTGGAGATTAGCGTTTTTCGTTCGTCCTTGTGCTTCCCACTTGCTAATTGTGGTTCGTGTCCCACTTAACTTGTTTCGTGGCCACTTCCGGTAGTCAAGCCACTCTCCACTCGGGTTAGTGCCAATCTCGGCAGCTGAGTTAGTCGGACATGAACTTATAATACTGCTACACTATCACTCACCGACCCGAACTGGCTCCACAATCAGCACCACTCGACCGACCCCTCGAACTCGGCGGGGGGGGGGGGGGGGGGGGGGGCAGCGGCTAGCACCTTTACTACTGAGCCAAACCATTTGCCAATGCTATTACTATATGTGCTAGCGCTTTGGCCTTCTCGCACAGACCTTAGTATTTGACTGCCGCTGGTCTCTATTAAAGACTTTCTATGCCCTCATGGCTCAGGCTTAGATTGCTCGTAGTCAGCGATGCTTTTTGCCAGCATCAACTCAACTTCCGATCTGCTCGGTAACAAGCAGCTGCTGTTGTACTCTGCTTCTGAACCTCTATCAGCAGCCGAAAGCCGTTGCCCTGACAGCCAGCAGCGATGACCCAATGACCCATGCAGCTGCTCAGTTGGGTTGGGGAGAGGAGATAGCCAGCAATGGTGAACTGCCCCACGCCCACCCTCTCGCCCCCCTCCCCGGCTGTTAGAGGGTGGAGGCGTATTGTGCAGTAGACAATTGCAAAGCATACTGCTGCTGTGCTGATCAGAGTGGCTGCACTTGGGCTTGCTGCCTGCTCGGGATTGGCACGCTTGACTGCCTACTTGCATCTGAATGGCTGGCGCTGGCGGCATCTGAACTGAATGGCTCTGCTGGCAGAGTCGTCGGGCGCTGGCTGCGTCGGGCTCAGATGCTCCGCACTGTAGTCGGCTGCAGCCTGCACCCTGCACCTCGCCATTACGACTCTGCCTAGCTTCTGCCTGCTGCCTCTCTGCGGAGCTGCGGAGCCGCGAGCTCGACTTGCTTTGGCTGTGCATGGCGAAAGCTGTGTGGCTGGCGCAGCGGTTGAGGTTTATAGTAAAGACGGACTGTCGCACCAGACTCGAGACATACCTGGCCAAAGCGCGGGTAACTCACTCTCTACCTGGCGATACGACGTTCCCTGACTTTAAAATGATTAAAAGCATTAAAAAGAAGCTAAAAATGCATCTATTCCTCCCAGGATTTCCTGGGTCCTCGTGCATTGTCCTTGGTGTGCTTACGCATGCAGACACTGTGCATGTCGTCACTAGCCATACTGACAGCAGGCAGCAGCCTTTACAGCGTATGCATAGTGCCTAGAAAGAGATTTAGTTCTCTGAGGGTGCTATACAAACTTAATATTTTTATACAGTATTTATTATTAAATATGTATCATTATTATTATCTTTATTATTTTTGACTGCATGTAGCGATAGGTCTTTGCACTGGTCAATTAATGTAGCTTTCTGCAAGCCTGGGTAGCTGCCGCCTTAATTTCTACGGCAATGCGATAGCTGCTTCTTGTGCAATTTAGTTTGCCCGGCCCCCATCAGTGTGCCTTGATACTTGCCAGGTACCGTTATGGCCGAAGAAGAGGATATTGTCCGACCGCGGCGACAGCTGGTGTCCAATAATCGAAGTAGTCGCAAGCGGAGTTTCTCATACGAACACATAGACGGTGCCCGGCTTCCCATCGTCTATCGGAACGGCAAGAAGTACATATCAGTGCGCATGGCCGAGGCCGCCCTACTATCTAGGTATATTCGTATTCTCAAGCTGCTAACGCTGCTGCTTCTCGCTGCGCGTAGTCACATAGGTGTTCACGAGTCCGCGGCCTTCTCTTTTGAACTCGGCAATGCTCAGTCTGTGGTGTCTTTAGCAGCCTCTAAATCAAGTCCTAGCTCACCATCAGAACGGTGAAATTCAGGACCTCGGACCCGTGAGGATTTTTGTTCACAGGTGTGTGTGTGTGTGTGTGTTTGTGTGTGTGCGTTTGTGTGTGTGCGTGGGTGTGAGAGTGTATCGCTCCGGATATAAGTATGCACCCACTCAGAATGTAAACACATTTTAAGCCCACATTAGGATATGGGTTAGTGCACTTTAAGTAGGTTTGTTTGACGAAAACGTTCTGGTCAGTAGTGCACCTCCTCAATACGGATATGGGCATGCATCGCCAGAATGCTGTGCTTTAAATAAAGAGGCTACAGCACTCTCGGTTGGCTCCCATGGTGCACCGTGAACATTTATGCAACACTGGGCAATCGTTGCTATTACAATCTAGCAAACTGCTGCAAAGCCACAGCTTGATGCCCAACACTACCCTAAGAAAACCCAATCTCTTTTGTTATAGACACCTGACGTAGGCCGGAAGGGAGTCATATAAACTGATGAGCGAATATGCGTAAGCACACGACGTACGATTTATATGCACAAAGCAACTGCTTTGAAGAACAAGTTTTATGTTTGTTAAAGTGCCGTCAATTCAAGAGACAAATTAAATTATCTTATGCTGCTATGCAAATGAATTATATATATATATATATATATATATATATATATATATATATATATATATATATATATATATATATATAATTCATTTGTGGGGTAGACAATTGAAATTGCTGTTCAGACCGGTGCCGTCAATGCAGACCGGTGCCGTCAATTCAAGAGACAAATTAAATTATCTGATGCTGCTATGCAAATGAATTTTTACACACACACACACGACGCCAGTGATGCCAGTCGATAGCTTTGCTTGAAGTTTCGTCAATCTAAGGGGTCGTGATGTCAACCGATAGAGTGCATTCATGCTTTGGGTGCATACGAACTGCACGTGCACGATCTCCGAAAGGAAAGGATAGTTAAAGGCACAGCAGCATACTTCACTGACTTTATCGTGCATGCTGCTTAACTCGGACTTCTCGCATTTGGATTCTTAGTGAAAGCCGTGCCAGAAGGGGGCTTTCGATGTGAAAGATCGGGATCTAATAATAGTAGTAATAATAATAATGCACTTGATAAAGTGCCCTCAGAGAACTCAATCTCTTCCTTGGCGCTTTACATTTGCTGCAAAGAGAAACGTGATTGAATCGTGAGTAATATCATGCTTGATAAACAGCATGAACAACGTGGTTAGGGGTGACATGCACAGGGTCAGCATGCAGATGTGATCAAAGAGGTCGATTCCGGGAGTGGTCTGCCGAAGTGTCTCCAGCCAAAGACCCATTGGCCGAACTCCTGCTATCGGAAACGTCTGATGGGACGTTCTCTTTCTGGGGCATGCCACCTTGTTTAATGGAGGAAGTAGGCTTGATGCTACCCTATTCCCGGCTCGCCTCCCCCAGTAAGTGCTCATTGGCCCTCTTCTGTCCTGCTGAGAGTGCTCATCGGGGTGTACACCTATGGTATTTAAATATGGCTTAACACAAAGTCTCTGTGTGCATTTTTGTATATCTAAAACGCGTTTCTTCCGCCGAGCATACGACATATACTCCTACAACACGGACAGAGTATTTGCTTGAGGTGAGATGAAGCTGGAGAAACAGTCACGTGACCAACTGCTTCGCATTTTCGTAATGGGGTTTCAGACTCAGGCTGGAAATTCTAACGCGACGAATGAAGAGCTCTTTTGAAATTAGCCAGTATGTCTGGACACAGTTACCAGTCTGGGGTATACCTTTAGCAGTGATGTTGCAAGTCAAGGAGATGGCAGACACTACCTGCTGCTGTCTCACTAAATACTCGGCATATTTTTTATCAGAACCACTTTTTGGCTATAGATAGAAAGTACAGAAATAGTGCTTGTATTCTTTTAAGGTTAGCTAACATATTCCACGAAGCTGCTTACTCCCAGCATACTGCATTATAGCATACATTATAGCATACTGATTATACTGTGGGTGTGTATTCATTGTACCTCAGCTGGATTAAGGAAAACAGCAACTCAAGTTTTCATTTAATGCAACCTGTGGGGTTTTCTGTTCTTGATTCTGATTCTGAGCTCTAGTAGGTGTGAAATATTGAGATTCGATTTATTTTTATTTACATCGCTTTTTTGACAACCTCCGACATCAAGTCCGTGCTATTCTGCTGTCTGACCTAAACTCCTCGGTTAAGAGGCGAAAGCGATACAAAATGTACAATACAAAGTGTAGCTTATTGTCGCCGTCGCCGTCAGCGTTAGCAGCAAGAGCAACAGCCAAGTGAATTTAGCCCGTCTGGCTGCCCTTCATCTGCCTGAAAGAAATTCGGGCTTGTTTAGATAAGGATACCACGTCTAAGTTGGTCCATGCATTCGTGACATCTCGTCTTGACTTCTGCAACTCACTGCTTACTGGCCTACCAGCATGTACGATCAGGCGATTGCAGCTTGTGCAAAACTCTGCAGCTAGGCTTGTCTGTCGTGAGCGTCGCAGTTGCCACATTACTCCACTTCTCGCCGACCTGCACTGGCTACCAGTCAAGCAACGGATTGACTTCAAGGTTTTGTCGCTCACTTTTAGGTCCCTTCATTCTATAGCTCCAGTTTATCTCTCCGACATACTCCCCCATCAGGCCAACCATCGTACCACCCGCTTTTCGGAATCCAACAGTCTACAAATACCTCGTACAAACCTTAAATCCTTTGGAGACCGTGCATTTAGTTCGCATGTTCCCAAAGCCTGGAACTCCCTCCCGACCTGCGTCAGAACATCCCCTGACCTGACCACATTTAAAAGGAACTTAAAAACACACCTATTTAGGACAGCATTTAGTGGGTCCCTGTGATTCGTCCTTGATGTGCTTATGCGTGCTGACACTGTGCATGCTGCCACTAACCACATTTGCATGCTGACCCTGTGCATGTCACCCCTAACCATGTTATTCATTTTGTTTGTTTTTCATGCATGATTTTACTTACCATTCAATTGTATTTCCCTTTGCAGCAAATGTAAGCGCCTAGAAAGAGATTAAGTTCTCTGAGGGCGCTTTATCAAGTACATTATTATTATTATTATCATTATTATCGTGCGATCCGTGACTGCATCGACAATCAAGCCTTAGTTTTAACTACACTACTGTAAATATTCTCTTCACGACATTGTTTAATTCTCTTAAGTTAAAATCATCTGAAAGACTTGAGCCAAGCCTCCATCAGCATTCGTGCGATATTGTTTACTTATCTTAAGTAAAGCTGGGCTTCCATGAAATGAGAGATTACCTCCTGCAGCATTAACTCTTAAGATTCGGCTGGCAGTGCGCTTCCTGAACTTTTCCTGCCGATCGGGCTAGAGAGTGTGCAGTAGCTGCGGCTGGCTCCAGCCTTTCAGCGAGCTTACTCGGCTTTACATATTATAATATAAATGTTATACATATATATATATATATATATATATGTACACACATACACACACACACACACACACACACACACACACACACACACACACACACACACACAGCATAACACGGCTTTACTGGTGGGAAGGGCGTGCATAGCAGCGAGCCACTCGTGGCTGCAGGACCCGAGCTCCTCGCGAGCCTTGGAGCCGGCTGGCTGTCCGAGGATCCCTGTTCCTCACTTTTTGCTTAGACGTCTCTGACTCAGGCACTGCCGGCGGTGTCATAAGAAAAGTAGACGGATCGCTGACCTTAATTTTGGTTCCCGTTTGCTCGCTTCTTTGAAATAAATGGCACGGGCATAGCTGCACTGCCTACTCGGACTGGTAACTTTCTTCGCGTCGTTCTGCTGCTGCCCGAGCCAGCCGCCAGCGGTGCCGTCGATTCCACTGGCTTGTAGCAATGCAATATAGCAACCGGCAACCATTGTGGCAAGCAGTGATAGGAGCTCTTCCTCCCGAAGCGAAAGTAAGTAGCGAGTCGTGTTCGACGGGAAAATGTGGTGCTACCCCACAAGCGTCGAGAGCTCTTGACGAGGGGCAAGAACGCTGGTTTGATCCAGCGGTTAAGGTGTTAAGGTGTTATGGTGCTCCCTCCGACCAAGGTCTGGCTGAGGTCGTGGGCTAGAGCCCCGAGGCACATGTGAAGCGCCTGATTAGTGATTAAGTTCTCTTAGGGCGCTATGCAAATGAACTATATTATTTTATTAACGCCAAAGGATAGCAGACTGATAGGCCACACTGAGTCGTGGTACAGCTGCCAAAAGCCCAACATCCCTTATGGTGTGAATTCGTGAGAACCGCAAAGGCGATTACACGGCACGGCAGCAGACAGCAAAGGACTCATAGCAATTAATGACTCAATAGCGTTGCAGTTAAGCAGAGTGGTTGAAACATTTCTGCAGTTTCTTCTGAGCAGGTAGAAATCGGCAGTGTTCAGCACTTGTTGGCGAGCATGCTCATTAATGGTTAACTACACAGTCAGGTTATGACATCGTTGGGGGAGGGAGAGAGACAAGAGGCAGACAAAGACACAGGGAGAGAGAGTTGGAATCCTGAGGTGGCCGATCCTTTATTGCCACTGCAAGCAGTGGTGATAGCCTTTAAGGCTCTTGTGCCTCTATGCAAAAAGAGGCTCTTAAATCAGCTAGAGAGAGAGAGAGAGGGAGAGAGAGGCAGACAGAGACAGCGAGAAAGATAGAGAGAGGCTGAGAGAAGAGTTCTGATCAGGCCGAATGGCAGGCAAAAAAGAAAGTCTTAGCCCAAGCAGCAGGAGAGAAGTGTCCTCTGTCTGCCACAACAAGACTGGCGAGGTTTTTTTTTGGGCGTGTCTGACCTCTGAGAGGATTGGCCTCACAGCTGGCATGCAATTGGGTAGCCATCGGTTGCTACATCGTCGGCTGTTAACCATTAACGAAAAAGCTCACCAACAGCATCACTTGAAGTACTGGCTACCGAGTGCTCGGCAACCCCTCGTGGTGCCCACCTCTCCTATTTGGAACTATTTGCTCCATGACATATTTCAGTATGCCTAATAAGTACGCCCAGCTGCTGTGCATGCCCTCTTCTGGGCTGTTGCCTTGTGCATGCACATGCACATACATGCACACTGTAAACGGTGCTTTGATTGTTCGTCCTCCTGAGTTGTTATCAGCTGCTTCTGGACCACGTGCAAGTGAGGACTTCCCTTGCAGTTAGCTTGGCTGTCCCTGAGTGTCTTGTCATCTTGAAATTACTGTTCGTCTGGCTTCTGTCATTTGATTTCACTGTCTCAGGTACCAACCAATACCGGTTCGTGGTGCAGCACTGCCAGCCTAATAATGGCTGCTCCTGTGTCTGTTAAAAGTGGGCCTTTAGGTACGACATCATCAGCTCGTCGTGTTGCCACTGGAAAAGGCTGCTTGACCTAGGCCGACCACTTATCTGCAGTCGATGCCTGCTACAACAGCTCTGCCAAGTAATCGTTTCATTTAAGCCCTTGCCACCCACACGGTCGAAGTTCCTTTTGGTCGGATACCCGGCACAGCTGCCACGTTTGTTACATGTCCTAAAATAGCTAAGGAGTAAGGTTTCTGGACAGGCCCCCTCTCTCTGGAGGGGCTGGTGGGAGCAGAGGTTGGCTGGGATTTCACTTAGCAGTCCAGAATGATCAACACTAGCACCAGTAGCAGCAGAGCTTGATTGTATTTGCAGAACCATGCTCTCATCGATGGAATGCACGAATGGGCTCTGCAGTTATCCCAATAACAGCAACGTGTCATACTTGTCTAGACTGCACACGATTACACGTTCACTTATGTATGCAAGGATATTACCTTGGCATGTGCACTTGCAGTGTGGCTGCACAGTGTCATGAGTATATTGAATGTGTGCATTGTTTATGTGATGCATGTGTGCATTCAAAATTAATAATACATTTTTCGTGTAGCACTCTGAGATCACCAAATCATTTTGTAGGAGGTACTTCCAATGCCAGTATATGCATGCTTATATGTGATACTATTGACTGAAATTCTTGTGTTCGTAAGCTGTATCGGTAGATCGGCAGCACCACGAGGATTCTATTGGCTATTCTGAAATTGTATCTCTCGCCAGCTGCTTCATTGTGGTCGAGCTGCTTCCTCCAAGGTGCTGCTAGCACTACGTACGATCACCAAAACAGCAATTCACCAGCGCATGCAATGTGCATTACAATTATTCGTAACTGCACCATCGAGTAAGGCAGTTTACTTGTGGTCGCCTTTGTATTTTTTGAGGCATTGCTGAAATGAAGTTAGTGTACAGAAACCAGCTTTGCTGCCTCCAATGTCAGAGAGAACAATCTACATGCTTCGAGGCTCTGAGAGGACTGTCTATGCCAGATCCTGGTGCTCTCTGGGTTTCGTGCTCGTTGTTTAATGGGCGACAGTTTTTAGTGATATGCAGCCCCCTTTGACTCTTCATAGGCCTTGGCAGGATTAGACCTACGAGATTGTCCGACCTGGAACCTTACCTTGGGCTTGCCTAATGTAGAGGCAGAGGGGCATGTCCGGCAGCAAATCTGTTTGCCACATCCCTCTCAGATCGATCCAAAAGGAGGCAAAGACTTGTTTAACACATCGCCTATGCCCACGGCTGTCCTTACGTAGCGGAAACCAGCCCGGCTGTATTCACTGTACACCATCCGCTGCTTGCGTTTTGCATCTCTGCACCTCAGTAGTGCAGTCAGGCTAGTTCACTCACTTTAGGAGGGGTGGCAGCTGCAATCTCCCTGTTTGACTCTCATAATCAAGCTATGGAGTACTAAGCTCAAGAAGGTCGCACTTAGCATGCTCAGGGGTGCTAGTGTAAGCAATGGGCGATGATATGAATATATGAGGTCGATGAAGCTTCTAAAACACACATGGCAGTAGATTGCATTGGTAAGCACTCACCAGTGGCCATTTATTAGATAAGCAAGCATGGACACAGAGCACTGATCTTGAGTTTACTTTGCGAGACTGCTAGTGCTCACGATATTGACGGTGAATTAATGTTTTGGAAACATTCATTTATTTTCCTTCCCTTTGCATCTCATTAATTGATTTGCAGCGATGTTTTCTGTTGTTGGCTATCCAAAACATTTTTTCCTGTAGATATTACAAAGACAAAAGTCATTGTACTAAACTAACTTGAAGGTGCGCCACAATTAGCATCGCTTCTTATTTTTTTGTCAAATTGTTTCTCGTGTGCTGAATGTTCTTGGTTGGCTAAAGCCTATTCACTTGCTCTATCTCGAATTATCCCAGTCTTCTCTATCTGAGTATGATTGGGATAGATCATATTTGAAGATTCCTTCATCTTGTCTGCTTTTGTCGACACCCGGTACCACTAATATTTTTTTGGATCAGGGTGGTCTCTAATTCCAGCCTATGTCAGCATTTGGCTGGCTATTCCTATTATTTAAGTGACAAGATAGTATTTTGCTGTGTCATAATAAGTGCCAAAATAATAGTTTGCTTTGCATCTCGTCAGGGAGGAGCCTGTCTTTAGTCAACATCAAGCATTTTGAAGCACCGATTGGCCCCAGAGATTGACCTCGTGGATATCCTTGTAAAAATCTTCAACCCCCATTCCCCTAGGGGCACTTGTTATAGGTGGAACTGAGAGTGTGAGTGGTAGGACGGCCGCAGTGACACCTGTCTGTCAGGTAGCTCAAGTCAGCCGAAACCCGTGCTGTAGTTTTACGAAGCTTCGGTTGCAGAACGCAGTCGATGACCATCACTGCTGTCAAGCTCCTGGGGTGAGCTGCATGTTGCACGACTGCCCCATTGGTGTTTGCATGACATTGAGACAAGCAAGTCCGATGACTTGCTGCTCCAGTGGCTAAGAGGCTTCTTGGTAGGTGCATAAACTATAAGTTACAAGTAAGGCCAGCTAAAATGCAAGGATGGTAAGGCCACAATCTGCAATAAACCTGCTCAAAAATTTTAAATGTCGAACAAAATGGCAAGTTTTGGTAAAAGGCTAAAATCTATGCAACATTTGTGCAACAAAGCCAAATTATTCGCGAGAAAATTCGCGCGGCTTCAAAACAGATGGACACAGGTACTTTTCAAGATCTGATAGATTGCGAAAATGACCCAGTCATTTCTGACCACACCATAATAATAATCATAATCATAAAAATGACACTTGATAAAGCACTCTCAGAGAACTCAATCTCGTTCTAGGTGCTTTACATTTGCTGTAAGAAAGCACGATCAAAAGGTGAGTAGTACCATGTTTGATAAACAACATGAGTAATATGGTTAGGGTTGACATGCACAGGGTTAGCATGCAATTGTGGTTAGTGGCAGGGGGCACGGACATTCCCCCTGGTCGTTAACCCCCCCCCCCCGGACATTTCCAAACCCCCCCCCGGGGTAGGACTCCCCCGGGTATATGTTTTAGGGTTTAGTGTCTAGGCGTTTGGGGTTTAGTATTTAGGGTTTAGGGCAGGCTGGGCCTCCACAGCCTAAATCCACCCTTGCTCGTATTCCGCACTTTAATTAGTGTGTATTGGGGCATAACGAGATCTCTTGAGATCGAGTTATACTCAGTAAACCTCAGAGGCTTCACACTCATTTGCAGGAACTCGCGGCACGGCGTCGAGCGGGACCGAACTCCTGCAGGATCAAACTGTATAGCTTGTAGACGCAGCTGCAGCCGTAGCTCGCTCCATTAGAAACCATCCTTCAATCCATCTATCCATCCAATTATACTGGGTTGATTTCATCTCAATAGAGCGTGAACTTCATTTGATCGTATTTATACATCTGTATTCTTAGTTAGACATTCATCAACATAGGGGGAAATGTCCTAACCCGGGGCGAAATGTCCTAGGGTTCACCAGGGGAGATGTCCGGGAGAAATGTCCAGAGGGGAAATGTCCTACAACCAGTGGCAGTGTGCACAGTGACTGCATGCATAAGCACATAAAGGTCGAATAACAGGGACCCACTAAATGCTATCATAAATAGATGCATCTTTAATTTCTTTTAAATGTGGTCAAGTCGATGTCGTGACGCAAGTCGGGAGTGAGTTCTGGGCTTTGGGGGCATACGAACTAAATGCACGGTTTCCAAAGGATTTGTGGTTTGTATAGTATGTGAGGTATAGGTAAACAGTCAGTTTCCGAAAAGCGGGTTGTATGATGCTTGGCCAGATAGGGGAGAGGATCTGATAGGTAGGCTGGAGCCGAAGAATGAAGGGACCTAAAAGTGAGCGACAGAGCCTTGAATTCGATCCGTTTCTTGACTGGTAGCCAGTGCAAGCCTGTGAGAAGTGGTTTGATGTGGCAACTGTGACGCTTACGACAGAAAAGCCTAGCTGCAGAGTTTAGCACCAGCTGTAAGCGCCTGATTGCACATGCCGGTAGGACAGCAAGCATTGAGTTACAGAAGTCGACTGGATGTCACAAATGCATGGACCAGTTTAGATTTAGTATCCATGTCTGAGCAAGCCCGAATTTCGGAATTGTTATGTAGCTGAAAGTTGGCAGACTTGATTGTGGAGCTGATGTGATCGTCTAACGAAAAGTAAATTTGGAACATGACACCTAGATTTCGTGCAGATTCGACAGGAGATGTGCTGGAAGAGCCGATTTTGAGCGTTAGCCTGTCCAATTGCTGGATCACACTTGGCTTGCCCATAACTAGTAAGTTAGTTTTATCATCATTCGATTTAAGAAAATTTGCTGTCAACCACGTGCAAATGTCATCCATACATGCAGTACGGGAGTTGAGAGATTTCGACGTGCTGGAGGGCTGGGAAGGATCAAAGCAAAGGTACAGCCATCTCCAATGAACCATCACAGCACTCCTTAGTGGGCTTAACTACAAATAGAGCTCAAGCCTAAAAGACTTTGAACATGTCTATCAGAGCAATCTTCGAAAAGAAAAAAAAAAACGTTTCTTATCCTCGAAGAGATCATGGCTGTGGTTTCAGCTACTGCTTTTTGTTGGGCAATGCTAGCAGTGCAGCTGTGGCAAGGTCGTTGTAGAGCCTGTGGAATTTGGTTTCGGTGCACGAGCAGCTATCGACCAATAATTGCTTTCCCAATCCCACGACGTCTTTGGGCAGAAACCACACTAGCTACCAAGTGCTCCTGAAGACTAAGAGCTGTGGTGAGACCGTGGTTTTGACGGTGTTGGTTTAGCCTGTATCTAGTTGGCCTGGGATTCAGCTTGTGGGCGTGGGTTAGTTAGTGTGCCTGCTAGCGGTCTGATCCACCGAGAGGCTGTAGTGACAGCTGCAGCAGCTGGTACTTGTATAGCCCAGAAAAATGGGTGTTCGTTCTTCACGACCCAGGTTGTGGGTTCGAATCTTATAGTGGGAATCCTTTATCGTCAAACTGGCAAGTGGTGGTGAGAGCCGTTAAGGCTATTCTGCCGGTACACACGCGAGGCTGTTTAAATCATCTATTATTATTTGGCTTGCACCGTAGCTGATGTGTTGATCATGCCTGACGATCACAATATTCAATTACGCTTCAGCGGTCTCATTTGTGTACACTCACTTTTAGAATGTAAAGGGGCTCGTGGCATATGCTGCTCTTTCAGCTGCTTGAAACAACCCGTATTCACGGTGTTAGTTTTCCGAAATATCCCATTCAAGTCGAGTGCTTTGTGTTCCTGATCGTGGGCCTAGAGTTTCCCGGAATCCAACCTTGTTGACAGTAAGATTTTTCAGTTAGTTTACTCCTACCAGGGTGGTCCACATTGCCCACTTGACTAAGGGTGAGGCTTAAACCTGACGCAGTGCCATCACAAGGTCGCAAGGTGGATACAACTCGACACGACCTGAAGTTGGCCCTACAACTGTAGTCTACACTTCACAGGGTTGGTAGCCTAAAATGGGGATTTGCTTTTTGGTCTCGAGAAAGAGAGGGCTGTCTCATCCACGGGCGAGTTTGGGAGCCGATAGTTTGCAGCCGTTCTAGAGCACCGATGGTTTGCAGCCGTTCTGGAGCAATGCTGCACCAAGTGTGGGCGGAAAAAATGCCGAGTGCCATAGCAACGCGACGGCTTTCGAAAGGCCAGCACGAGTATGATGCCTTTCTGAGGATGACACGAGTTTGCCTCTTGCCTTGTGGAATCGTTACACCTTGGCCTGCAGCTCAGTTCACCACTGCTGAGTGGCAGCTGGGCTAGCTCTGGTGCTCTGTAGATTCTCGTATCACTTACTAAGAGTAAGTGTGCTGGCAGCTCGCCAAGAGGAGCTTGATTCAGGAGTATGATGATTGATTCAGCTCTGCTGTCTTTTCCGATACTCGTCTGCTTCGAGGCATAATTTCGAAATCGCGAGACTTGGTTAAAATGTACGATCAGGATAAGCATACGCTTGAACCTGGCAGATGTTATCTGCACAGGCCAGAGGGCCCAAGGATCTCTACGGCATGGGTGTGCATAGTAGCCCAATGCCATGTCTGGAGCACTTTTAACTATCCAATCGCTCATACGAGTGCAGGCACGTACAGCACGTGCATTCGATGTTATGTGGAATTGACTCTCGGACAGCTGTGGCACATTCACCCCTTTCAGACTGTGTGCAAAGGCATATAATTTCGAGGCGTACTTGAGATGTTAAGGGTAATTTGGTCGAACCGATGGCCGAATTTATCTAGCAAAGCCTTGGCGCTGTGCAGAGTTTCGTATCACCTGACAACAAAGCAAGATCGCTTAAAGCACATGTCGTCTGCCTTGCGAGCTGATGAGTCGACAACAGGTTCTATTCAGCAAGACTTTACAAGTTACAATGCTTGGCGACAGGTTTTGGTGAAAAAGCATCAGTAATGAAAATTCTGTTGCATATGCTGATATCGTATTGGTGGTACACGGTGACTAAGCATGTATTCTCTGGCAATTTTGTGGCTAGGTTTGAACTAATAGCCGATTTTCTCTTCTGCAAGAAACATATTTCCGGGACTCAATTGTACGACATGCTTCTGGCTTCTTTCTGCCTCAGGGCTGCTGCTACAATTACCATGCCTCTAGAGACCCTATGTATGACACCGGAGTCTCTGGTTTAAACATTTTCGTTCACCTCATAAATTTCAAGACCTAGAAGAGACAAGAGCAACTTGAAACTTGCATTTTTGGTTCCATTTGCCATTGCAGTTGTCATTATCGGCTCTTTCACTCTTTTGTCCATGTCACACTCCATCTGTCTTTATCGCACTCTCTCTCCCTCGAGCTCTTTGTCTGCTCTCTCTTACCTCTCTTTTCTTGTCTTTCTCTGTCTCTTCATTCCATCATCTCTTTCTTTCTCGACACTTCTTCTGTCTCCCATCTCTCATTATCAGGTTCTTCTCTTGCCGACTGATTTCCAATCCTACTTATGCCGTTTCAGTCCATTTACTGGCTGGTAATTTTAGCCTTCGGCCATCACTGACTGCACTGCATTGTCCTTCATTTCGGCACTAGTAATTGAAGCTGACAGCCCAACATTTCACACTTGTTTGTAGCTTCTTGCTGTCCCACGGCTAAAGCATTACCGTTTGGATTGGTCTGACCATGATGAACATTCGTGTGAACGTCTCTATACATATGTACAGGCACACAGTGCCAGCACATCAGCACGTAGTGCACATCAGCACAGAGCACAGCAGCCACCACCGAGCTGACTTATCTTGGGGCCATGCACGCATCGGCCTTTGAAAAATGTCTGGCATAGGGGGCCACCGAGCAGAGATGGACCGGAAAGGGAGACAAACAACAATGGCTGCAAGCGCTCAGCACCCTCCCATGCTCTAAACAGCAGAGGAGTGATGTCGGCTGTCTGCGGGGACACTAGTGCACTCTCGGTGAACTCTTTTCTAGTGCTATCCTGGCGCCAGTGAAGAGGTCCCGTGACCTCAATCTTGTGGGAGGTGGCTGCACTTCAGCTCGGCTGTAGCTCGGATTACTTGCTGTTGCTCAGAGCTGCTGAGCTATGCACTGAGCCTTCTTGGGCAGCAGCACAATGGCTTTATAATGAAGGAACTGTAATTATTGCTGACAGACTGCAGGAATGTCGTCGTGGCACTTCCTATTTTGTGCAGTACCAGTGCTGCAGCTGCATTATTTCACTTCGGGAATGCATCAGTTGGCTACGATTGTCTTCGTCGGCCGGTATGGCAGATTGATTATGGAAAATTTGATCAGGACCCACCAAGTAGCCAGAAAAGGATCGGTTATTTTCAATTTCACATGCTGTGCGAAGAGGTTGCTGCCAAAGTTATCTAACCACCACAGTTCAATGATCGTTATTTGTGAACAACATAAGGAGAAAAGTAAGAGAGAGGAGAGAGACAAAGAAAGAAAGAGAGATAGATAGTGAGTGGGGTACGTCACGGTTGCTTTTGGTTCTGCACTGCCCTGGTCACTCGAAAATGTATGTGTTCATATATAAGGACGTGGCTTGTAAAAGACAACATAAAGGTCCAGCTACAGGGCGGCTAAAAATAAAGCTGATCATGTAATAACGATAATTTACTTCTTGAATTTGATTGAAAACCAACCGATCGTCTTATAATTAAGGCAATTGTGCAGCTAAGTCTTTGGCATAACCTATTCCTGGTTTGATAGATTAATCTATCGCATAGATTATGACTGCCGCCAGGCAGCCGACATATACACGATAGAAATTGTAGACATTTAACTACACAATTATTGTGTGCTGTCATGTTAGCAACTTAAAAGTGTGCCCTAGTGCCTATAAATGCATTTACGTGAACTTGACCACGGTACCCTTTGAAATGGCAGTACTTGCAGACCTGAGGCAATTAGCATTTAGTGAAGTATACCAAAAGGGGTGAGGGAGAGGGCATTGTCGCATAAGTAGGCCAGATTTTAGCCACGAGAGCCTGCTGAAGGTGTAGGACGTAGGATAGTTTAGAGTGCCAAGTTGTGGTGACCTAGACCGGGCTTGCCTAGTCAATCATGAGATGCAAAGTGCATTTTGAGAGAGAGAGAGAGAGAGAGAGAGAGAGAGAGAGAGAGAGAGAGAGAGAGAGAGAGAGAGCACGGTGGTCACTCGTGTGAAGCCACTGTGCATTCAGACAGACCTAAGTGGTGCTTCTGTCATTGCTTAACCTCTGGACGTCTAACCTGTTTTCAGATATCCTAATGTCATCCCACCAACATTAATGACTGGGCGTAAATGCTGGAGCTTATATGTCACACCGGCAGAGGCTGCCCTGCTGAATGAGACCAACGCAGAAAACGACTTCCTTTATGGACAGACATCCTTCACCACGAATGACGTGGTCGTGGAGCTGCCAAGTTTAATGGACTTTTATGACATTGTACGCGACTGCATAATGCCAGTGTCACAGGACCGACGTCTTACACTGGGAGGCGGCTGGCTTCAAATCAACGACACCATCTGCCCGTACGTCTGGAGGAATCAAGTGCGTTGGGTGCCTCTCACGGTCGTTATTCTGGCTGCAGAGAGACCCCTGGCTGGTCCCGATGCCGACGATTGTGAAGGATCTCGAGCCAGCGGTAGCCGTAGCAGCAGCAGTGCAGACAAAAGCTTCGCACAGGCACTTGATCGCAGGAATATATTGCGTATCACTGTGACCGAAGCTGCCTTTTTGAATGCTCTGTGTGTAAAGGCAGGGCGGGATTACTGCTTCGATCTGTCAACGGAAATGATTTCGCTGGTCGACGTCAAGCTGGCCTCTAACGTCATTGTCGTCGATCTCCCGCCGAGCGTTGATCCCTTCTCGTGGGCTCGGTGCATCGTAGGGGCAGATGCTGGTGCTGTCGAGTCGTTCAAGCAGGAAGTCCAATCGGAGTGGGACAAGTGGAAGCAGTCGATGTCATCGGCGCTTGGCCATGGGTCGCCGGCTAAGTCCGAACCGTCAGGTCGGTAAATACTGCTGGTTTGATATGCTGCGATCAAGGGTGCAGGTCGGGGAAGGAGGCTGAGTGGTTTAAGCCTCCTACTGGGTCTAGCTGAACATCTAATTTGCTGACATCTCTTTCTGGTTATATGGATCCTGCTATAGCCACTATGCCCATGTACAGAGAATGGCCTCTTAGGGTTTTGTTGGTATGCATGAATCAGTAATGTGTTTATGCATATTTTGTTAAATAATGCGTGCTCGCGTGCGCGCACACACACACACACATTTATATACATACATACATACTCGGATAGATTTAGGGTTTAGGGCTATTGTTCCTATTTTGAGCTTCTATGGATGTTATGCCCATTAGAGAAACCATACAATCCATGTACGTTTTGTATTAGCTGGGCTGTAGAGATGGGCCAGACTGATATAGCCACTTAGGCCCTTTCCTTTGCCGAATACCTTTTTAATCCCTGCCCCCCCGAGTAGCTTATTCTTTTTGGATGGCAGTTTAGTTTCGGTGAGGCGGGGAGTACCAGGCTTATATAGCGATTTCAAAGGTTCTATAAGCAGTGCCTTCAGGGCAGATTCACGGTGTTTTTCCACGGGGGGGGGCGGGCCTATTTTTTTGAATGGGTGAAAAGGCTGATCGACTGACACTTGTACGCACATTTTCAGCAGCAAGATTTAATAATAATAATAATAATAATAATAATGTACTTGATAAAGCGCCCTCAGAGAACTTAATCTCTTTCTAGGCGCTTTACATTTGCTGCAAAGGGAAATGCAATTGAATGGTAAGTAAAATCATGCTTGAAAAAACAAAAAAAAATGAATAACATGGTTAGGGGTGACATGCACAGGGTCAGCATGCAAATGTGGTTAGTGGCAGCATGCACAGTGTCAGCACGTATAAGCACGTGAAGGACGAATCACAGGGACCCACTAAATGCTGTCCTAAATAGGTGTTTTTAAGTTCCTTTTAATTGTGGTCAGGTCAGGGGATGTTCTGATGCAGGTCGGGAGGGAGTTCCAGGCTTTGGGAGCATACGAACTAAATGCACGGTCTCCAAAGGATTTAAGGTTTGTACGAGGTATTTGTAGACTGTTGGATTCCGAAAAGCTGGTGGTACGATGGTTGGCCTGATGGGGGAGTATGTCGGAGAGATAGACTGGAGCCATAGAATGAAGGGACCTAAAAGTGAGCAACAAAACCTTGAATTCGATCCGTTGCATGACTGGTAGCCAGTGCAGATCGGCGAGAAGTGGTGTGATGTGGGAACTGCTACGGTCACGACAGACAAGCATAGCTGCAGAGTTTTGCACAAGCTGCAATCGCCTGATTGCACATGCTGGTAGGCTAGTAAGCAGTGAGTTGCAGAAGTCGAGACGAGATGTCACGAATGCATTTTTGATTTGAGATCAAGAGTGCGTGCTTGCGTTCTTGTGTGCACCATGTATGCAAAGTGTTGGCAACAAGAGAGGTGATTAGGCTATTATTATTTCAGCAAAAGGGACAAGATTAGTTGACAGTTTTTTAAATGCTCTAATCGATGTGTGCCATAGATAATCCCACTGTAATACATTTTTTTATGCCAATTTGATCACGGTGTAAGTGGGCTCATGCACGGAACACGAGTGCACTCCAGTTTATTTCGGCTATGATTGCTTAGCAATCTGTTGTCGCCCTATAATAAAGGTTTTGGCTGCTGTCTATTGCTGGCCTGATCTGGACCGGTAGTGGGTTCGATTGTGGGCCACTCACAGACTGTTCACTGACTGCTCCTGTGAATTACTTCAAATGTTCCTGTTACACGATAGTACCTCATCGATACTGCTGCAAGTCAGAAGATGAGTTTCCCGGTTCAAACTAGATCACATCTGGATTGTGCACATTGGATGAACAAATGTTATGGGCATAAATCATACAGACTCGTCTATTTGACTTGCAGAAGAAGTGATCTGTTGTGTTGCCAGGATCAGTAGCCTAAAAAAACTGTTATAGTCAAGCCAAATGTCTATAGGGCACCCTTCATCGGCATGAATTCATGCAAATGTATGGCTGGATGAAGGTTTAGAGCTAATCACTTCACTGAGTCAGCTGCCAGTTTATAGAGACCTTGTGAGCACTGCTGACTTATGCAGTGTCTCCCAAGTTCTGCCTGCTCTGTCTGCAGCGGTTGATGCTAGTAATTACCAAGTCCTTCTTGAGTGCCTAATTATCTCGCCTGGGTAGCACTGGCACTGGATTGGCTTCGGTCCCATAACTTGAGAGAATTTTGGATCAGCCGAAAAACGATTATTCAATCAGTTATCAGATCTTGCTAGCAAGCTCCAGTTGGAATTTAGAGAGTTACATTTCCAAAAAAACTATTGTTGCAGGTTTACAGTAATCATCGGAAAAATGCTGATCATGTTAGGACCTCTCTATAAGCTCCTAGATCTCTCTGCAGCATTTAGCACAATTGACTATCTGATCCTTCTAGAGCCCCTCACCACGTACATTGGTTTCACTGACACAGTGGTAAACTGGGTCAAGTTTAGCTTATTATGAAAGATGTCAATAGTGTAGATGTAAGTGGCTGTCGGTCATCCCTATAGCCGTGATGGCTCACTAGGTTAGGCGGTTACTTTTTAGGACCTCGATCCCGAGGTCGTGGGTTCGAATCCTGTGGTGGGCGATCCATTATTGCTGCTGCAAGCTGTGATGATAGCCGTAAAGGATGTTATGTTTCTACACAAGAGAGGCTGTTAACTCAGCTAGTATTATTTTAGAGCCCTTAAGTATAAGGTAACTTATGGTTCCATCATTAGGCCTCAAATTGTTTTGCTATCTGTACCGTCCATCTGGCCATGTCATTGCCACACACAATCTCGGCTTTCATTTCTATGTGTTTGAAAATCAGCTTTGGTTATACACGTGACCCTAATAAGTCTTGCCTCTCTTCGGCCTCACGAAATTCCCCTGCAGCCTGCATCGACGATATTTGCCCTTGGATGGCCAGCAAGTTCCTGAAGCTTAATGAAAATAATACCAATACATTAGATATACGTCAGCCTAGTCTCACCTCAAATTGAAAATTTAGCATCACTCCAATAACTAAGCCCATAATCTGGGCAACCTATTCCAAAGATGCTTGTCATTAAATGAGATCATTGCCCCCAATTTCAAGCCGGCGTCTGTTGTAAACGGCATAGCTGGTGTATCACACCACTCCTGGTCGAGTTTCACTAGCTCCCGATCAAGCACTGCATCGACTTCAAGAATCTCTTTCTGGCCAACACGTTGCTTCAGTCGTTAGCACCAGCCCACCATAAGACCTTGTTCTTCCAGTGTGCTCTTATATCACCCATTTCTGACGTTTCAATCATATCGGCGTTCCAAGCACTAAATTGAAATAATTCAAATGCATCTGTTCCTCTAATAAAATTTCCTGCCCCTCAGTCAGGCGTCGCTAAGTTCATGTATGAGTTTCGTCCTTAATTGTGAACACTTTAGTGCATGTTACTAACCAGCATTCCAAGGAACAGTTGGTCTTAAATGTCCTTTGTGTGATTCTACATGCTGGTCTAAGCAGTGTTTGTGGTTTTTAAAGTGCATGTGGTTATTGCCCTGATTTCACGCTAGAGCCATCTCTATTTCTAGTTTTCAGTACCTGGCTTCGAGTCCTGCCACAGCCCGCCTACACCAGCAGTCAAGCATCAGTGAGTGACCCAGGGTCTTAATGGTCCCTTGTCTTAGCTTAGGAGTAATGTGCTTGCTCTTTACGACCCATGATTAGCCATTCTTTGTTGCCCTCTGCAAGTGGGTGTGACAGCTGCCGCGACTCTTCTTCAGCAATGTGAAATCAGGCTGCCGAGTAAGCTAACCTTTAATTTATTTACCCAGAGTCAACCGTGCCAATCTAAACCAGCCTGGCATTAGCTCAGCCCCGCCTAGCTGGGACGGACGGGATGAGAGGGCATAGGTACTCAACCCCTACCGATCCAAAAATGTAGCGTTAGCTGCTGACCCCAAAGTCAGGCTTCTCACCAGCAGTGTGCTTGGTGCTCGCAGCGACCGTTGTTTGCCCGGGCCCTTGCTCCCCCCCCGTGGTAGCAGCCTTAACCTGCTTTCGACTGCTGTCTTTTTATTCCGATGTAATGCCTTGCCACTCAACCCAAAGTCAGCCTGTACATGCGACGAGTTGGCCCTGGTCAAACCTTCATTTTGCTAAACTACGCTAGGCTAAACCAATCGGTTCACCCAACATCTCCACCCCTGCATCGAGTTTGGTCTGCCACGTCCTGCTTGGGGCCAGCTGCCCGTGACTTCTGGTCCATCGATGCCGAGTCCTTAATCGGGAAAGGGTGTGTAGCTGAACTGCAAGCTGGACTTCTAAAGGATTGTAACACCTCAGAATTTTATTGTGGAATAGAAAGAGGAAGGGTGTGCCGTTTTTGTTGCCAGGAAGTCTGAATCGACGACCTCCGAAGCCAGATGTGAGAGTCCAACTATCGATAAAGCTTAGATGGTTTAACAGCCTCATTTATATAGTGACAGAAGAGTTTTTACGGCTGCCACTACTGCTTATCCGAATCGACTTTTAATTTAAAGACAGGTTGATGTCGTGTATTTTGCCGCTAATAAAGCAAGACTTCAGTGTTCGTGTTAGCATGACAGACGGGAAATCTCTCTTATCCAGTTCACTTGCTTACTTAAAAGAAGCATCTGCAAGTTAGAACTGGGCATGGAGATGTGTTCTACATTTAAGTTCTTTTGATTATATTGCAGAGCCCCGGTAATCTTTCTGTTAAGCTTATCTGTTTGTGAAATGGCTACCTTAGCGCTCTGTGCCCGGCCCATGCTTTTCATGGTTTTTGCTCTTCCTCTTGCCAATGCAATTGCCAGGTACAACTTAGGCTTTCATTTCTTTGCAGATAACACTCTGTTATACCATTGCAACGGTCCATCCCAGCCCTCCAGTGCATCAAATTCTTTCCTTCTCTGCTGCTGCTGCAAGTATTGATGACATCTGCACATGGAAGGCAAACAATTTCTTAAACTGAATGGTGATAAAACCAAAACTGCCAGTTATGGGAAAACTAAGTGTGATTCTGAAATTGGAAAAGGTCAACACTCACAATCGGCTCTGTCAGCTTATCTCCTGTTGAATCTGCAAGAAATCTAGATATTATGCTCTAAAAAGACCTTCCATTAGACGACCACACCAGTTTTTGAGAGCATGTCAAGTGGGCTCGGAACAACATGGCATCTGCTGTTAGCACGTCCGACTCAATTATCATAATGATTATGCAGAGCGCTGAACAATTTTCAAATCTGATTTTAGTTCACACCGTAACGAACACTTAACTAGAAAACTGAAATGCTTTCCAGCATTACAGAATCGCTAGCTATTAGTTTTTATCGTATCCGTGTTCAGTGCTTCTGAACCTACAAAGGCTACACTATTCAAGACAGACCCAACTTTTTCGTGTTTCGTGATCAGCAATGGGTCGAACTATCTCACTTGGACCGGTATGTGCTGTCGAGTGATGAGATTGATCTGTGTAAACCGTACAATTAATGATAATGTTCATCTTGTTTGCACTTGGGAAGGGCATGGTGCTGCTAAGCTCAGAATTCTCTGTCTGTCTCTCCCCCCCCCCCCCGCTCTTTCCCTGGTTTGCCAGCAAACTTTGAAGCCCGCGCCTTTGCATGCAGCTAAGTGTTGTGTGAGCTCCCGGATTCTGCAATGGGTGCTGTCCATCAAGACTACCAATGCAAAAACTTTGAGAACCTGTAGATTGTCGTTTTAGAGGTGTACGAATCCTCTCCTGTAGCTGCTTCGAGTGGTGGTAGTGTTAGCCCAGAGCCTCCGGCCGTCGACCACAGGACCGTGGCAAAGCTTTCAAGCCCAGTGTCTTCTCATGTTGTGGACGTGCCGTCAGCCTCTGAATCGGCAGCAGGAAGTCGGAAAAAACGTGGCTGGCAAGACCTCTTGAAGCCGTGTCAGCTGTCCAGTCCATCCAGTGTCAAGGCCGCTCGTCAGCAGAGGTGGGTTTGTGTGATCCGTGTAATCGCTCAATACCTGCATGAGCAGAAAATTATCCGTCGCAGACTCTGAGCACATCACTAGGCTTGAAGGCTGTGCATTGACATATTCTACACCCCGACGTAGCCTGTTTGATGTTACTATAATTCTCCTGTAAGTTGAGTGCTTACTGATCTTGATCTACCAAGTCGTTTCAACTTGAGAGTAGCTTTTAGACTATCCCTCGCTTCATGTGTCAGCAGATCGAGCGGTTTCAGCTTTGAAAAGTTGTGTTGGATTTGTATATTTTTTATAGCAAAGGTGCAATAGTGCCACAGTAAACAACAAGAACCACGGAGTTGACTGCAAGGCACCGTCCCAGTCTCTCACCTACTTTTGCTAGGGTACACAGGCTCGGGATAATCTGTGTTTGCTTTCTTACTGTTGGCCCAAGCCGTTGTAAGCTGCCGTCTTGCCTTGGGCATGACTGGTATATCGTGCATCCTTGCAGCAGACCGCTTTAGGAGAGTTATTCCCATTTGCTTGGATGCGTGGAAGTCAAGCAGCAGATTCTGGTCTGTGATGGTCTGTGACTGCTCTAGACTCGATTGCCGCAGCTTGCCATTCGATTGAAATTAAGTACAGATGCGTGTACTGACAACAGGGCTCACCTCAAATCCATAAGATGAGATTTGAATCGAGGGTTTTATTTAAGACACCCGTTGAGTGCTTTGGAAAGGCGGGCTCTCGGTAGTCTCATCGGTAGAGCACTGGATTCTATGCCAGAAGTTGTGCAATCGTCCAAACGCAAGGCGAATGCTTCTGCACTCGTGTCTAGTGGCAGGCCTCCATCCAGTCGCAGTTTCAACTAGCATGTACATGGGTCGAAGCAGTGATAGCAATAGTACCAGCAACAGTACAGATAACTGCAATACGTGCAATAGCCAACCCGGGCATCAGGTGCCAAGCAGACAGCAAAATAGCCCGAGAAGCTGGGGGCCCAGAACCAGCATGCCCTGCGGTGCTCAAAGTTCAAGCCAAACTGCCAAGTTCGTGCCACAACTCATGCGATAAAACGTTCTTGCAAAATATGGCTTCAACTTTATATATATATATATATATATATATATATATATATATATATATATATATATATATATATATATATATATATATATATATATATATATATATATATATAGCCATATTTTTTAATTTGAAATTTAATTTTTTGAATTTGTTGAAGGCATATTTTGAACGAACTTATTTAACTTAACTTATTTAACGAACTTTGCACGAACTTATTACTTCTCTTTCTTATGCTATGTAGAATATGGCAGTAATTTTCTTAAGCTACTCCTGTGTTGAACAGAGCACTCTATTTATCTTTCTGTCGCATACATATTCAGCGATACCATGCCTTTTTTTGCATACACGTGTGCTCAAAAAGCTAATTTCTTTTGACAACTTGCCACTCACATTTTCACAGGCTAGGCCACACCCACTGTCACATCGGTTCTACATCACCCCTAAGAGCGATTTGGTTACACTCTTGCAGGAGCTTACAGGTATCTACCTACCTTTGGTGGTTGGTATATCGAGGCATCTGCTTTGCGCATGTGCTCCACAGCTGCCAAACCAAACCGGCAGCCGAATTGGAACGGCACCGTAACGCCTGTCAAAATAATCTCAACGAGTATCGGTGCATACTCAAAGGAATCTTGAAAGCTAGTGTTGATTCTGAAGACGATCTTCTTCAACGTGCTTAAGCACGTTTTCTTTTCGGCCCCCCATGCTCACGTTCACACTCCTACATGCGACAAAAGGCCACACTCTTAAGCAAATTCTCACCGGCGATTGTGTCCTGTCGACCCCTATTGTCGTCCCATTTCTGCACATTATATCTTATGCAGATTTCATTCTCTCTAAAGAAAAAAAATCGCGTTTTGACAGTCAAAAATTACATTTGAAGTCCAGAACCAAATGTCTCTGACGTGGATGCTGTCGGAAGCAAACTTGCATTCCCTTCCGCTTGATCTTTCGAACCGCAACCCATCCTTGATGCAATGCTACACCACCACTGGGGCCAGCCAAAGTCACAGACGAGTTCATATCTTTGGACTAATGACAGGTCCATCCCTGCCCTCTGATGCAGTTTACCAGATTCGGTTTACTGCTGACATAAAGAAAACCAGAAAAACTAAATGTAAGCATGCAAAAAAACCAATACTAATGCTAAGAGGAGCACTAGACCTCTTAACCCTGTTTCAACAGTTGTCTTTATGGGGCACATTGGCCTGCTACTGCCCACCTTAGTAAATATTGTCAATATTTCTCTGGTAACCAGCAAAGTCACCGGCCCTCTGAAATCTGCTATCACCAGGCCACTCATTAAAAAGCCGACGAGACCTCGAGGACCTAAGTAACTCAAGTCCAGTCTTCCTTGTGCCAGTAATGTCCATGGCACTTGACCCAGTGGTGGCCCAGCAGCAAATTGATTACACCAGTTCACCAGATCTTGCTAGCAAGTTCTAATCGAGATATAGCATTAAACGGTGCCCCAGAAACTGCTTTACTACAAGGTTACAGCAATCTTGTGAACGATGCTGATTGGGGTAGGGCCTTTGATTGGTTAGTTCGCCTAGATCTCTCAGCAGCATTAATCACAATTAACCACCACATTCTGTTTTTGGGAGTGCCACTCGGCATGCCAAGGCGTCGTTGGCACAATTCAAAACTCGGTTAGGTCCTACCTCAGTGATTGATATCAACAGTGTAGATACAGATGGCTGTCAGTCATTCGGGAGCCTTTAAAGTATGGGGTCCCTCAGACTTTGGTCTTAAGCCCCAAATTCACAATCTATACTTGCACTCTGGCCAACGCCATTGTCAAACGCACTCTGACTTTTATTTCTGCATCGATGACAGCCAACTCAACCTATTATTTAACCCTTCAAAACCGTGTTCCCCACCAACTCTCTTAATTCCTTTGCTGCCTGCATTGATCACCTTCACACTTTAGTAGCCTTTAATTTCCTGAAGCTTAACGATGATAAGACCAGCCCTATACAGTCGACTCTAATACAGCTGACTTATATTCTTATTACTCGGTTATTGCAGCAAGTTATATAGGACCTGGATGGAGATTTGGTTCTCTCCGGGAACTGTACAGATGACTAACACTAAGCTGTGATAAGAACTAGACGTAATCTTCCGCTACCAGCATCTTGCTGATTTTGACAGACCATAGATTGTTGTCATTTTTTGAAATTTGGTACTAAAAGTCACAGGTCCACTTTAAAAAAGCTAAATCAGATCTGTGGCTGTTAAACTTTTAAAACAGAAGCCTACGGTTTGCCCTTGCTTCACTCGCAGCCAAAGCTTGCTGAATGAATCAAGATGAATCGGAGAAAGGAACGACTAGCCAGATGAGACCAGGCAGCCATTTTTGTCAAGGTTCTTGATGTTATTAACTGGCCACTGGTTGATTGATGAAGGGTGTGAATAAAGTTTGCATAGCCCTCCCCGTTTGGTGTTTATTATAGGTTTAGTAAGTAGAAGATATGGCCAACAGAACTAGTCCTTTGTTCACCAGGTTCACCAGTTCTAATGTACTCATTGAGGCATCAATACTGCTTTCTTCAATAGCATATGTAAGGTGCGTAGAAAGAGATTCAGGTCTGCTATGGGACTGTAGGAATGTAATATAACTATTATTATTATGAGTTTGGCACTGGGATTAAGGTGCTCTTCTTTAACGACCAAGGTTAGGGTGCTTGCCATTGACAACCAAGGTTGTGGGCTCTCCGGCATGTATGTATGAGGTACCTGGAGAGATTCAGTTCTCTTAGGATGCTAATTAAAAAATGAATTATATTAGCATAGCATTTTGTGTAGAGCATTTTAAACCATTGCCGTTATCATTAGTGGACTGTTCTGTCTCAATATTTCATGCCATTGAAGTTGGTCACGAAAATCTAACTGCACTCTTCTGGGGGAAAGAGTGGTTGGAGAAACGAGTGTCGTAGAATTGTGCAGGATGTAGGCTTTCTCGCTGAGAGCTCTCAGCTCTGCAGCTGCCGTTGCTGCTGCTCTGGTGGTCTGAGTGGTACAACTCATGTCCTGAGCAGCACTCAGCCATGCCTATACGGTAGCAGTGCAGGTAGGTGTCTCTGTCTTCTGGTCGAGCTCGTGCGTCTCGTGAGTCGCATGTATGAGGAAGTTTGCCGGGGCTACTTGCCAATCCGTGGCACCATTGCTGCTGTTTGAGATACGTCTGCTTGCAGGTCCGGCTAGGGCCGCTTAGCTCCGAGGTTCACGTTCACGTGACATATGTCTCGTTTCTAACCTCCGGCACCGTTCCTTGCAGCCGATCGCCGACTGAGGAGGAGATAAGCATGGCAGGCAGCTCGGACCAGGATCCGGACACGGTGGCCATCGTCGATTCCCTTGTGGCGCACTTTCCCGATCTGCAGCCCGTCGTACGAGACGATCGAGGTGGCGCCTGCGACCCCGACGTCTTGCGTCTGATCGCATGGTTCGTGCACGTCCAGCAGCGCATCTTCGAGGCGCTTCGGCGGCAGATGTGTCTCATCGACAAGCTGACTGGCGTGGATAAGCTATTGAGAAGCCAGTGCCGGTTCATCGTTACGGACATGCTCTCAAAGCCGGCATTCTGGGTGGCCAAGGAGCACGACATCCCCAAGCGGCTCCAGGCGCTGCTGCACTACGCCATGTCGACCGTGCTGCTGGGCATGCGCACGCACAACCTGCTCAGCTTCCTGGCCGGCGGGCTGTTCAACGCGCACACGCCGGCGGCTCTCGAAAACTTTGCCTTCGTGAGAAGTGTTGTCGTCGTGGCGCTGACTGCACAGGGACTGCATCCGCCTCTGCTGCCCAGCGCGGCCTACCAAAGTGTGGCGCACACCAAGACCTATCTGATGTCGTGCGTAGCTGCCTGGTCCAATGTCAAATGCGACATTCTCCATGGCCTGGACAACATGGAAGCATGGGGTGTCACCCTGTTCGCCGTCTACGATCGGGTGTATGGGTTCGTGCTGGGCACTGCTGCCAAAGCCAAGGTATGTGGAGGGCGCCAGCTGGCTGTGGTGTCACCGTGTTTTCCCAAGGGTCGGACTGACGCGTCTCTGTGTTTGTTACCTAGTAGCTGCTCCAGTGTCAGGCCTGAGGACAATCGACCCTTCTTAAGTGAGCGTGTAATAGCTCAACGGATGTGCTCATTTGGATCACGTTACATTCATTTGTAGCTGGTTAGCAAGCTGCACTGCCGATCAACAGGCCACCGTCTGCCACCGAGCACAACGAGCTGCTGGGCTGCCTAGTTTCAGACGACTAGGTTTCTTTTCAGACGACTAGGTTTCACAGCCATTCGCGAAGCACCAGCAAAGGCTTGCGACATTGGTGCATGCTAAAATTATCCTTAAATATTTGTAATAATAACGATGATACGCATTTGATGTAGTACCCTCAGAGAACTCAATCTCTTTCTGGGCACTTTGAATTTATTGCAAAGGAAGCACGATCGAATGGTTAGTGGTAGTAGCATGCTCGATAAACAACAAGAATAACATGGTTAGGGGTGACATGCACAGGGTCAGCATGCAAGTACGGTTAGTTGCCAGCATGCACAGTCTCAGCATAAGCACATACAGGTCGAATCACAGGGGCCCACTAAATGCTTTGATAGATAAATGCATTTTTAGTTTCTTTTTTAATGCTCTGGGAGCATACGAACTAAAGACACGGTCTCAAAGGGATTTGAGGTTCGTACGAGGTATAGGTAAACAATTAGATTATGAAAAGCTGGTGGTAAAATGCTTAGCCTGTTGGGGGTAGTATATCTGATAGACAGGCTGGAGCCAAAGAATGAAGGGACCTGAAATTGAGCGGCGAAACCTTGAAGTCGATGCGTTGCTGGACTGGGAGCCAGTGCAGGTCGGCGAGAAGTGGTGAGATGTGTCAACTGCGAAGCTCACGACAGACAAGCCTAGCTGCAGAGTTTTGCACCAACTGTAAATGCCTGATTGCACAGGCCGGTAGGCTAGCAAGCAGTTAGTTACAGAAGTCAAGGCGGAATGTCACAAATGCATGGACAAATTTAGATTTGTTTTCATTATCTTAACAAGACCTAATGTTAGCAATGTTATGTAGCTAAAAGTAGGCAGTCGACTCTGTCGACTCTTTTCGTGACTGGAGTGTCTAGGAAAAGATGTTTTATGTCCTTGCTATCGATCCTGAGGCAGGTGGGCCAACGTCGCTGCTGGCCTCTGCATTTCTGCGTTTTGCTCATAGCTGCCGCCGGCGTCTGCGAACACAGAGCCACAGAGCCAGCTTCTGCATTCTGTTCCAAGGTCCACCTGGAAGACGTTGTGCCTCGTAGAGCAGTGGCAGCCGAAAAGCACGATGAGCCATCGCCAGCCGTAGAGCTCCGGCCGCTGGGCGGATCGTTCGTGCCCTGCGTCCGCAGGAGCCACCCGTGCGAGTGGGAGTGGTGGGTGCCCCTGCGGCACGCGGCCAGGGCACTCTTCCCGACATGCACCGTGGACGAGTTCACGCTCGTCGTGCGGGACGTAGTGAGACTGCCACTGTCGTACGCCACTTCCGGCGAGCATCAGCGGCTGCGCTCCCTCGTGGCGTCCGAGTTCAGTTTGCTTGCCCTGGACTGCTCGTCAGCCGCCGAAGCTTGCCGAATGGTGGAGCTGCGAGCTCTCCACAAGAGCATCGGGCTGCTGCACTACTGGCTCAGTCGAAGCAAGGCCTGCGGCTCCAAGTCGGCGGTGGGAGTCATGCCGATGGCCAGCCAGACCGCTGCAGACAGAGGCTGCAGACGAGAAGACAGCGGGCGATGATCGGCTGCCGTCCTGTGATAGTCGTCGTGCTTTAGGACGTCGATAGTCTCCTCCACGGTCGACTCCTGCTGGTCGGCTGGCGAGTGGCGGTGTCGCAGTCACCCAGGCCGCCCAGACGCTGCATTTCGAAGCCCATTTGATATCCATGCGATCGTTGCTTTTTTTTTTTACACAGGTCTTTCCTTTCATGTAAGTTGTCAGTGCCGAATAGTCACCACGGATCCGTGCGGGTGGTCCGAGAGATGTACCGGCGGTGGCAACCGACGGACTTCGGCTTACTTTGACTCCAAACGTCATTGTGGTCGGCTCGTTATTTCAGGGGCAATTTTTTTGTGAGTGCCTTTTAAAAGATTCTGCATAGTCCTCACTGGACATGTTGAGGACCAATGACGGGAGTGGACCAACGATGGAAATCGCAGGCGTCCGAGATTTAGTTGGACCAGGCTGCCTGCCACTAGTTGGTGCTGTCCTGCTTTTCGATCGCGGAATATGTCAGCTTATCGGCTTTGCTGCGCGGCTCCTCAGTCGGCAATGGTGGTCTGCCGGTGCTCTGTTCCGTCGGACGTGACAAGAGATACCTTCGCATCAAAAGATTGTTGAACTATTTTTCAAATACAATTATTCGTTCTTCGCCGGGCAGCTGCTGCTTCGTGCGTGCCGAAATGCACATTGCACACGTCGACCGAAGGCCGTTCCGCTGCTTAGGGCATAGCTCGTTATTGAAGAGTCAGGGTTTGGCCAGTGTAATGCTTGGCGATGCCCGCTTTGACCTGCAGCTGCTCCAGCGGCGGCTTTTCCCGGCGGCAGTCGGACATGCCAGAGTGGCAGCTCCTTCGATCGCTGGCGGCAATGGCGAAACTCAGCGAAAATTTGAGGGATAAACAGCATTATGATTCCCACCATGAATGGGGCGGGCGCTCAGCGTGTCCGCTAGACATTCGCGATGAGAGATTCTTTGTGCTTGTTATTGCCTTGACGTTTCCACTTCGCTGTTTGCTGTCCGGTCAGCTCGTGTTCTCAGGCATCGGTCAGTCGGTGTTTGGTAAAGTGCCGACGGTAAACCTGGCAGATATTGACAGCTCAGTGTTAAGTTTTTCAGTTTCAGTTTTCGTTCAGTTCTTTATTTACTCAAGGCATCCACATTTTGACTCCGAGAAAAAACTCGTTGAATAGAAAGACAATAGCAAGTAACGGCAGTGCATGTGTCACTGGCCGTCGGGCGTGGACTGCACGTGCTGACTTTGTCTCCACCCAATTGCATTCTGTGCGCAGCGAGCGCCTGACGTAGCTACAGATCGCCGACCCTGCTCTACGACTCGAAAGATGAAACCGGTGGTTATACTAATGCTTTCTATGCAGCATCTGTAAAGTGCCTGGAAAGAGATTCAGTTATCTGTGGGCACAATACAAATGTATTGTTTTTATCATAATATTGTATGTATGTTCCTCCGTCTGTAACTCCACAAAGACTATATGGGTATTACGCAGGAGAGCAGTTGAGGTAGTGAGTAGCATGGAAGTAGCAACTCAGGACCGCTGGAAAGGATGTGCCATAGTCGGCAGCAGGAGAGTAGTTGTTGCGTAAGAATCACAAGGAGTGGAAGGAAGTTTCACAGTCTAGGACCTGCAGAGCTAAAGCTTCTGTCGCCAACAGTCTTTAAGCAGGGGAATGGAACAGCTTATTTATTGTCCGTACAGGACCTGAGGGCGCAAGGAGGCTTGAACCGGTGCAGCAGTTCATACTCCTGCTCCTAGCTGTCAGCTGAGCTCGGATAGGTGGATTCCGTCTCCGTGCGAACGAATAGATTGTAATGCCGCTGGCCGGCATGCTCGTCTGCGTCCGATGTTCGCTGAAAAATTTTGCACCAAATACTGAGTGAAGGCTTTTTCCAGTGCCGAACCGGACAAGCAAGGCTGCAGAGATGGTTTGGGCTTGGTCAAAGTTGCTAGACTACGATGCACTGACCTGACTACGACGGGACCTCGGTGCCAGCTCATTACCGTGGGTCCGTCACAATGGCGCGGTCCCTTTCCGCGAAACTGACATCTCGAGCTTAATTTCCGTCCGAGGCGTTTTGCTCCATTTTGCAGCCAGCGTAGAACTCGTGTGCCGGTAAGAAGTGATGCAAAGGTTTATCCACGAGACAGCCTAAAGAACTACTCTCTGACGACGACGAAATGTCGTTTTCTGCTACTTGTAATCTTAGGCCTTCAATGGCTCGACTGCTTTCTGTAGATTGTTAGTTGATATGATTGGCCCCATCCATGCCGCCTGTTAAAGATGTGCACGATCAAGCTGCGATGCTTTGGGACTTTTGACCGCATTGGGTCCGCTGCATGCAATCGGGCGGGTTGACAGAAACAGAGTGAGAGATAGGCAGAAAAAAACGGCGAGTGAGAACCACAAGACAACGAGATGTGGAGACAGGCACAACGAGAGAGAGAGAGGGAGGGAGGAAGGGAGAGAGAGAGAGAGAGAGAGAGAGAGAGAGAGAGAGAGAGAGAGAGAGAGAGAGAGAGAGAGAGAGAGAGAGAGAGAGAGAGAGAGAGAGAGAGAGAGAGAGAGAGAGAGAGAGAGAGAGAGAGATTGTGCCACCTTTTATTGAAAATCCCGGGTGCGTAGGGAATGAGGTATGCAGGATACGATTTTTGGGCTAAAAAAAGGCCTCTTAGCGTGACTATCAGGATTTTGATGTACTGGAACTAGAAAAACAAGGAAAAGTTTCGCGTGACGTAATAGACTCAGAGCGTATTATCCTGCATATCAGCCGTAGCTACAGCGTAAATACTTCCGTACTTATGAAATAAATGGTAGCTTTGTCTGCACACTAATGCGACATTTAAATAATGAGGAAATTACATTAGTGTGAGCGTGACGTTACAGATCTGAGAGCCGAAAAAAATTGAAAATTATCCGTACAAACTTACAAAATATCAATAACTCATAGAAAACTATGCTGCATCCAGTCGGCACTACCGCTAGGGCTGACATCCCATCTCGACTTCTGCAATTCACTGCTCACTGGCCTACCAGCATGTGCGATCAGGCGATTGCAGCTAGTGCAAAACTCTGCAGCTAGGCTTATCTGTCGTGAGCGTCGCAGTTGCCACATTACTCCACTTCTCGCCGACCTGCACTGGCTACCAGTGAGGCAACGGATTGACTTCAAGGTTTTGTCGCTCACTTTTAGGTCTCTTCATTCTATGGCTCTAGCCTATCTTTCAGATATACTACCCCATCAGGCCAAGCATCGTACCACCCGTTTTTCGGAATCCAACAGTCTGGAAATACCTCGTACAAACCTTAAATCCTTTGGAGACCGTGCATTCAGCTCGTATGTTCCCAAAGCCTGGAACTCCCTCCCGACCTGCGTCAGAACTGTGGTTCGGCATACAGAACGCTGGCCCAGAACAATGCTAACGGTTTATTGTACAAGGCACGGAGCAGCAAGACGTGCGACTGCCTTCGCCCCCTTCTCACACTAGAGTCTCCTTCCACTCCTCCGGTTGACCCCGATGATTCATCGAGGACCACAACTGTGCAGCGGCCGATCCTGATGGTGAATCCACCATCTGGCCACCAGCGGTTACCGGCCTGTGTCCATGCCACATCACAGGCTCATTAGAGGAGCCGGCATACAGTCAAACTACAAGAACATCCCATGACCTGACCACATTTAAAAGAAACTTAAAAACACACCTATTTAGGACAGCATTTAGTGGGTCCCTGTGATTCGTCCTTCATGTGCTTATGCGTGCTGACACTGTGCATGCTGCCACTAACCACATTTGCATGCTGACCCTGTGCATGTCACCCCTAACCATATTATTCATTTCGTTTGTTTTTCAAGCATGATTTTACTTACTATTCGATTGCATTTCCCTTTGCAGCAAATGTAAGCGCCTAGAAAGAGATTAAGTTCTCTGAGGGTGCTTTATCAAGTGCAATATTATTATTATTATTATTATTATTACTTAAGTGTCCCTGAAGTCTCGAAAGTAGCGTCAGTATTGAGGTCACGTGCCTCTGCCCCCCTCTCAACGAAGCCGCTCGCTCACAATGGGTTGACGAAATGTGTTGGTCAACTCTTGCCACTCTGCTGCCCTTCGGGGGCCGGGCCCTTCTAAAGCCGAATGCCTTATCGAAGATCTCCACCCTGTATGTATACAAACTTGGAGCAGTTTCGCAACATTCGACTGTAGAGGGCGCTCGTTGGCGGCACAGACGGAGAGCTCGGCACGTCAAATGTCAGCGACTGTCAATCGCTGTGGAGAGCCAGGGTTCACTCGGCTTTTTGTCTCTATGTATTGGTCGGAGGCTAAGGCGCTCGCCTTTATTAACCGAGGTTGAGGTGAGTTCGTTCGACGATCGAGGTCGTCGGCTCGAGTCCTGCGGCATTCGCGAAGCGACTGAAAAGAGATTGAGTTCTCCTAGGGGACTATACAAATTAATTGTGTTTATATTTATGTATGCTTTTGCCAGATCGTTAGCTTTTTTGAAATTGCATCACTGCTGACTCTCGTTGAACTGGCCAAGCTCGAGCTATGGCGTCGCAAGAATCGTTCGCGAAGTTCTTAGAAGAGCGAAGCAGGGAAATGACAAATAACGTGTGAGGTACATCGCCGCCCTATCTTCAATTATTGAGTCAAAGGAAATGTTTTTTATGTGATTTATCTTCGTCTGGTAAATCCACAAAGACGACGTGGGTATTTTCTATAGGATAGTTTTTTTTATAGCGGACTCAAGGCCTAATCGGCTTTCGGTATGCATTCGGCAGCCAACAGGCTTCATCTCACGAAACGAAGCATGAGAACAGTTTACGTAGTGTGAAAGTAACATGCAAGCAGCCCAGGACGGCTGCAAAAGATGTGCTGCAGTCGACAGCAAGAGATACAACGTCGTTGCGTAAATTTTGTGGAAGTGAGTTCCGCAGTCTAGGACCTGCAGAGCAAAAGCTTCTGTCGCCAGCGGTCTTAAGGGAAGGAACGGAACGGCTGATTGATCGTCCGTAGAGGAGGACCTGAGGGCACGAGGAGGCAGAAACTGGTGCAACAGTTCAGCTAGGTACGGAGGAGCCAAGCAGTGGCGTGACCATGTCCTTGTAGATCGGTGCAAGAACTTCGCCTGTTGTTGGGCTCTGAAGAGCTACTAATAAAATCGTAAGACGTGTACAATAAATAACTCCTGGTTCTTCAAAGTCACTCAACCACTGCCAATCTAGCCAAAGCCAAATAAAACCATTATGCCCACTAAAATAAATCAAATAATTCAAATTTAATTAGTTCTTGTATATTTATTTTTATAGCGCTACGGCTTTACAATGACGCATTCATCCAGGATCTTAGGTTTAAGCGTTATATCTTGAAGAAATCAATGCATACACATCATTCATGCCGCCTAATTTAGTCAGAGAAGTCGGCAGTAGGTAGTTCTCTCGTGCGGAAACTCAAGAACACATAAGTGGCATGATTGTCTTACGTTGATATCCAGCCCAAGTGCTACATCTTTTGAGAAACGAAACCGCTGCACTTCGTCCACAAAGCTTTTCATAGCCTAAGCAAGTAAAGTTTCCTTAAACCGTTTCGCGTATGCAACAACAGAATTACTTGCATGGAAAACTACCAACTCTAATAAAAATTGTCCAGCTGAAGCTAAACAAACGCAAACTTTTGCGTTTGTTTATAACCTTTAACTCCTTGATGGTTAACTGTCAAGAAAACACTGAGACGGTTCAACTTTGGTTCAACAATCGATTTTTTTAAACAATTAATTTTTTTGAGTACGTTTAAAAAGACAAAAACATTAGAAATGGGAACTGGTTTAGACCGTTTTGAAGTTTAAACCGGAATTATCATGTCTTAACATAAACAATTTACCGGTCTCTCAATCATTTATTACGACTTGTATCCCAACTTTTTTTAACCTTGGTTGAGCCATATGCTTGTGGATTTTTTTTAGTATTTTCTTGACATTTACCCTTAATAATTTTTGTCTTTTGTAGCAATATTTTTTAAGAGTAAATGTCAAGAAATAATGAGAAGATTGGTCCAGCCATCGAATAATTTGTTGGGTAACAATCAAAACACAAAATTATTATAAATGAGGTGTGAAGTTGTGAAGACTTCCACATAACATGAAAGCATTAAAAAAGATTAGTATAACATTTCTTACCTGGAAGTAAACAGGAAGCAGAATATTCAAAAAGAATAAAGTTACCGATATCTGCATCATATACGACTTGAGTCCCAACTTGTTGATAATACATCGAGATAGATACATGTCTGCAGCTTGTTGAGGTACATGCTAGTGACTTTTGAAAAGCCTCGTTTACTGTGTAGCTGTGTGCCGTGTAAATTTCGTAACTCAGCCAATACTTCACGGGTCAGCATGAAATTCAAAATATTAGTTCAGCCCTCTTTTTAGATCACTGCAGTAGTTTATTTCTGATCCAGTTTGGACAAGTAATTGCTATATATGTCATCAAACGTCCTGGAGATTTATTTTCTGCTAATAAAGCTCCATGACATGGGATATGTATAGCAACACTTATCAGACCGAAATCAGAAATAAAATATTGCAGCGATTTTACGAGCAGAATTAAACTGACATTTATGAACAAATTGATGAATGAACATTTATGAACATTTACTAAACACAGGTTAGCACAAAAAGCACATAAGGAGAGAAATGGTTCTCTGCGGCGCTCGGAAATCATATGGAACAGAAGCTTCCTTAGCTGAAACTTCTAACTGCATGGGCAATTTAAATTATCCTCAGCACTGGTTCCCTGTTACTCCCTTTGCACCAACAATGAAGAGTGACTGAGCATTGCTCCCAAGAGACATATATGTATTGTTTAGAAAGGCCTATATTTTACAAGCGTATAGTCAGCAGCCAAAATCTTTCTGTTAAATGTGAAGTCACTCACAAATAGGATAAAAGATCATTTGCTGGTACATGTTTAGGCGCTTTAATCACGACCGATCGCCCAATCCTTTGAAGAGGATGAGTATTTCATGATAAGGCTTGATGCTTTGTTGTTCTGCTCAAATGTCAACTTATGTGGTCCTACATTGATGATGATGAGGGTATGGCTTTATGCTTTGGTGTTGGTCCTTAGATGTCGATTTATGGCCAAACCTACTGATGTTAATTTTTGATCCTTTACTTTGATAAAGATGAGCATCATTAGATGATCGAGCCAGCAGCACTAAGGAGGGTGCAATAACCAAACTCGTGGAGTTCGACCATGTTTGTGATAGCCGCTGGCGCTGCTGGAAACACATGCCTCTGGCCTTCTCGGTGTGTATGTCTTGCCGGCGCGTTCCGGCTGGAGTTGCAAGTCTTTACAGGCATATTTTTTGCTACTGTCGTCACGATGCGTATCGAGGCCCATTAATTAAAAAAAAAATTCAATGATAGCTTGAATAAAAATTTCATAAGATTTTTTAACATTTTTACACTCTCATTTAAGGCCCAATCTCTGATGTTGCTATCACCTCAATAGTAGTACCTGATTGCAGTGAATACCACAGGTAAGATTCCTACCCGAAGGAAATACTGTTGCCCAATTTTTCAGGCAGGGGCCATAAGCTAATTACTTATGCATCCATTACCAAAACAGTTATAATTTCCCTAGAGATTTATGATGGCTTTGCGATGACAGACAAAGAATTCAGAATTTATTTTTTTAAAGAAAAGTCATCAAAGCACAATAATAAGCTGCTTTTGATATGCAAAAGATCCTTCATAGGAGAGAAGTTTCTTAGTGACGGAAGCATTTTTTACGCAACTGCCTATTTTTAAAGGATACCATTTTGCTCCAGTGCAGCCAAAGAATATACACTGTTCAATATAGTTCAAGATTTCAATGCCGCAGTTGGAGCTAAGCTCGAAGAAACCACACATATTTTGAGAAGCAATAATTTAAAGGACCTCATTGAAACGACTTATTAGCATTGCTTGCTGGAAATTTAAAATCTTGATGAATCCTCGTGGGCACAATGTAATACCGTCATGCATCATGGAGATTTCAAAGAATAAAAAGGTGATGCATAAATTGCATGCTTAATGCTTAGTGCTTCTGCAGATGCAGATGACTGTTCTAACTAGGCATTTAACTTTGGTTGCGGCTATAACGTTGGAAAAGGCCACTACGGGGTCGGTGCAGCTATATGTAATGTAATGTATCTCCGTCAGTAACTCCACAAAGTCATAAAGACCATGTGGGTGTTACGCAGGAGAGTTTTGTATAGCGCACTCACAGCCTAAGCGGCTTTCGGTACGCATTCGGTAGCCAACAGACTTCGTCTCACGCAACAAAGAGAAAGTGGGAAGCATAGCAGAGTTAGGAGAGCAGTTGAGGTAGTGAGTAGCATAGAAGTAGCAGTTCAGGACCGCTGAAAAAGATGTGCCATAGTCGGCAGTTGGAGAGTAGATGTCGTTGCGTAAGAATTGTGGAAGCGAGTTCCACAATCTAGGACCTGCAGAGCTAAAGCTTTTGTCGCCAACTGGAGCGGAGGAAAGGGACAGCTAATTTATTGTCCACACAGGACCTGAGGGCGCGAACAGGCTGAAACTGATGCAACAGTTCAGCTAGGTACGAAGGAGCCAAGCCGTGGCAGGCCTTGTGGGTCAGCGTAAGAACTTTGCTCTGTATTCTTTGCTCAACCGGCAACCATCCTAGCTCTTTCAGCAAAGGTGACACGTGCTCAAACTGCTGGGACTTGAAGACCAGCCTTGCAGCCATATTCATAGTCCGCTGTAGTGGCATAATAGCTTTCTTTGGTAGCCCAGCCAAAAGGGAATTACAATAATCAAGCCGAGACAGAACTAAAGAGCTAGTTAATTTTTTTACAAGCCACTGTGGGAGACTCCTAATCTTGGATAGGGATCGGATGTGATGGCTAGCTGTAGAGGCAGTCTTCTGAATGAAGCTTTTGAAATTGAGGCAGCTGTCGAACACGACACCTAGATTACGAGCACGTGGTGAAGGTCGCACAAGCTGCAGGGAGTCGTACAAGTTCTATGTAAATAAAATAAGTTACTTGGATGACTTTAAGACCCGGGCTCCAGACTACAAAATAGTAGCTAGACCCGGAGCTGTACTCAGTTTTGACAGCCTGGATCTGATCCGATTAAACCATCAAAGAGGTTATTCAGAGATGTGACGTTATTGCGATATTATTTTATTACTATCGAATAGGATTTCTGTATATTCTATAGTTAAATGCCTACACTTATTAAAAATTTTTTTACCAATGAAAGCGAAATATAAAATAGTAGCTGAAGCGTCAGATGAATGGGACACCACAGCAACTGAGCAACTAATAATAATAATAATAATAATAATAATAATAATAATAATAATGCACTTGATAAAGCGCCCTCAGAGAACTCAATCTCTTTCTAGGCGCTTTACATTTGCTGCAAAGGAAAATGCAATTGAATGATGATATGAATATGAAGAATATATCTGGATAATACATCTAATTGAAGAATATATATAAGATAATGTTTCTTTATATCTATATTATATATTGATCTCCATTCTTCATATGAAGTATTATCCAGTATTATACATTCTTCATATGACGAATACATTTTTTGTCGCATCGAGAATTGAATATCACCAACTCCTGCGAAGGTACTAGCTTTAACCTTCGATGTAAATGAATACTTTCAACATGACCTCGCATGCATAAGCGCTCACCCGTTGATTATGGAGCCGCCTCCCAGCAGGATTAAATCGGATCAGGTGAGCCTACCGTTCGATCCAACGCCCACCCAAAACCGTAACAGCAAGCAGGCAGTGAAACATGTCGGTCGCCATTAATTAAAGCACCGAGTTTGATTGTGGATGTTTTTAGATATATCAAGAGAGATAAAGCCTAGGCAACAGCATCGAAGGTTATGCGTTCACTGCCGACTACGGCTCATCCTTTTCAGCGGTCCTGAGCTGCTACTTCCATGCTACTCACAACCTCAACTGCTCTCCTGACTTTGCTACGCTTCCCACTTTCTCTTTGTTTCGTGAGACGAAATCTGTGGCTACCGAATGCGTACCGAAAGCCGCTTAGGCTGCGAGTGCGCTATAAAAAAACTCTCCTACGTAACACCCACATAGACTTTATGACTTTTTGGAGTTACAGACGGAGATACATGGCTTATTAAAAAGTCAGTTGTGTGGTTTTTTGTCCCAGTACCTCATTGATATCTTACATCGCTGCGAACCATTGGCAAAGTGGCACGTTTCAAACCTTGAGCGATGTTGATCAGAACTCTGTCTCTGAGGAATTTCTATCGAAATTGTGACCTACTGTGCCGAGGTCTGATAAATTACAATGAAATTACCTTCAAAAGAATGACAAGCCTTGTTAGTAGTAGGGGGCAGCGAGAGCCACCTCTAGAATGAGCTCAGTGTGCCCAATTTTGTTTTGTTTTTGTACGTCAAATACAGTGTAGCATACGAGGCTTCATTTACATTCTCAGCAGAGTGCTAGAATATTTCGTTACTGGTCTGTAATGCAGCTCCATTTGCTGCGCATGTAATCCTTGCCGAACATTATAATTTCCTATTTTCATCGAAGCTAGTGACGTCACTTTTAATTCACGAATTCCTGTTATGTTAGTCGTTCAATTCCTGACCTCTAATTTGGCTTGAAGCACATCCATAAATATTCCATACAAGGTGATCAAGTGCAATGTACAATAGCTGGAATACAGAAGACAGTGATTACATAATAAAACTCAATTCGCTCAACAGCGTGGGAATGCTCCGACTCAAGTCGAATTTTTCTGTAAAGTTTTATGTGACTCATTTGTAAAAGAAGAGTACTAACCGAAATAGGTACAGGGAGAAAGCAAACCACAGATAAGGAAAATAAGGATATATAATTATCCCAATAATAACGCATCTCTGTAGCATCTTTAAAGAATTAAGTCTCTTTGTAGTCACTTTACGGATGCCGGAAAGGAAATCGATCCCTCTGGCCGAGTTATTGTTTTCACAGATTCTAGATCTCTCGGTTGGGGTTTCGGCTTCTGCTGTCGGCAAGCGTCTTCGCTAGCACAAAGACACTGACCGTAAAATGTATTACCATACATACCTTACCATTGAAGAACAGGGGGACCTCAGAACCTTCAAAATGCATCATCCTGATCTTGCAGAACTCCGAGCTTCGATGGTCAGAGCACCTTTATGAGGAGCATGGCTTGATGGGTAAGAAAACCAAGTGCTCTGAGCAGCGAAACTATGAGCTTTAGTACTATCGTAGCATCTTATATGCTGGAAGCGACGCCGAGCAGAACTATCTGAAAAATGACTTGAATGGCTATTAAGCGAAACAACTCCAATTCTCTAGCTATAGTATTGCAGGCACTTTCAATTGTCATTTTAATTTTAAAATGAAAATAATTAAGATTGGCGCTGTTGCTACTCCTATGACAGTTGAAGGGGTTTCAATCATAAAATATTCTCCGCGTGATGGTGTGATGATTTGAAGCAGGCCGTGGAACAATAGCAATTCTCTATTGTCATAGCAAATAATGCAATATAATGTTATTGTAATTGCAAACAGTGCAACATATTGTCATTTTCATCGAAGCAAAAATGATAAAATCGTGTCTAATAAACACACTTTGCGGACTAACGCAGTTCAAGATCCATACAAAGCGGTCAGACTCAGAACTCTGGAAGTGCTGTTAAAACTTAAAACTTAAAAGCTAAACTGCCCCATTAAATTTTAAAGATATAGATATTGTTAATCTAGACGACACATTATATTAGTGTTGTTACAGAGCCAAATAAAATATATTTTAATAATATATTATAACCAAAATAAACAATAAAACCAAATAAAATATATTGTCTCATATATATATATATATATATATATATATATATATATATATATATATATATATATATATATATATATATATATATATATATATATATATACTCAAATATATTTTTGCCGAAGCCTGATTTGAAATCCCAGTAGAAGACGAGGAATAAATACGCTAGCCAATAGTAATGTAATGTATTTCCGTCAGTAACTCCACAGTCATAAAGACCATGTGGGTGTTACGCAGGAGAGTTTTGTATAGCGCACTCACAGCCTAAGCGGCTTTCGGTACGCATTCGGTAGCCAACAGACTTCGTCTCACGCAACAAAGAGAAAGTGGGAAGCATAGCAGAGTTAGGAGAGCAGTTGAGGTAGTGAGTAGCATAGAAGTAGCAGTTCAGGACCGCTGAAAAAGATGTGCCATAGTCGGCAGTTGGAGAGTAGATGTCGTTTCGTAAGAATTGTGGAAGCGAGTTCCACAGTCTAGGATCTGCAGAGCTAAAGCTTCTGTCGCCAACTGTATTTGCTAACGCTGACCAAATTTAATGCAGATTTCAATATTTTTTTAATATTTCTCATCAAGACACAGAGAGAGAGAGAGAGAGAGAGAGAGAGAGAGAGAGAGAGAGAGAGAGAACATGCTGAAAGATCTTGATCTATCGACGGCATCATCATCAGAGAGGGCGGCAGAGGTGGGACTGTGCCGAGGATTGTACCTCGTATCTCTCGTATACATCAAATATGGGAGTTAAGGAACAGCGTCGTCCTAGTTCCTTCTCGTCGTCCAGCGCACCTTGCCAATAGCGCCAAACTGCCCTGGCTCTACAAGCAGATTCGAGTAGTCAGTCGACGTTCGAAGATAAAATACAAGGTACGAAATTGGGTACATTATTTGCCCTCAAGATTGAAAATTTGACTCTAATAGCCTGCGTGTTGTTCCCCTATCCTTTTTATTGCTGTTGAGAATTGTAGAGTTTAGCTGCTCATCCGTGGGTACCATTCAACGTTCTACGGCGTTCTAGTTAATTGCAGCCAAGTAGCATCTCGTATCTTTACCCAGCTTTTTTTACTGTTCTTCCTGGTCTTCCGGTGACTTGCCCAAAGAATTGAATCACTTGATTACATAAGACTGGCCCAACAGATATGTTGCATGCTACTTAGAGGAAGTCAGGCTCGTGTACATGAGAGCAATTTATGCTCGACTGGTAGTATGAAACGGAAACAGCTCCTATGCGCAGGGCCCATGCACCGGTACTTTATTTTGCAAATGAATAAATAAAATAAATACATACTAGCTGATTTAACAGCTCTATTTTGCATAGCGGCAGAAGAGCCTTAAAGGCTAGTACCACCGCTTGCAGTTGGCAGTAAAGAATCGCCAACCGCAAGATTCAAACCCACCTGAAAAGCAACTGCCTTACCTTTGCGCCATCACGGCTATTCTACACACTCGGTCACCTGATTCCTTTCCCCTCTAACTGTCCACTGTCCTAGCTGATTAAACAGCGTTTTTTTGTGTAGCGACAGAAGAGCCTTTACGGCTATCACCACCGCTTGCAATTGTGATAAAGGATCGCCCACCGCTGGAATTAAACCCACGACCTCGGTCCCGAGGTCGTGAGTGCAAACGCCTTACTTAGCATGCCATCAAGGCTCGCCGAACTCTCGTCGCTTCGTCCGGGATGCATCGTCTTTTCTCACTATCGTCGCCTCACTGAGAATTAGTACTTGGGAAGCAAGCTTTAGCAGCTATCGGGCCCTCATAGCTATCTTTGCATGAATGAACTTTGAAAGTCTCACTACAAAAGTCTGAAGGAGCTGGAGTGCTTCGGAAGTTGTCATTAACGCATCCCCATCTCACCACGCCCACACCGATCACGCCGACCTCTGACACGCCGACCTCTGTCCCTCCTACCTCGCATCGCGCTGGTCACAGCGATCGCTCTCATACTGATTACCACCATTGGTTTAAGAAAATTAGAGATAGAGATAGAGATAGAGAGAGAGAGAGAGATAGAGAGAGAGAGAGAGATAGAGAGAGAGAGAGAGAGAGAGAGAGAGAGAGAGAGAGAGAGAGAGAGAGAGAGAGAGAGAGAGAGAGAGAGAGAGAGAGAGAGAGAGAGAGAGAGAGAGAGAGAGAGAGAGAGAGAGAGAGAGAGAGAGAGAGAGAGAGAGAGAGAGAGAGAGAGAGAAAGCTGAGAAGCCCTTTGCTAAGCTGAAAATATTTGAAGCCACAGCTCCAGGTGTAACACACCTTTGTCGTATGGCTGAAATGTCCCCGTAATTTAATGTGTCTCGGTGCGTAGCTCCGCAAAGCCACCGCAAGGACTAGGTGGGCAATTCTCTCCAGAATTTTTAGGAGTCAATCTTGGATGGTTCAAATTAAAATTAAAATTAAAATTTGTAAATTTATTTTAAGCTAAAATTTATCAGGAGGTGCATCTTAGGGGGGGAGTAATTCCTACCTCTCCAACAGCAACAATCTCCTACGATCTCTCTGCGGGTGGACCAAAACGTAGAGGAAAACTGACCGGGTGTACTTCTTATAAGAAGGAAGACCGAAGCAGGACAGAAAAAAGACGGCGCAAAGGGGGCTTTGAGGCTCTTCATAAACGAATTAATTTTTGTATTATAATTGCCTAGAGGTGAGATTAAGCATCCGATGCTTTTAGCACTAATCGGCTACTAGCGTTTATAAATATCCTAGCCGATCTCAAATAGACGTTGGAACTCGAATCAAGTGAAGCGCTGTAGCTTGTGCGCCTTGCTTCATGCGCAAGTCAATGCTTGAGCGGCTGCAACATTCTCTTAGAAATAATTATATTAATAGTGACAATACATTTGTATAGTGCAATCAGAGAACTTAATCTCTTTATAGGCAATTTACATATGCTGTAAAGGAAGCATAATACAATGGTTAGATGTGGCGACATGCACACTGTCAACATGCGAAAAATGGTTAGTGGTAGCACGCACACTGTCAGCACTCATAACCACACAATGGACGAATCCCAAAGACCCACTAAATGCTGTGATAAGCAGGTGCGTTTTTAGATTTTTGTTAAATGTCGCCAAGTTAGGGTTTATCGAGAAGTAAATCGGGGGTGAGTTCCGGGCTATGGGAGCATGTAAACTAAAGACATGGTCTCCGAAAGATTTGAGGTTCGTATGGCGTAAGCTAAACAAATTCCATTCAGAAAAGCTGGTGGTACGATACCTAGCATGGTGGGGAGTAGTTCTGATTGGTAGGCTAGAGTCAGGGAGTGAGAAGACCTCAAATAGAGTGACAGATAATTTTGAAGTCGATACACTGCTTGATTGGAGACCAGTGCAGGTTGGTGAGAAGTGGCTTGATTTGGCAACTGCGACGCTCACGACAGACAAGCCTAGCTGCAGAGTTTTTCCCCAACTGTAAGCTCCTGAGTGCACAGGCCGGTAGACCATCAACCAGTGAGTTACAGAAGTCGAGATGGGATGTCTTAAATGCCCGGACCAATTTGGATTTAGTATCTTGGCCTAAGCAATCCTAAATTTTTGAAATGTTACTTTGCTAAAAGTAAGCAGACTAGACTGCGGATTTAATGTGGTCGTTTAGTGATAGGAATCACTTTGGAACAGGACACCTAGATTTCGTGCAAATGCTACAGGAGATATGCTGACAGAGCCAATTTTAATCGTTGAACTTTCCCATTTGCGAGTCGCACTTGGTTTTCCATAACTAGTAAGTTGGTTTTGTCGTCATTCAATTTGAAAAAGTTTGCTGCAATCCATGTAGATATGTAAGCAATACGTTGCATTAAGGAAGTTAGGAGAATTTGACGTGCTGGAAGGCTGGGAGGAATTGTAGCAAAGGTACATCTGAGTTTCATCAGCATAGAAGTGAAAGCCTAGATTGATTGTGCTTCGCGATTGCATCGGCAAGGAGGGAGTATAAACTGTGGCAGGAAGCGCATCAAACACAGAGCCAATAGGATCCGCTGCGACCCGCTACTAGTTGGTTGCTTCTTTACAGCGAACATGCCGAATATTTATTGTTTATTATTTATTATACAGTACTTCGCCGTTCAAGCCATTCATGCACGGTGGCACGTCACGTGAGGTCATGCCAAAACCAACTTCAAAAATAACCAAAACCGGTAGCCATCTTGACACACACTTGATACACTTCGGCTGCTTTTCAAAGGTCAAAGCGACAAGCGAGCACGATTCTTGGTTAGCTTGGCGTCTGTCCGCCAATGCCCGCAGCCTCACCGCTAGGGGTCTCGCACGTTAATAACGGCGAGACACTGCGATACAGCTGCAATTTCCACAATAGACATCGCGCAACTGCGTTTTTTTATTCCAAATTATAGAGAACGGCGTTCCGGATTCGACCAACAAACTTCATGCAATTTCGCACGTACGTTCTCATGAAATGACCAAGCTCAGCGAGCTGCCCTTTATTTTCGAACTGCGATGCAGTGCGATTTCCAAATAAGGGTAGCAAAACTGCAGTTTAATGCAACTTTTATTATACAATGGTGTTCCGGGTGCACCCAATACATTTTGAACTATTTATTATGCGGGCGCATTCTCAGCCAAACGCTCTCTCGATGACAAGCCCATCCCCTCCCCTCCCCCCCCCCGGCGAGTTGCCCCGGACTTTCAAACTGCGATGCACCTGCCATTTCCGAAAAAGCACCGTGCAGTTGTGGTTTTTAAGTCATACCAACTACACCCTGCATTAAAAGATAACCCGAAAAAATTTGTAATACCATCAACCAGTACTTGTTTTTGTGCAAACGGTTTCCACCAACCGGCCCGATAACACTTTCTCCGGGATAAATTTGCACGGCTAAGAATTGGTCCCGAGACGATTGATCGTTCCTCATTTGCATATACCTGACGACGCTAAATTTCCCTAAATTTGATATTTATGCGTAGTCCAGATCGTCGCCTCTCGCAGGAACGCAATATTCCATGGATTTGCTCTCGGTTCGAGTTTAGGCTAGGATATCAGCTTTACAAACATGATTCTGCTAATGCACCCCAAGGCATAAACTCACGCGAATGTAGCAAAAATACAGTTTCATGATGTTCTTGATTATTATATTCAATGCACCATGACTTTTCCACCTTAATTTATAGGCGACGAGCAGTTCTTGAATAGATTGCACTTGGTGGTGCGGCAGTGTCAGAAATGTGGGTGCCGAATGTAACACAATTCCCCTTGCGAATGTACACATATTTCATTAATGGCGTTCAAGTGTATCTATACACAGTTAATCCGGCCAGCTTAAAAATGAATTAAGTCATAGATAAGTACTCAACGGAAGCGATTTCACCGGCCAGCGCATGCGTGCTTCCATAAACACTCGCGGCTCGCCTCGACGATGCAGGGTGCTTCTTTTAAGTCAAACATGCTTAAAAGTATTGTCGCTAGACAGCTCTTGAAGCAAATTCTTGTCATCACATAATTGTCAATCGAGAAATATTGAGAGATACCTTTCGAGGACAACTGGACACCATTAGACTGGGTCATCACTGCTCCACGTGACTACTGACATCCTGAGAACAACGATAGCAAAAATGTTACTGCTAAGTTCTCATCGACTGTTTACCTACATTCGACACTATCGATCACAGGATCCTGTGACTATAATTAAGAGACTACGATAGCAACCGATCTAATGGCGGGCCTCTGGCAGGGTTACAAGCATTGCAGTTCGTCTGACGCCAGACTCTGTCTCGTCACGGCCAATTTCACCACACTGGCCTTGCCACTAACGTAGTTCCTCGGCGAGTCCTTTGTTTGGTTCCTCGCTGCTCTCAATTTATATAGTACATCTAGGGCAGGTAATCGAAGGGCAGAACTGGTCGGCCTAACATATCCAGCTGGTGTCATTCAGGGCTGCAGCGATTCGCAAGGCCGCGATAGCCCAGGGGGTAATATTAATAATAATAATAGTAATAATGCACTTGATAAAGCGCCCTCAGAGAACTCAATCTCTTCCTAGGCGCTTTACAAGATACTGTGCTCGCTCTTCACGACCGAGGTCGAGGCTTGGCATCTTGCAGCGGGCGGTCCTTTATTGCCAACTGCAAGCGTGACGGGGTGATAGCCGTTAAGGCTCTTCTGCCGCTGTACAAATGAGGCTGTTAAATCAGCTAATATTTATTTATGTATGCTTATCTGCTGCTAGTTTTGAGTCCCCTCACTCATCAGAGCGCGAAGCAGCTATCAGCCATCAGTTAAATCGATTTGCACGGGAACATACTCCCTTCACTGGTTTTCAGCGGTGAAGCTAAGACTGTCGCATTGAGAGAGAGAGAGAGAGAGAGAGAGAGAGAGAGAGAGAGAGAGAGAGAGAGAGAGAGAGAGAGAGAGAGAGAGAGAGAGAGAGAGAGAGAGAGAGAGAGAGAGAGAGAGAGAGAGAGAGAGAGAGAGATATATATATATATATATATAGAGAGAGAGAGAGAGAGAGAGAGAGAGAGAGAGAGAGAGAGACAGAGACAGAGACAGAGACAGAGACAGAGACAGAGACAGAGACAGAGACAGAGACAGAGACAGAGACAGAGACAGAGAAATGAATGGAAAGAGAGAAGGAGAGAACTTAAGCACGTGCACGCTTTGGTTCCTTAATAGGTATTGTCTATAGAGTCGATGTTGCCTGCTAATACCAATGGTTTCTACCACGAAAGGGCAGAATACAAGTTGCTTATCAACAGGGCCTAGAAGTTATCTGGCTCCTATATTCTTCTTTTGTCAGGTGCTTGTGACTTGGCCAAAAAGCGACAAGCAGCTCTCCACTCGAGGCAGAGACTTAGAGTTGAACTCAAGCCTACTGCTGTCGCAGCACAGCTGCGCATAGCGCATCAGAAAATGAACGTCATAATGCCGGGCCCTAGAGAAGAAAAAAGCCTCGAATCCGCGATTTTTAGCACAGAGTGCACAGTCTTCTTTTTTGCTGAAGGGCGAACCAATCTCCGACGTGTGGCGTGACTTTGCCATTGGCGGCCAGGGTCAGTGTAAGTGGTCACACTTACACATTTTGCTGCGCTGACAGATATAGACTGTAGGACCACCAAACTGGATAGCGCGTGCGTGTGACTTGCGCGTCTCCATTGACGCACGATAATAATCATACAGAACTCGTACCCCGTCCCTCCGTATTCATCTATAACTGGTGTAAATCTCTTAAGCTCATCCGTTCTGTCGCTGCACTGCACAGTTGCTACATCGCACCCACTTCTGTCTGGGCATCACTATCTCCTTATCAAGCATTGAATTGTCTTTAAGATCCCATTTCTGGCTTAAAGGCCACTTCGACTCACACACACCAGCCTACCCGTCCCATCTCTTCGTTCCTCCAGTCACGTGCTCTCGAACCATCCGCTCCTCGGCTTCCGGTCGTCTTGCCATCTCGAGCACTCAATTCAAACCTTTTGGTGAGAGGGTGCTCATGCTCGCAAGCAGTGAAAAGTGTGGAACTAACTTCAAGCTTTAGTCACTAACTGCAATAACTTTACATATTTTAGGTCACAGCTGAAGACGGGCCCATTCTGGACAGCTTTCCCTGGACAGCCCCATTGAACTTGTGTCGTTCGCTTCCGTGTGCGCTTTTCCGTGCTTACCTGTGCATGATTCAGTACGCGTCACCAGCCACAGGTCCCACTAACCGGTGTCACTCAGTGCGTCACTCTTCCGAGCTTTAGTACGAGGCTGGAAGCCAGAAGCAGGAGGCTGCTCTTTTGCTTGCTTGTCTAACATGGCTCCGTACACATCGCGTAACGCTTGGTTATCGATTCTCTTGCAGTAAGTTGTAAAGCGCCTGAAATAAATATCTAATAAATTTATAAATATATATTTATATTTATAAATTATTAATCTCTCAGAGTGCTATGAAAACGATGTATCTATTTCAACTTGAACTAGTTGATATTGCATGCGCACGCTCGATTGCAAGTTCGCAGACATCAATTTAATTTCCGGTAAAACTGAAAAATGGCGGCTGCACCTAATTACACAATATATTGCTTCTGCTTTTGATGGGAAGAAGTGTAGCTTAGTTGATTGGAGTGCAACTGTTGATTTCACTCAAAGAGTGACAGGGGTTAGAATCAATAATCATCTTCAAAAGCTTCTACATCAGCTGTCTGTAATAGTATAAGGCTCTAGTCGGCTTCTTAGAAATAAGATTTTGGCCAGTATTTGCTGCACTAGTGCAATGGTATGCATTAGTCCGTGAAGTAGATTAGTAGGAAATTTAAGAATATAATGCATTTGTATAGCGCCATAAGAGAATTAGGCGCTTCACATACGCCACGGGGCTCGAGCCGACGACCTCGGTCATCAAATACAATCAGCTTGACCTCGGTCTGGGTGAGCACACTGGGGATGACCCTTTGCTCAATAAAAAACGGTCGTACCCAAGCACCCTACTGGTTCAGCGGGTGTGGTGGGCGTACTTCGGAGCACTGTGGCAATTAGGCGTAGCGTGCATGGTTGTGCCAAAAGCAATCCATGATATTTGGTTGATGAAAACTGACTCGCAATTTCAAAGTGCATGGGGGGCTGGCTGAGCTGGATCGTTGGATGACGATTTCGTGAGAACGCGCATTTGAATTGGTTGCATAATGTTGTGTGGGCAAACCCCGAGCACTGTCGCCTACAATCGTGCAATCCAAACCCCAGTTTCGCAATGCTCATTATGGAAATGGCAGCTGCATTGTTATTCGACGATTTATTCGTGGGCCGGGCCATTGGAGACTATTGCATGAGAACTCGGACGCAAAGGGTGAGAAAGACCGCGATATGCGACATTCGAGTGAAAGAGACAGCGAAAGACAGAGGTAGAGAGCGGTCAATCGAAGCCGGATGTAGGCGTAGTAGATGGTGGTGAGCCGTGATGGTGTAGTTCGTATGTACGTGTGTATCTATGTATTGTATGCCCGCTCCTCTGATGAGCCTGTGATGTGGCGTGGACACAGGCCGGTAACCCGCTGGTGGCCAGATGGTGGATTCACCATCAGGGTCGGCCGGTGCATAGCTCTGGTCCGCCTGTGATGTGGCATGGACACAGGCCGGTAACCCGCTGGTGGCCAGATGGTGGATTCACCATCTGGGTCGGCCGGTGCATAGCTGTGGTTCGCCTGTGATGTGGTATGGGCATAGGCCGGTAACCCGCTGGTGGCCAGATGGTGGACTGAAGCAGCCGAGGGGAGCCGTGCGCTCTGGGGCTCCGTGCGTTGGTAATAAACTGTTGGTGTCGGGCATCGGCTGGCTCTCTGCTGTGCGAACAAACTACAGATGGCACACTAGGTCAGGCGGTTGCTTTTCACGACCTCAGTCCCGAGGTCGTGGTAACCGGACAATTCGGTGCAGGAAAATTCATCGCGGAACACACCTATTTAGGACAGCATTTAGTGGGTCCCTGTGATTCGTCCTTGATGTGCTTATGCGTGCTGACACTGTGCATGCTGCCACTAACCACATTTGCATGCTGACCCTATGCATGTCACCCCTAACCATGTTATTCATTTTGTTTGTTTATCAAGCATGATTTTACTCACCATTCAATTGCATTTCCCTTTGCAGCAAATGTAAAGCGCCAAGAGAAAGATTAAGTTCTCTGAGGGAGCTTTATCAAGTGCATTATTATTATTATTATTATAATTCGGAGCGGATAATTCGGCGCAGGACAATTCGAGCTGACAATTTGGTACCAAAAACGGGTAATTCGGAGGGGACAATTCGGAGCAGACAATTTGCAATGTATTCATTTTTTATATTTTAAACATAGTATATACACGCTTTCAATTAGTGAGTATATAGTTTTGAAACATAGACGCTTTCAATTAACCAAGACATTTAATTACACAGTAAGTGAGTACATAGTAGCTAGGGGGATCAGTGTATAAATGCATGACTGAAAAGGTCAGTGGACTGACACCTTTGGAACTTGAAACTTGCAAGTCTAGCATCATAGTCTGTGAGACTTTATGGATTTTAGTTATTTATTTCTATAGTTTTAGTTTTCTATTTAAATTTTAACTATCCTATGCATTAATAAGTAAAGAAACTCATAGAAATGGCTTTAGAATTTGTAGAATCAGAGAAAGGAAAACGAATGGTGGTTTACGAACGTTATCTTTATCAGTAGTCACAACGTTAATTTAATGGATTAATATTTAGTATACTGGTAACATTTTAAAAATGTGATTTTGTGCAAGAGTTGCTGGTATTTGCTATGAATTCTTTGTAGTAAACTAAAAAAGACTTTACATTATACGGTATTATAGTTCTATTACACAATTAATAAAGTAAATTCGTTTAAATTTTAAACAGAGATGTTTTAAATATCCTGCTCCAAAATATCCTGGTCCGAAATATCCGCTCCAAAATGTCCGCTCCGAATTGTCCTGCGCCGCATTGCCCTAGAACCGAGGTCGTGGGTTCGATTCCTGCGGTGGTTGATTCTTTATCGCTGCTGCAAGCGGTGGTGATAGCTATAAAGGCTCTTATGTCACTATATAAAGAGGCTGTTAAATCAGCTAGTATTTTTTGTTTGTTTAAAGTAGGATTCGCCTCGAAAATGGCTCGCGGGAGCTGTCAGCAAGTCAGGTGGTGAATCGGTCTCGCTCACAAAGCAAGAAGTTCCGATTGCTGCGCGTTGGTAGTAAAGCCTCGTAAAGTGCGTTACCTTTTTACGAGCTACAGGACGTCGGCGACTGGCGCTTCCAGAATAGAGCTGAGCATAGTACGTAGATAGTAGGTGCACTCGGCGACGAATAGCAGGCGTCACTGCTGGCGAGGTCAGAAGGTCAGAATGTGGAGGCGTGCTCGCTCATCCAGACTGACGGTCGACAAAGTTCGTCGGCGAAAAAGAACCTAAGGTCGCTGCAACTCGAGGTCAAAGGCGGAGTACTGACACTCAGCGGCCCGGGGGGGCGGGGCTGGGTGGGTAGTCTAAACGGTGGCAGGGAAAGCGGTCTCCGAGCAGCGTTGAGGAGCTGTTGCAGCACCATGACTATGGCCGCTTCTGAGGTGTCTGCAGCGACTAAAGTCGGTGTATGGGCTACCGTCAGGCTGTATGAGCAGCTGGCAGACCCCGGGTTCGACTTACTACCGCAATCCACGGCAATCCACTCGAATAAGGCTAGCGTCGACCAGACAATTAGCATTGCCAACCTCATTTTTTCGCTGACATTGTAGTACACTTTCGAATTTGTCTGCCCACCAAATTTCACCACTTATGCAAATAAGCTTCGACCCCGGACGCCTGTACCTCAATCCACTGCAATCCGTTCTAGTTATATAATAATGATAATAATGCACTTGCTAAAGCGCCCTCAGATTACTCAATTTCTTTCTAGGCGCTCCCCGTCAAATCCACCACAAATCAGTTGCGCACTGCTTCAAAAAGTTTAGAATATCAAACTACGCTACATGCACAATGTACCCAAAACATTTCGCGCGATTCCGATCACGCGTTTTCGCGAAGTCCACTGAAATAACACTGCAGTGGCCCAGGCCAATACCACAATCCACCGCATTCCATCGCGAAACAAAAGAAAGAAAGTTCTAAAAGCTCTTTTTTGATTGCTTATGACAGCACATTCTGCAAAAATTGCACTTTAAAGTTGTTGCTTGCATTGGCACTGCCGTTCTCGTGCAATACGCTGAAATCGACTGCAGTTGCGGGGGGGGGGGCCAATACCACAATCCACTTCAATCCACCGAATCAACCGCACACACAATCGAAACACATTGCGTCAAGCTCCAGTTTTTATTGCATATTAAATTGCACCGTGCTTTGTGCAAAACCACGTAAAATTTAAAAAAGATTGTACATCCTCGCACTGCGGCAATTTGCGGCAATCGCCTGAGATGACCTGGAAATACTACCACAATCCATTCTATTCCACGATAAATCATCCTCAAATCGCCATCGCGAGCTCTAATTGACATTGCATATAGGACTAGACTCCGTTCAAAGTTTACCCATAAAATTTTGCTCTACTGTGCAAACGCGTTCTCATGCAAGGGATGGCAATCGACTGCAACGGCCCGGTCCCATACAGCAGTCAACCCCAATCCGCCGAAATCCGCTGCAATCCGCCGCACAGCGACCAAACAACGTACACTACAAGCTCTAATTAAGATTTCACGCTGCTCTACTCTTCGGTTATCGTGTACTCGTGTAATTTCACTGTAATTGCCTGTGCCATTCTGCAGCAATGCACTGCAATCGACTGGAACTGCCCGGGCCAGTACGTCAATCCACCACAACCCCCCGAAAAATGACCAGAATACGTACACTTTAAGCTCTTTTAGTAATTGCACGTTGCGCTAATTTTCGGTTATTGTGTAACTGCACAGTTTCACTACAATAGCCTCGACTATTCGGCAACAATGCACTACAATTGACTGCAATGGTCCAGGCCAATACCGCAATCTACAGCAATCTGATGCAAGATGCCCTGAAATCGGTTTCACAATGATCCAATTTTGAATTCATGTTGCAAAGCACACTGTTTAACGTCAGCCACATTATTGTAAGCACTTGCGCTCGCACAATCTTGGCCAATGCATGGTAACCTACGGCTAATTTGGAGCTTCTCTCAGCAACTGTCGGTCCATTTGTAACGGACTGTTATGATTGGCGTATTTCCCCGGGCCATTGCCGTCAATTGCCGTACATTGCCCTCAATTTAAAGCTAACAATGGATGAAAGCTATGGGCACGCGTAGGTATATGTTACGTGGATTGAGAGTTGCAGTTTATTGCAACCAATCTCGTCAATTTTTCCACGGACTTCGCTATCGGCCCGTGCCGTTGCTTTGGATTGCCGTGCATTGTTGACAGTTAACGAGCAAAGTATCTTGAAAATGCCACGATTTTACTTTGGACGCAGCGGAACGTTATATGTAATGACAATTGGGGCTTCGAGCTTCCAATTTCTCGTCAATTTGCCGCGAATTGGGGTATTGGCACGGGCCATTGCGGTCGATTGCCATCAATTGCTCAAAATTGTACGTGCGCCATTGGTTGATAGGATGCGATTGAACTTTAAACACAGTGCGCTGAGACAGGTAAGATGAATTTGATCTTGGATCAGTCCATTTTTCATCAATCCATCTTTCCAGTGATTTGCAATGGATCACAATGGATTGCCGTATTTGCCCGACCATTGCCGTCGATTGCCATGTATGGCCAAGACTGAATGGTCAGTGCTGGTTGAAAGGATTGGAATTATTTGCGATATTAATTGGAATGAGAACTGGAGCTTAGTGCAGGTGATTTCTCATCGATTTGCCACGGATTGCTGTATGGATCCCAGCCATTGCTGTCGATTGCCGTGCATTGTTGACAATTCACGTGCAAAATAGTTTGAAAGTCCTACGATTTCACTTTTAGCTCGAAGAAATATGAAATGCAATGATAATTGGCTCTTCGTGCAGCCAATTTGTGGTTGACTTGCCACGGATTGTAGCGGATTGCTGCTTCGAGCCGAGCCGTTGGCGTTGATTGTCATGCATTGCCCGAGATTGTGCGACCGCAATTGCTTAAAATGATGTGGTTGGACTATTTAACCAGTGTACTATGAAATATGAATTCAAAATTGGATCATTGCGAAACCGATTTCAGGGCATTTGGCATTACATTGTAGTAGATTGCGGTATTGGCCTGGGCCATTGGAGTCAATTGCAGTGCATTGCTGCCGAATAGTCGAGGCGATTGTAGTGAAATGGTACAATTATACAATAACCAAAATTAGAGCAACGTGCAATTACTAATAGAGCTTAAAGTGTACGTATTCTGGTCATTTTCGGCGGCTTGTGGTGGATTGGCGTACTGGCCCGAGCAGTTGCAGTCGATAATAATAATAATAACAATAATGCACTTGATAAAGCGCCCTCGGAGAACTCAATCTCTTTCTAGGCGCTTTACATTTGCTGCAAAGGGAAATGCAATTGAATGGTGAGTAACATCATGCTTGATAAACAACATGAATATGAATATGAATAGATTGCAGTGCATTGCTGCAGAATGGCACAGGCAATTACAGTGAAATTACACGAGTACACAATAACCGAAGAGTAGAGCAGCGTGAAATCTTAATTAGAGCTTGTAGTGTACGTTGTTTGGTCGCTGTGCGGCGGATTGCAGCGGATTTCGGCGGATTGGGGTTGACTGCTGTATGGGACCGGGCCGTTGCAGTCGATTGCCATCCCTTGCATGAGAACGCGTTTGCACAGTAGAGCAAAATTTTATGGGTAAACTTTGAACGGAGTCTAGTCCTATATGCAATGTCAATTAGAGCTCGCGATGGCGATTTGAGGATGATTTATCGTGGAATAGAATGGATTGTGGTAGTATTTCCAGGTCATCTCAGGCGATTGCCGCAAATTGCCGCAGTGCGAGGATGCACAATCTTTTTTAAATTTTACGTGGTTTTGCACAAAGCACGGTGCAATTTAATATGCAATAAAAACTGGAGCTTGACGCAATGTGTTTCGATTGTGTGTGCGGTTGATTCGGTGGATTGAAGTGGATTGTGGTATTGGCCCCCCCCCCCCCCCCGCAACTGCAGTCGATTGCAGCGTATTGCACGAGAACGGCAGTGCCAATGCAAGCAACAACTTTAAAGTGCAATTTTCGCAGAATGTGCTGTCATAAGCAATCAAAAAAGAGCTTTTAGAACTTTCTTTTGTTTCGCGATGGAATGCGGTGGATTGCGGTATTGGCCTGGGCCACTGCAGTGTTATTTCAGTGGACTTCGCGAAAACGCGTGATCGGAATCGCGCGAAATTTTCTGGGTACATTGTGCATGTAGCGTAGTTTGATATTCTAAACTTTTTGGAGCAGTGCACAACTGATTTGTGGTGGATTGGACTGGAGCTAGAATGGATTGCGGTGGATTGCGGTAAACAGGCGCCCGGCGTCAAAGCTCATTTAAATAAGCGAGCGTTCGCGAAGCGACATGAAATTTGGTGGACAGACAAATTCGAACGTGTGCTACAATAGCAGTGAAAAAATATGAGCTCAGCAATGCTAACTGTCTGGTCGATGTTAGCGTAATTAGAGTGGATTCCGGCAGTGGATTGCGTTGGATTTGGGGAATTCGTTGAACCCCGTCTGACATGGAGCCAGCAAACAGCCACTGCCCGAAAATCAGCAGCAGGTGTCCGTAATGAAGCACCCCGAGAGGGGGTCCCCTAGCGGTGGCTGCAATTGTCAAGACGATTGGCTTGAGAATATTTTGGCCGCATTGCAGCAGAGATCCTACAAGGAGACTAGTGATGTTGACGAAACACAGACCCTGTCGCATGCATGTTTGAAGACCGCTGCTCTTCCATCTCCAAGCTCCGATCGTTGAAGATCTTTGATCAGTGGCCAGAGACCACGACCACAATACGAGTGACGTGGGTGAACCAGACCAAGATGGTACCCACGGACACAAGCTCGCGTACGCACGCAAGCACAAACACAGGCATTTACACACACACACACACACACACACACACACGCACGCACGCACACACACACACACACTCAACACACAATCAACACACTCAACTACACTCAAAAGCACGCACGCACACAAACATATACGCACGTGGTACTGCTGGAGCTTGACTCAATACCTCAGAATGGCTGAATGCATGTGCCTTTAACAGCAGTTGCAAGTGGAGTCCCATACATGCCTTCAGTCATTCAGAGGTGTTGATTAGTACTGTAGATTTGTGTGTGTGTGTGTGTGTGTGTGTGTGTGTATGTGTGTGTGTGTGTGTGTGTGTGTGTATGTGTGTGTGTGTGTGTGTGTGCGTGTGTGTGTGTGTATGTGTGTGTGTGTGTGTGTGAGTGAGTGAGTAAGTGTGTGTGTGTGTGTGTGTATGTGTGTGTGTGCGTAGTAAAACCGTGATGGTTGGTCGCCGACCACATCAGATCAAAGGCAGCAGCTCGGCACCTAATTGTTATTAAAAAACAAAAGTACTCATGCGTTCACGGGATTCGGCTTGAGTGCCTAAGTGGTCATGAAAGCGACGGGTTAATCCCCCTGTTTTGAAAGCCTAGGAAAGTCGTCTCTTTTCGACTTAAGAAAATTCCGAGATTTTCACGCGGTTTTCACGCGATTTTCACTATGGTCACACAGAAAATCAAAAATCAAGATGAACAGACAAAAACTTTCAAAATCCAAGCGGTCAGTAGATTTGATAACGCCGGAAACAGTAGGGATTAAACGGTGTCTGACAGCCAGGCATTGTGAGTAAATAATGAGGGCTCTCTCTCTCTCTCTCTCTCTCTCTCTCTCTCTCTCTCTCTCTCCCTCTCTCTATCTCTAGTGTTCGTTATTTACTCGCTCTTATTTGTTTCATATTTGCTATTTTTTATTCCATTCTTTTACCTCTATGTCTTCGTCAGAACGTATCATGGTAGAACGCATCTTATACCATTTCCGACTTACAAAAATTCGACTTACGACAGGTTTTCCGGTCCCTGTCTAATTCGTCCATCTGGGGTTGAGGGCATTTTCAAATGAGATCACTTGTGATTTTCCGCTTCTCGGCAAAAATTCTAACTGATTAAACAGCCTCCTTTCTATAGCGACAGAAGAGCCTTTGCGGCTATCACCACCGCTTGCAGCGGCAATACAGAATCACCCACGGCAGGATTCAAACCCACGACCTCGGTCCCGATATCATAAAAAGCAATCGCCTTACCTAGTGCGCTATCACGGCTCATGGTCTTAGCGGCTAAGATTTTGGCTAACACCTTGGTGATTGGCAATTGATTATGACAATAATAATTGATCGATTGATAAAATTGACAGCCAACATTAGAGCCAAGAGACGGCTAAGACTTGGCCATTTCTTGGCTCCAATGTTGGCCATCAAATTTATTACAGGGCTCAGCCCTCTCAGACTGCTCTCCTTTCGGGGCAGAGTCAGGCTCTTTCTAGAAGAGGTCTCCATTTGTTTTTATAGAGGCTGCCTTGTTTTTCCGGGCCAACGTAGAAGGCTGGCGAAGGGTCTGCCGGGTGGCTGCTGTTTTCGCTATCGGGTGTGTCGTGAGGCCGCCGGTCTTGCCCCAGGGTATTTATTACAGCCTGTGGCTGATTCATGGCATTCGTACGTTTTGGGCCGACGGCGTTTATGGCCTTGCTATTACCGCTGCGGCCAGTTTATGACCCACAGGTGGTTATGGCCTGGCTAGTCGCGCCGCGGTAAGTTTACGGCCCGCCGGAGTTTATGGCGCTGCCGCTGGTTTACGAGCCCTGGCCATTTATGGCGGCGCAGATTTAATGAGGAGTGAGTCACGGCCAGCAGAGGCGTGCGGGGAGGAAGCTACGTGGGAAGGACGCACTGGAGTGCGGCTGCACGCACGCTAGCCCGCTGCTGCGAGCGTCCGCGGAAGCGCACTTTGCATCGGCCAAGGTGCTCGTGCGTTGTCGCGCGCGAGCCTTTCGCGTTTAACTATATACAGGGCCGAGGGTCCAGGCGCTCGCCCTTCACCTTCGCCGCGAAGTCGAGCCGGGCAGTGCGCGATCCTTCATGGCTCGCTGTGAGCGGCGGCGGCGGCGGCGGTAGCTCTTCAGCCGCTTGTCGTATAACAGTCTTCGGCGGCGGCGGCGGCGGCGGGCGGCAGTTGCGGAAGTCTTGCGGAGGCGCAGCGGACGAACGCGAGCGCTACACACACGAGACTCTCCCTTTATTACTCTCAACGCGCGCGCACGTACGAGAGCGCGATCAATCGCAGCAGACGACGCGAAATATGACGTGCCTCCGCTGCCGGACGCTGCACTGCGTCAATAGCTTAACTAATGGCCACACGCGAGGCGTGTGCATCAGCGTCAGGGCGCTTCGCTAATTACAACAGCAGAAGCCGCAGGCGCGCGCGCGCAGCACGCCACGCAAACGAAGCCGCCGAATCGGCTGCCAACTCAATAGCTGCGCGGGAGCTCGCGGAGACGCCTCTTGAGCGGCCGCTTCGAGTCGTTCTGCTATGAGGAGGAGGCGGAGGAGGAGGCGGAGGCGGCGGCGGCGGCGGCGGAAGCTCGAGCGTTTCTCGCGCTCCGCTGCTCTCGAGGGGGAATTACCCCAAAGTACTCGCCTCTCGATGCGTCAGCTGCACAGCCAGGGAGGCTAGGCGGCGCGATCTGCGGGCATTCGCCCCCCCCCCTCCCGAATGCCAGTCGCCCGCGAATTCTACTACTCGCAGAGCCAACTGGGTCGCCGCGAACTGCTCGACGCCCGCCGGTCTCGTAGCAGGGCGGCAGCGATCGACTGAGCTCGCGGTCGATGGACGATCGTCCTCGGTTGCCAGCTGCGAGCTCTCGGCGACGCTCGTCGTCGCTGCCCTTCTGCCGCCGCCGTACACACATGGAGGAAGAGGGTAAATCGGCTAATGTTTAATCATTCAAGATCCGCGCAATTGGCTGCAAAAGACTATTCTTTAACAAGGGCTTTCAGCGGCGACGGGCTTCCTTCGAGAACAATCTTTTTTATAAAAAAAAAAACTTCACGCGGCTTCGGCGAGTACTATAAGAAGCCAATGGCACTTACTGTTTGCACGGTTTGCCGCATTGACGAAGACGGCCGGGCGTACGTTTCCTTTGACCTCTGACGTCTAACTCGCAGTCACTCTGCGACTTGAGCGGCGCTTTTTGAAAAGTACGTCTGTCTGCGTTCGGCTCGTTAAGCTATGAGGACGAGAAAATACGTTGCCGGACGTCTGAATTTCCCGGCAACTCTCAGTTGCGTCCTCTCAAAGTCGTGGTTTAGCGCACCTTTGAGAATGCAAGCGATGCATCTCGGTGTATGTAAGTATGGACGATGAGAACGGTCGACCCGAGCTTAATTTTAAGCGTCAGCCGAAAGAGCGCGGCGAAACGTAATAGCCATTCAGAGTAAAACAAGTCTTTAAATTAGTGCTCTTAGTTGACTTTTAGGTCACAGTTGTATTCCTGGAAACTTACTTATCAGTCTCTTCAAATCTACTAGCAAGCTAAGTTGGGGAAGTATGCGTCGCCCGAAGTTGGACTTTTTTGCCCGCCATCTTGAGAGGGCAAGCGGAACGGTGCCTAGTCGTAATTTTAGATGGAGCGCATTGAGCTGCGTGATCAAGCAACAGTATCTAATCGATGAATTCGAAGGTAATTCCGTAGCAAAAGAAGTGAGTAACAACAGAAATCTTTTCTGGACTATTACCATCGAGCTGCGACGTACGTTCGCGAGAAAGCTTCGCGGGATAATATCCAGAAAAGATTACAGGTATAATATCGCACTCGCATAATGAGACCTGCAGTGAAGCTATAACATTCCAGTGACTTCAAAGTGTTTGTTCCGTCAAACTAGGATTATGGCTAACCCTTTAATGGGATAAGTCGCACGTGCTTGTAATTGAATAACGCTTTACTAGTTACCGCTTCCGATGCGCCGACCGGATCTCCTATCGTCGTCCTAAGGTATATTATAGCGCGGTGGCTGATCGCCGAAGCAACCTCTCGAATTCACTCCGGGTATTTAATGGTGAAAGAATAGACTTAACGTGAACGGCACATCTCTTAGCTTTTACTGCTAAAAATAAGAGTTATAACGAAAGTCATCTGTACACGGATGCACATTTTTAGGAATGTAGCGGTAAAATCCCCAATAATAATTATATTAATACACTTGATATAGCGCCCTCAGAGAACTCATTATCTCTCTGGACGCTTTACATTTGCTGAAAAGGAAGCACGATTGAATGGCTAGTTGTAGCCTGCTCAAAAAAACAAGAATAGCATTGTTAGGGATGACATGCACAGGGTCATCATGTAAGTGTGGTCAGTGGCAGCAGGCAACAGTGTCAGCACGCACAAACACATAAAGGACGAATCCCATGAAACCACTAAATGCTGTAATAAATAGGTGAGTTTTTAATTTCTTTTTAAATGTGGTCAAGTTAGGCGATATCGTAACGGAAGTCGAGAGTGAGTTCCAGGCTTTGGGAGCATACGAACTAAAGGCAAGGTCTCCAAAAAATTTGAGGTTTGTATGAGGTATAGGTAAACAGTTAGATTCCGAAAAGCGGGTAGTACGGTGCTTAGCCTGGTGGGGCAGTAGATCTTATAGGTAGGCTGGAGCCAAAGAATGAAGGGACCTGAAAGTGAGTGATCAAACCTTGAAGTCAATCCGTTGCTTGACTGGGAGCCAGTGCAGATCGGCGGGAAGTTGTGTGATGTGGCAACTGCGACGCTCACGACAAACAAGCCTAGCTGCACAGTTTTGCACCAGCTGTAAGCGCCTGATTGCACAGGCTGATAGACCGGCAAGCAGTGAGTTACAGTAGTCAAGACGGGTTGTCACAAATGCATGGACCAACTTAAATGTGGTACCACTGTCTAAACAAGCCCGAATTTTAGCAATGTTACGTAGCGTGTTATGTAAAGTAGGCAGACTTGATTGTGGAGCTGACGTGGTCGTCTAACGAAAGGTCACTTTGGAGCATGCCACCTAGATTTCGTGCAGATTCAGCATGAGATATGGTGGCAAAGCCAATTTTTGAGCGTCAGCCTTTCTAGTTTCTAATTCACACTTGGTCTGCCCAAAACTAGAAAGTTAGTTTTATCATCATTCCATTTAAAAAATTTGCTGCCATCCATGTGCAGATGTCATCAATACATGCAATAAGGGAATTGAGAGAATTCGGCGTGCTGGGGTGCTTGGAGGGATCAAGCAAAGGTACAACTGAGTGTCATCCGCATAGAAGTGAAAGCCTAGGTTGTGCTTGGCAATCACGTTGACAGGAGGGAGAGTGTATACCGTGAAAAGAACAGGACCAAACTCGGGGCCCTGAGGCACCCCATATTTCAGAGGTACCTCGGAGGATCTTTGTCCGTTCACATCAATACTCTTGAGTCTCTCACTGAGATAGGATCTCAACCACTGCAGAGCAGTGCCAGTGATGCCAAGGCGAGATGAGAGTCGCTCAAGAAGAACTAGGTGATCGATAGTATCAAAAGCTGCCAAAAGATCGAGCAAAACAAACGGAGATACTCTACCCAAATCTGCACTCCTAAGTAGGTCGTTGTACTCCCAAATCGATGCTGACTCTGTAAAGTAGTTATCTCTAAAGCCAGGCTGGAACTTACTAGCAAGGCTTGAAGTTTCAATATATGAGTTCAGCTGGTCTGCCACGACTCGACATCCCCAAGGGAGAGGCTAGCGATATCGTCAATATCAATTGATTCAACGTCAATTATATACAAGTGTAGTTAAATGAATTTATATTTCGCCAACGCAGAATCGAATCTCTTTCTGTGTTCTTGAAATACAGATATACAGAACCGGACGTGTGTTAATTGAGTAGTAGTCGTAGTGCGAACTAACGCATGGGCACACAAAGAACTACTCACTCTGATAGAGTGAAGGCTGCGAGGAACAGGCAGATGTTAGCTACTACATGTTGGCAGAAGAGAAGCAGTGGCTTTCGCTCGTCCTGCACTGGGCAAAAGAGGATAGCCGACTGTGGGACGTAAATCTACTACTTGAATCGTGAAGTTCTAGCACTTAAGTACTGGACCCTGCTTGATCGAAAATAGTAGTTATAACCCAAGATGATTTCATTAGGAACTATTGGCTACGAGCTATTTTGTAGAAAGAAACAATCGGTAATATTTTCTTATGACTGGAACTTGGCTTTAATGTGCATTAGAGAGTCTTAAAAAAATGCCTAATAATATTTGCAGCACTATGATATACTTATTTTTTGAGTAAGTCTTGCCATCAAATTCAGACCACGTGATTAGTGCTAGACATTGTTGTCAGCAATCGTCTTCAAGCAGACTGGTTTTCATTGTAACAGTCACCGACTTGGCTTAACACTAAATTGCCTTTCTTTCTCAATCAATACAATTCACCTAGCAGCTGACGTGGTGAAGGAATTTTGTCTTTATTCTGCAATAAAAGATACTAATGGAGTGGTGATGATAAGTGATACTAGAGTCTTGAGAAGCCTGTGCCATTACTCGCGAAAAGAAATACTTCGACAATCAAAAGAAGGGAGAGATCGTGTTGTGGCAGCAGAAGTGAGGCTTATGCGACTCATTTGCTATTGGCTTCAGTGGAAATGTTTTGGCTTGCAACTGCTGCTACGTTGAATGGGCTTTACCTTTGCTGGATATAACTGCCTAAGCTACGAGAGACCAGTGTGGAATTAGCCGACACACAGCAAGACGATTTACGAATATTGGTAGGACCGTTTGCTCTGTGACAATTTGGCCCATCTCCTTCAATTCCTGCGGAATTCCCAGTTTGACTGACTGTCATTTGTGTCGATAGGACAGCCTGTCTCAGATGGCTATTACATACATCCGTCGAAATGATCGTTGTGGTGACATCATGCGGCGGGTCTGGGTGAAATTTCAGGGCAGCGTCGCTTCTGAGGACTTTATTTTACACGATTGCTCGGTAGTGCTACCCTTGGAGTGTGCCTCAGTGGACGTTCGATAGCAGTCAAGCAGATCAACGTCGATTGCTGTTCAATAGACCACGGCAGTCTTTCTAGTGCGATCGCCTACTCATTAAAACATCATCTGGCTTCTGGGCGCTGTTGTTGCCAAGGAGCCTCAGGGCCTGCAGTCCACCCACTTACACTGACGACTAAGGAACGTGCCTATACATGACAGGATGGGCCGCATAGCATACCCTCCATCATAGCTTGGCGTTGTCCGCTACTCAGCAAGGCCGCGGAGTTGTACCGGAGAGCATGTACCAGCGAGGTTCTGGAGCGCACCGAAAAAACAGTGCGTGGCTTTCAGTTCATACAATTGGGTAACAGACTTCATTTCGCTCAAGAAAGAAAAGTGACCAGAGCAGCTGTGTCAGTGAACAGTCGAAGACATGGGTAGCCTCGGAAGTAGCGGTATAGGGCGGCAGCGGGAGTGAATACATCCGTCGTCAAAGTAGTGCAGAAGTGAATAACTGAAGCTATTTTTTCACATCGGCAGTCTTTAAATGAAAGGAAAGATCATCAAATCAATTGATTTTGAGCGAACCTCGTGGGGACGAGGCAACTGGAAGTACTGCAACAACTAAGATAGGCGCGAAGGAGCTAAGCCACCGTGAACCTTTGGATCAAAATAAGAACTTTTGTTTGCAACTGATATATACATATATATATATGAGCTGTGATGGCACACTAGGTAAGGCGGTTGCTTTCACGACCTCGGTCCCGAGGTCGCAGGTTTCGATTCCTGCGGTGGGCGATTCTTTATCGCCACTGCAAGCGGTGGTGATAGCCGTAAAGGCTCTTCTGTCGCTATACAAAAAGAGGCTGTTTAATCAGCTAGGATTTTTTTTATATATATGTGTGCGTGTGTGTGTGTGTGTGTGTGTGTGTGTGTGTGTGTGTGTGTGTGTGTGTGTGTGTGCGTGTGTGTGTGTGTATTTATAATTCATGTGTGTAGCGCACTAAGAGATCTGAATCTCTATCCAGGAGCTTCACGTTTGCCACAGGACTCGAGCCAACGACCTCGTCGGTCGTAAAGGCGAGCACCTCGACCTCAGTTGTTAAAGGCGACCACCTTAACCCTAAGGCTAAGCGAATGTGTGTCAATCAGGAGCTACCGCAGCGTCTTTAACGACTGGGACACCTGTCTTAATTTCTTGGATTTGAAAGCTGACCGGTAGCCATTTTGGCCAAGAACTCCGGCACTGCACGGCGAGCGGCTGCCAGGTGGGACGTTTTGTATCCAAACGTGGAGGCTGGCTTCACAAAATTTAGGCTGAGCAAATAGAACCATTGGCGAAAAAATAGTCTGTATCTTCGTTTTGTGCGAGGTCTATATTTGATCACTTTTGTGTCTGAGAAGCTCCTCGTACAGCGGCTGTGGCATAGCACCAATAGATAACGGAATTGCTCACAATGACGAAACTCGCTATCGCAGCATTCCTCACTAATATATGCTCAGAATGAGCAATGTACCTATCCCATAATATTTTCCTGTATTGCATCCGATAATTTTAGTCATCAAGTAAAATTATAGCTCGACCGCTGCATTTTCAGGGTGCGTGTATGGCTTGGTCAGAGATGCCACAATTTTACGCGGTGTTCTAAAGTCGAGGTCAACCTGTAAGGTTCATTTTGGGAGTTTCGTCGTGTGGTATCGGGGATTTGAGAACTTCATATCCAGATTCTTTATGAGCTATATCGCGTATACAAGCAACCATTTGAATGATAAATGTAAAGCCTAGAAAGAGATTGAGTTCTCTGAGGGAGCTTTATCAAGTATATTATTATCATCATTATTATTATTAAAATAGCTCGATAATGTGAGAGGAGACCAGATGGCTTTCTTGTCAAGTCACAAAATTGATATACTCATTGAAGTTTATGCTCTCCTTTTATCAAAGCTGCTGAAAATTTTTGAGTTATGCAGAGCTGCAAAATACACCACTGACGTTGCCACTAGACAAAATACTCTTCGCCTATTGTTGCCATCAGTCCTGTACTGCTTCGTACAGCCCTACATAGGCTTTCTTAAAATATTGTATGTACCCGCAGTGTAGTGAGACCATGATTCGACAGCAAGGAAAAATCTTTTAAGGCAGGCTCAAGCCTGAAAGCTTTCTCAGCCTTCTATTTGTTCATATGAATAATCGTAGGCTTTTGGGTACCTCATGCTCGACTTCGCTGATCGCGACAAATAATATCATTATGTTTTAAAGCACTCAGACGTTTAAGAGAATTATCTAAGGCATGCATAATTCAAAGTAGTCGTGCCTATAACTAAAAAGTCATAAAGCCTGACCATGGTGCTTGCGAGCGAAATCCAAGTCCAGCACACCTTTTACTGCAGCCCTGGTTTGGCGGGGGGGGGGGGGGGGGGGGGGGTGGGCTAAGATGCTTGTATTCAAAGACCAAGGTTGTGTGCTCGAGCCCGAATGCATACGCCGAGCTGGTTTGGTCCAGCGGTTAAGGTGCACGCCCCCGACCGAGGTGATGCCGAGGTCGTGGGCTCGAGCCCAGAGGCATATGTGAAGCGCCTGAATAGAGATTAAGTTCTCTTGGGGCGCTATACAAATGAATCATATTAATACGTACAGCGCCTGGATAGAAACTACGTTCTCTTATAGTGCTGTACGATTAAATGGCACATGTGCACACGCACACGCACACACAGAGGCGATGCCAGGAGGTGGCAGCTGCCACCCCCCCTGGCCTGGTAGGTGTGAGCCGAGTCTGACAACCGGTGTGGCGGCCAGTGGCAGTGCTTTCGCAGCAGCTGACCCCTTGGTGCTTGGCCAAGCTGCACACACCCGCAGACACTTGGGAAAGCCTGCAGACATCCTTTTACAGGGGCTCCGCTCTCCGTCCCCGTTCCACCCTCCACTCTAATCCTGGCTTTATCTCGGCAAACAAACACACACACACACACACACACCAACACACACACGCACACACACGCACATATACACACACACACACACACACACACACATATATATATATATATATATATATATATATATATATATATATATATATATACATATATTCGTTACAAAGTTGATCGAGATGGTGAAAATTATACAGCGCATGGTCGGTTGTTTGAGTCAATTATACACACCTGCATTAAAATAACTGTATGTATGGACTGTAGGCCTATGTATCTGAGCAAACCCGCAAATCCGTCAGCGCCAGTTGAAGCCGCTCAGTGTGTGTGTGGGCCAGAACTTTCATCCAAAAAAGCGGATGTGGTGAAACAAAGCCAATCAGAGCGTTCGGTTTACTGATTGGTTATCCTATTCTCTAAATGTAAAAATAAATGTACAACACTAGTAATATCACGTTGCTAACGTCTAATATGTCTTACTGTTTCTTATTTTGTCTAGCGGCCATCTCACGTCTTATTTTGTAACGTAACGAGCAAGGAGGGCTGCCAGGCTTCGCCTCTTAAATGGAGCGTGTTCCGCGCCATGATCGATTGCTGTAACCTAGGCCTAGGGTGATCCGGACGAACGCATCATTTAATGATACGTCCGGGTTATGGATCTATCCAGAGCCGGATCCTGGGAACACCTTCTACAGCAACAGCCAAAGCCGGATCTGACCGATGCGGGAGATTGGCTTCAGGCTTCCACGGGTCACAGGATTGCCTTTGTCAGCCTGAGACGGCGACGTGGCCGTGACATCAATCACCCTTTCTAGATGAGTCTAATACATCCGCAGTGCGTCCTATCCATCCTTCCTAGGCTCCTGGAGGCCATTTGTAAGCAAGACTAAGCTGCTGTGTCCAAGCACCACGCCTAGCCGATCCGCCGGGAGGAAGGTGACCGCCATTGTTATATGGCAGCCCGAAGCTTATTAGGCCGTCAAGCATCATTGATTTATCTAGCGTCGCTGGTCGGACACGGCCCCGCAATCAATCCAAGAAATCAGCCAGGTGCTGTGGCTTACGCGGGCTTTTTGTGCGCGGATTTTCCCGCTCTTTCACGAGATGTCCGCGTGGTTTGCGAGGATGCCAGCGGTCCAGCGAACTCTGGTCTCGCATCTGGCCTCCAGCGAGAAGCTGTAGTCGGCACTCTTAACCGCAGCCATCGTGCCTGCTTTCGTAGGCAGTCAGCTTTCTGGTTCATTCGACGTTGCTTTGTCTTTGACCTCTGACCGCATCGCGGGAAGCGCAGTGGTCGGTTTCAGGGTACTGAGCTAGCTCAGTTGGTGAAGGCCGAGTATCGCTAGCCGATACTTCTTCACCCATTTGTTTCGCTCAATTTGCTCTGGAACACCACGAGTCTGCGAGTTACAACAGGATAGTCCCGCTTGCGCCATTGTCCAGGGGCTCGCTAGTTTTGCCATAAAGCAGGCGCGCTGGTCCCGAGGTCGTGGGTTCGAATCTTGCGGCGGGCGATTCTTTATTGCTGCTGCAAGCGTTGATGATAGCCGTGTAGGCTCCTCTATTACTATGCAAGAATAGGCTGTTTAGTCAGCTAGTTTTTTTTTTATTTAGACCACGTGCATGGTAGGATTAGCAACCGTGGTGGTATTGCTTACCTCAGGAACTGTGCCATTTGCATAAACCTATTAAATGCTCAGTCCACAAGTGTCAAGACTATATGCATTGCCATCAAAACTAATGTTTCTGCGTGGTCTGAGGCCGAATTTACACTGTAAATTCTGCAGCCCTGCTTTGTTCCAAGGGTAAGGGGCACTCCTTCAAAGACCCTTCGCCGGCTAGAGTCCTCCGGCATAGGTAAAGCGCCTGTACAGAGATTAAGATCTCCTAAGAAGCTATATAAATAAATTGTACACGTTTATCTACAAGACTGATGTCTACTGATCGATTGACTAGAGACTGACTCTCGAGGACGTAGGTTCGACACCCGGAGGATATGTAAAACGCCTGGATAAATGTCAAGCTCTCTTAGGATGCGTTATTCAAACGAACTGTATAGTTTTTTATTTACGATTGTATACAATCGAGTCTATGCTTCGAGATTTGGCAAAGTCTTTGGGGCACGAGTTGCGTCCCCAAGTATCGTTGCCGCAAATCTAAACGTCAGCAAAAAAAGCAGCACTAAAGAAGTAATGTATTGCTAAATTCAAATAAATTTAGCAATTAAAGAAGTATAAATGTAATTTATATTATTTAATATATTAGTTTTTATACTTCTATATATATATAGAAGTATAAATATAATAAATAAATATATATATATTAAATATATACTAATAGTATAATATAAAAAAGTATTGCTCTACTTTATCATAGCCTAAATTGGTGCATTCGCATTAAAAATGCTCTGCCCATTCAAGCAAGCATGCTGATCGACCCAGGTCGATCAGGGTTGGAATCGTGCAGTGGGCAATTCTTCGTTGCCCACTGCACGCGGTGGCGTCGAAGGCCGGTACGGCACTTCGCCGCCACCATAACAATTTATCAGCGATCTACCTACATCGAATCTATCTATCTATCAACTTTAACAACTATCAGCTAATCGTCGTGTATGACATAGGAGGCGCAGCCGCGGCCGTGCTCCACCGCTGCCGCGTCAGCTCCGCGTCACCATCGTTTGGCATTCCACGACTGAGGGCAGCGCATTCCTGTCAGCAGGATCGCCAGCTGTTTGAAAGTTGAACTTGTTCTCGCTTTTTAATTCTTGTTATGAATGGGTTCGTTAATTTAGTTCGCGTCTAGCGGTAGTGGCGTTGGTTATTGCTAGTTTTTGTCACGCGTTCGTGAAGTGAGTCCGATCCGAACTGGAAGAGGAATTGCAAAGTATCGCGACTGATCTTAGTCATAATAACGGAGGAGCCGGAATTTTAGGAACCTTTAGTGTTATCTATCTCCCTCTATCTGTAGCTCCGCAGGGCCACGAGGATTAAGCGAGTTTGGCGATAAAGAGCTTCTGGAGAGAGCTCAAAGGCTAAGCGGTTTGGTGCGCAAGTGGACGCCAACAGGGCAACATCCAACTAAACCAAGGAAAGTGAAAAGCATAGCGAGAATATGAGTGCAGTTCAGGAAGTGACTCACATAGAGGTAGCGGTGAAGGACGGCGGAAAAAAGCATGTGCCAGAATCGGTAGCAGAAGAAAAGATCTCCTCACTGAGTGGGATGGCCAAATGCAAACGGTAGGCAAACCGTTAAGGCTATTCTGCCGCTATATAAGTGAAGCAGCTAAATCAGCTAATATTTATTTATTTATTGTGGGCGTTCACTCCCAAGTCTGGGAGCTGCCATCTCGCCCCAAAGCTCTGCGATTGTAGGACATTTCCCCCTGGACGTTTCCCCAGACATTCCCTGCCCCCCTGGTGGACACTAAAACATTTCCCACCCTGACATTTCCTCCCCCGGGGTAGGACATTTCCCCCTAGGTAGATGGATTTGTAACTAAGAATACGAATATATATGTATATGTATATGTATATATATATATTTATATATATGTGTGATAAAATATATAAATATAAATGAAGTTCACGCTCTATTAAAATAAAATCAACTCAGTATAATTAGAAGAATGGATGGATTGGAAGGAAGGTTTCTAATGGAGCAAGTGGCGGCGGTGGTTGCAGCGGCTGCGGCTGCGACGAGCTATACAGTTCGGTCCCGCTCGACGCTACCAGGCACTTGTTCGCACCCGTCAAAGCGGGCGCGAGCTACAGCGTGCCGCTCGTACCTGCAAATGACCGCTAAGCCACAGAGGTCTACTGAATACAACTCGAGCTCAAGAGATCTAGTTATGTCCCGATATGCACAAATTAAAGCGCGGAACACGAGCAAGGGCGGATTTTGGCGGCGGAGGCACAGCCCACCCTAAACCCTTAACTCTAAAGCCTAAACCCTAAACACTAAACCACAAAAATTATAAACCCTAAATTATAAACCCTAAACTCTAAACCCTAAGCCCTTAAAACCCTAAACACTAAACCCTAAAACCTAAACCTAAAAGCCAAACCCTAAACCATATGCCGGAGGAATGTCCTACCCCAGGGGGAAATATCCCGGTGGGGTAGTGTCCGGTGGTTGGGAAATTTCCGAGGGGAAATGTCCGTACCCCAGCTCTGCTGGTTTGGCCCCGCGATAACGTGCTCGCGCCCGCCAAGGTCTGGCCGAGGTCGTGGGTTCGAGTCCCGCGACATATGCGAAGCTCCTGAATGGAGACTAAGTTTTCTTAGGGAGCTATACGAATAAATTATGTTTTTTTTCATTTAAGCTTCTATCGTCAGGTACCCGCACATGTGTGATCATATAGGCTTATATACATATATGTGTACGTGTGCGTGGGGGGCCTGTGTTTGCATCGGTACGTGCTTGCATGCATGTGCGCGCGTCTCAGTGTCCGTGTGTGTGTACCAAAACCATCAAGAGCGAGCTCAGTTTAAGACGAGACGAGCTCATTTTGAGCAGCTTTAATGTCTTGCTCAGCTCGCAATTCTGTAAACATTATAGAGTGTCTCTAACCGCGTAAATGCGTGTCGAGCTACAATTTAGAAATTTACAATTAACAATTAACAATTAAAATTAATTAAAATACAATTTACAATTACATAAACTCTACAGGATTTATGAAGCGCCGCCGCCGCCGCCGCCGCCGCCGCCGCCGCCGCCGCCGCCGCCGCAGCTCCAGGGGCAGCCGTAGCTCGCTAGGATACGCGTAGCTCGGTACGTAGCGGACAGCGCTGCTGCACTGCGCATGCGCCAGTCGCTGGAGCGGAGGCGCCGCACTTTGGTTTTTGACCCGGAAGGCTATGCTCGCTTCGGTGCCTCGCTCAGTACTGGCGACGTGCGGTCAGCAGCGCTGCCGCGGAGGTGCCGCGGGAGCGCTGCGACCAGCGGCTACGCGAGCTAGTTGCTGCATATAGCTTCATAAGGCTGCCTGGTAACAATAAGCGATGACTTATGAGTAAGATGGGCATTATCTTAAATACTTGTAGATAGCCGAGTGTACCTCTCTAGTGAGCCGTGATGGCACAACAGGGTAAGGCGGTTGCTTTCATGACCTCTGTCCTAAGGTCGTGGGTTCGATTCCTACGGTGGGCGATCCTTTATCGCCACTGCAAGCAGTGGTGATTGCCGTAAAGGCTCTTCTGTCGCTATACAAAAAGAGGCGGTTGAAACAGCTAGGATTTAATTTTATCTAGTTAACACTTTGTAGCGCACTTGAATTAATCAATCTCCCGTCCCCCGAGTGGCGCCATAAGGAAATACCTACTCTCGCTAACTAACCCTTGAAAAATGGCACTCGACTACGGGTCGAGCTCCGGAGTCGACGTGGACGTTTTAGTTTTCTTCGGAATCCGCAAGCTTATGAAGTAACCTTTGATTTCCTGGTGGCAGCACACAGCATCCTGTTCATAGGGCAAGCTTCGATTTACTTTGAAATATGAAAAATGCAATTCATTTCTATAGCGTCCTAACAGAACTTTATCTCTATTCAGGCGCTTCACATATGTCACAGGGCTCGAGCCCACGCCCTCTGCCAGACCTTGGTCCCGGGGCGAGCACCTTAACAACTGGGTCAAACCAGCGAAGCATTTTCTACTTTTGTCCAAATTCTGCCGCGCGAAAAGTGGCCTGGCCCAAAACGCTGGATAAAGACAAACATCAACACAACCAGTCGTGTCAAAGAGGGCAAATGGCGAAAGGGATTCATCTGGGATCAAGTGATGGAGCATTCTACTGTTAAATCCACCTCTAGGTCTGCTGCTGCGGCGGCCGGCGGCGTTAGCGTGCATCTTAACTGGCCTGTTGTTGCAGGTCTTGTTTTTCCGTCACGGTTCTTCTGCAATACCATTAACAATACGTTAACCTTGAACGTGAACAGCGAAGACCAAAAAGCGCAGCAGCGCGGTGTTCGCCATTGTGGTCTCTGTACCTCTGCAGCACGCTGCTCCCAGGTTTTGTAGGAAACTCCGAGCAGCTCCGGCTCCAAGCAGCGTGAACGTCATCTGCGCGTGACAACCTCTACAACCATGGCGCAGCGCGTTGTTCAAAGCACGATTTTCTATGGAGAAAGCTAAATGCAAAGAGACGATCAACTCTGCATTCTCAATATAATAGTAATAATAATAATAATAATAGCAATGATGCACTTGATAAAGCGCCCTCAGAGAACTCAATCTCATTCTAGGCGCTGCTGTTAAAGCATCAAATGACACTGTGTGGCTCCTGTCAACATGTTTCAGTCTTACACAATACACGATGTACTGACGAAGGTTTACAACTGAGGTAGTTTTATAAACGCTTAGAATTACCGCATTTGTACGAGATTGTGATCATAAAAAATGCCGATTGGTACCAAAGGTCCATAAAAATTTACGATAACAATTTACGATAACAGCGGAATTTAGTCAGCTGCACTTGGTTCGGCGTGACTCCCTCTCGACGCCTCAGCTCGTGCTGAGGACCTTGTAGTTTGATTCGCACAGCAAAGAGCCAGCCGATGCCAACACCAACAGTTTATTACGACGCACGGAGCCGAAAGGCGCATGGCTCCCTTCGGCCCCGTCTCCCACTCGACTCCCCACTCCTCGACTGCTGTGGTCCCCTGGTCGACCCCGATGATTCATCGAGGAGGACCACAACTGTGCACCGGCTTCACCCTGATGGTGAATCTACCATCTGTCCACCAATGGGTTACCGGCCTGTGTCCACGCCACATCACAGGCGGACCACAGGTGTGCACTGGCCCCTATCGATGATGCTTCTAACAGCTGCTCACCAGCGGCTTATCAGAGGAGCCTACATACAATCGAACTACAGACCTGTCTATTTAACTGTTCTCGAAAGGCAAATCCAGAAATTTGTCAGTACTTCTACCATCCTTCTCACTTCAAGGCTCGATTTTGGGTGCTATTCGAGCTAATTTCGACTACAGTATATTATCTGCGGGCTTTGATCTGTAGACTGCGAGCACCTCCGTACCGAAGTGGTGTCTTCGCTATCTCAATCCTTCCGGCGACCAATTTAGATAGCTGTTAAGGCTAGCTGTTGTGACTCGTTCACGCTTTGGTCGATGTGCGACCCTTCGGCGTGTCTCCATGTGCAGGCTCGGCTTGCTCGTGCTCTTATTTACTACCCTGTACTGCTCGCTTGCATCCCAGCATCGGAGAGTTTAGCGCCCCTGCCGCTTGCTTGGCCCCAAGTTTTGGCCTGCTGCTGTGCCCGATCTTTGTATCGCGGAAATGCTATTGATCTATGGCCGGCTGCCATTTGTGGCCTTGTTGATCGCGATGCGGCTGGTTTATGACCTATCGATGGGTGTCCATTGCCGAAGCTCAGAAGATAAAATGGCCGAGGCAGGTGTGTGTGAGAGAGAAGAGAGAGACAGAGAGGGGAGACAGAGAGGTGAGACAGAGAGGGGAGACAGAGGGGAGACAGAGAGGGGAGACAGAGAGGGGAGACAGAGAGGGGAGACAGAGAGGGGAGACAGAGAGGGGAGACAGAGAGGGGAGACAGAGAGGGGAGACAGAGAGGGGAGAGAGAAAGATACAGATAGAGACAGAGACAGATAGAGAGAAAGAGAGAGGGAGAGGGAGAGGGAGAGGGAGAGAGAGAGAGAGAGAGAGAGAGAGAGAGAGAGAGAGAGAGAGAGAGAGAGAGAGAGAGAGAGAGAGAGAGAGCTGACCTGTCCGCCGAGTGAAGGCGTGGCGGAAATATACCTCCACCGTGGCTTCGTGGAGCCCTCAGCTGTCGTGTTCGCACGAGCCTCTTGCTGCAGCTGTCCTCGAGGAACTCAAAATAGCCATCGATAACACGCTACTTATACTAGAAACATCTGCTTCAGAGCTTCTAAATACGCCATACATGGTTTCTTCACAAATCTTGAGTCGAGCAATTCCGTATGACGATACGGAATTTCAGATCGTCAAACTCGTTGGCAACTTCAGTCGTTGGTTGAATGCAGTGGCTAGTGGATTCTTGTGAATGTGACTTGACAAACTTTCGATCTATATGCTTTTTTAATGAAAGAATAGTACTTTGACCGAGCAATGTCCCGAGAAGCTGCTCAAGAGTAACCTGAAAATTCTCCCCTAACCCAATTCAACCTAGTTGAACGCTGTCTCTCGTTGACTTCGGGCTTTCTCCCTACTCTTGTGCGTCTTAAGGTATCAGTTAGAAGGTATCACTCATTTCTGTTAGTCAGCACTGGCTCGATGCAAGCTGGAAATAATCTTTCTTTGCTGAGGCTTGCTGTCGGACGGTAAGCGATCGCGTCGGTCGCCTTGGGCTACGTGCCACGACTGCGTAGGAGTCTCGAGCGTAGCGATGCGTGCAAGAAAGACCAGCAGTATCAGCGACGACGAACGCGGTGAATGTTCCGTGTGGCGAGTTGCGTCGGGTCGCGTGGCTCGCCATGCTTGTATAGTACAGAGTACGGAGCTTCCGAGCTAAGCCGGGTCAAGGAGGTTAGTACGAAAGCGATTCGGCGGAAGGAGCTGGGCGCCGCCCGGTGGGCAATCTCCGTCTGTCTGTCGAGCACCCCCCCCCCCCCCCGACCCTTAAGGCCTTCGTTTGAGTTTTTCTACTGCCGGATGCCGATTTCCGACATCTTCGGATCTCCCAGCTTGCTAGTAAGTCGCACTCCATTTCTTTATATATTTATTTTGGTGAGCCATGATGGCACACTAGGTAAAGCGGTTCTGAGGTCGTGGGTTCGATTCCTGCGGTGGGCGACCCTTTATCGCCACTGCAAGCGGAGGTGATAGCCGTAAATGCTCTTCTGTCGCTATACAAAAAGAGGCTGTTAAATCAGCTAGGATTTATTTATTTATTATTTATTTATTTACATATACAATGCCAGCTGATTCAACAGCCTCTTTTGAATAGCGACAGGAGAGCCTTCACTGTTATCACTATCGCTTGCAGTCGCAATACAGAATCGCCCATCGCAGCATTCGAACCCACGACCTCGGGACTGAGGTCGTGAAAAGCAACCGCCTTACCTAGGGTGGCATCGCGGCTCATCGACAGTATTGTAAGCATCTATTTTATCAGCCGTTCTTCCAATGACCACTTCTAAAATAGGACGATTAGGCTTGACTAATTAAAGACTTAATCAAGCCCGCTCCGTCTCTTCGTATATTTCTACATTGTAAGTTTGGTGTTGCCTGTTTTTTGAATTCCGAATAGCAACCATCTTTGGGACACAACGTATGCCTCGCAGAGAAAGCGTGTGCCTGATGCCCTAACTAATTCTAGTCCGCTACTCACGCTCGCTGCCCACCAGTCCTTGCATTCTCCGCAACGTCTTCGTGTGACTAGCCACGCCGAATCCCCAACAAATCCTGCGTATAACGTGCCCATTGCGCGATGATATTGTCACAAAAACAAGAGCTAAGGAATACCTTGAATAAAAAAAAAATACGTGGAGTGCATTGTACACATGTAATACGAACGATCTTACAGCTGGTAGTCATTTTGTGGCCAGGTGCTTTGGATAGTGAGTGTTGAAGTTATTCTTAAACGTGCTTCGCCTTTGGAGCGTGTTTTTTTTGTACAATGCTACCTACGTACGCACGTCCAGCATTCAGGAGGCCGGATGTTTCGCGGTACCTGCGGTCTAGGGGCTCGCACCACCTGCGCCGCTCATCATTCGATGTGGCTTCCGAGCGGGCCATGCCCCCCGCCCACTGAATGACGCTGCCCTCCGCCATTGCGCTGCGCCGCTCCGCTAGAGTGCTGCTCCTTTCGAGCGGGCTGCTGTGCTGCTAACAGAACGAAGCGGTGCGCCAGCGGGCTGCGCCGCTCCGTGACTGAATGGTGCGAGCGGGCTGCGCCGCCGCCGCTGCTCGGCGATCGATGTGGCCCGGCGGCGGCAGCGGCGGCAGCGGCGGCGGCGGCGGCGGCAGCGGCGGCGGCGGCAGCGGCGGCGGCAGCGGCGGCGGCGGCGGCGGCGGCGGCGGCGGCGGCGGCAGCGGCGGCGGCGGCGGCGGCGGCGGCGGCGGCGGCGGCGGCAGCGGCGGCGGCAGCAGCGGCAGCGGCGGCGGCGGGGCAGTAGCGGGGGGGGGGCAGGGGGGGGGTCGTGCTCCTCTCGCTCAGTACATAGCCGAATAAATTGGCGGTATTGGTCGTCGGCGAACGTTCTGCGCTGCCTGAGCGCACGGCGGCGGCGGCAATTAAACTTAGGTATTCACTGCCGAAAGGTCCAAGTGCTGGTTAAATAGCGTTCCCCGATAGAAACGTCATCTGACCCAACCGAAAGAGACGACCGCGATTAGACGGCTTCATTGGAAAGGCGTGCTTCTTCTCGGGGATATTTGTGGTGAGCGGCTTACGCCGGGATGGCAGTTGACCGCTGCTTAAAATGGCAGCGAGGAGCGCGGCGCAGATTTAGCGGCGGATGAGCTTAACTGAAATCAGATAGCCGCCGGTCTCTCGAGGCTGCTGGGGGGGGGGGGGCTCGCGAGCAACGCTGCGACGACTACACCCCTACATCCCTTTCTCGGCAGCTGACAGGCTGACGGGACATTTCCAAAAGCTGAGCACCGTCTGAGCTCCATCCTACTTATGTAAGCTGCGCGCGACTGCATTCTCACTTCCTGTTCCGTATGACAGATCCTCTTGTACGACGCGAGGCAGCGAGCAGCGGAGAGATAGCAGGATTGCGGCTGCGAGACTAATTACGGCTCGACGACGCCGCCAATGGCCGCCGCCGTCTAGTCAGGCATTCTGGTTTACCGACGACTGCACAGCACACTGACTCACACAGACCGCTGCAGCCGGCAGGTTCGGCCGGTTCCGAGTTACATTACTCTGTCTGAGAGAGCCTCGCAATAATCTGCCACGTCAAGAAGTGGACTCCACCCATATTGCTGATGAGAGTGCAGACCTAGTTCGGTTGTTCGAACTCAAACGTTTGAAAACAACGCGCGCTTGCGCACTATGGCCAGCTTGGTTCGTTTGGGTTTAATGATAACTCATCAATCGTAGCAGCATGGAGAAAATAAGATCCTCTGCTTTGCAATCGACGTAGCTGCGTCTCTAACGACGTCAGACAGAATGTCTTAATTTAATGAATCCAGGGCCGCATTTCCAGGTAACGTTTCTCCAGCTTACATCGTTGTCAGTTATGATTTATTCATTCTCCTCCTTTTAAAGTTGTTCTTCGTAGCCGTAAACTACTGCTCTATACCACGGCGCTGACGTATTTTTAGAAGAATTCCTTGAAAGTTGAAACTTTCTTACTTTTGTAGGACGTATTTTAAGAAGAATTCTAAGGTTTATCCCTAGAAAAGAAGCGTCCCGACGAAAAACTCTTCATCTCACCCGCTACCCGAACCATTGCTAAATTATTATCAGTCGCGTTGGCATTGCCGCCAGGAGTCAACTGTTGAACATAGAAGATCTAAAGCGGTAACTTGACTGAAGAAGGTTTTGCACTGGCGTGATAGAGTCCAATGCGTAAGCAACTAAACTTCAAGCTGGAAGCAACTTCGCCTAGCCACCATTATCTTCAACGTATCTTCCGCCAAATTAATACAAATACATATAAATAAATAAATAAATAAATATACATAATAAATAAAGACAACAATTCATTTTTATAGCACCATAAGAGCGCTGAATTTCCATCCAGGTGCTACGCATGCGCCGCAGGCTTGAGCTCGCAACCTCGGTCGTCAAAGGCACGCACTTAGACCTCTGTCATCAAAGGCGAGCATCTTCACTCCTGGACCAAACTAGGGCTACAATTATCATGCTGCGTCGAACGATTTCTGCTGTTTAAAATGGGACCATTCACCAAAAGAATAGCATTTTTTAGTGCTTTGAGTCATACTATATACAAGCAAAAGCACCTAATTTTTACGAGGTACACGGCAAAAGTGACTCGCGTGCTCTTATGAGAGCAAAAGCCGGTGGGAGCCAGAGGACCCAGCTAGAAATATTCGCGCCTCTGGCATTTCCTTCTGACCTAGTAGAGTGACCGTGACCTCTGTGACCGTGACCTCTGGTCGCGGTCACGGTGCCGCCAGGTACCGAGCGGTGGAGCCAGGATTTTCATTCAGAGGTGACCAGACCTGCAGACGTTGTACGTACGTACGAAGGACGGACGGAGGCCCAGATTCTCCGGGAGACTTTCACGCGTGAAGGACGAGAGCCGCAATTAGCAAAACAGTATGGCGAAAAGTCACAGTCCGATTCCGTTCGACAGTGGACGGGTTGGCGGAGCTCGGTCTCGCCATCGCAGCGTTTCGCGCGCGCGTGCACATCGGCGTGAGACGAGGTGAGCAGCTGCTAATGGAACTGCAGCACGCAGCCTCGTGGAGACAACTGACGCTCCCTTCGCCGACGTCGCCAAGGACTGAAATGGCGTGCAAGCGGCTAACGCTGGTAGCTGCCTCGTGATAAGTACATATGTTGCCTTCTAAGCCTATGAAGTAATTTCAGCTAAAGCTCGACTTCATGCGAGGCTGAGATTTACCGGCGCACTTTCCCCTTAACCTCTGTTGAACTAAGCGACAACTTGGCCCATGTCTTGTGACTCTCACCAAGGTCTTATCGGGCGATCAATCAATATTCAAGATATTTTTTCGCAATTGGATTGGAAACGGTAATTGTAAAGAAGTTAAGTGAAGGCCGTCTGATCAAGCAACCTCATTTATTTAGCCGCAGAAGGGCCGTCCGGGCTCCCGCACCCGCTTGCAGTGGACAATGCTAGCTGATTTACCAGCCACTTGCAGTGTCAATAAAAGATCGCCCATCGCAGGATTCGAACCCACGACCTCAGACCCGAGGTCGTAAAAAGCAACCGCCTTATTGAGTGTATTAAAGTATAGTCTGCTGAAGCACTTGAACCGATGACCTGGATCTCAAAGTGCCTTACCCCCTTAACCTAAACCCCCCAGCGCTAACACCCTGGGCATTCTCATTGAATGGCATGAATAGGAATCGGACTCAATAGATCTTTCGTATCCGAATTTCAGCTTGGCGATCGAGCTTTACAGGCAAGAAATGTATGCCTGACAGTTCTAGCAAAACGGCAGCACAAGGGCTGGCAGGCAATCCCGTCGGCCAACGCGGAAATTACGTTCGTCTGACTCATTTCCTCTTGCGTCCACGGCTGCAGATGTACAACCTTGTTCTCGGACGAAAATTGTATTCGGAACCGCCTGCGTGCACCGAGTGCACCGAGTGCTCAGTTATGCCAAGTATTCATTGGCAGTTTCGAGCCCATTCTTTTTTAGGAATTGGGTGACTCAGTCAGCTCTCAGTAATCATGACAGCAGATACTACGTAAGGTTCGAGGACCTTAGGTCCAGCGACTCAAGAACCCGGCGCCAAATGAGCGCTCCTGTTGGGTGCAGTCCATTCCCTTCACCCCAACCCAGTTCTACGCACATGCGAGCGATTTATCGCAGCGCTCAGCTATACAGCTCACATAACAAGCTCTATCTACAATTTACAAACAATTATGCTTACGTATATCTGCCCTTCCTTTCTCTTTCGCTTGTTGTTGTTTTTATTATTGTAAAACTACAGAGGATACTTTTATTAGACCGGTTGAGCTAAAGATTAAGATAATGAACTTTGCAGGCTTTCATAAGGTTCTAAGAACTTTGTTGTTATTCAGCACTTTAACGCTGAAGAAATATTTTGAAGCTCTACATTCGGGTGGTGAAAGCTCGAAGGCATAAACCGACAGTAGCCTGCTCTGGCTGGCAAGATGCCAATGACTTAGGGAACCGGATGGAGCTCTCTGTTTCTAGGTACATCATCAATATGATCGGCATGAAGGGCTAGTACTTAGATCGGTCTGAGTACTCCTTTTCACAAAGGTCCACCACGTGCGAACAGGCCACATATGGGTGCAATACGGCCGCTGCTTTTGTGCATTCAAGTTTCAGTGCACACGTTTCCTTTCTAGTACATGCATAGCAACTAGAAAGAATTTTAGTTCTCTGTGGGAGCCTCGGGTACATTTTTGGTTTTACTTATTAGCAATGCCAAATAGCCTCGCATCGCCGGAGTCGTAGCCTGGAAGTGGCTGAGCAGGCCGAACTCGTTTAAATAAGCGACGAATCCCCCGTCCGGTATCTGAGGCGGAAAATAATACCACGCGGAGTGCCCAGGTGGAATGGGTGTAGAGTCTGAAACTATCAGAAGTCTGAACCTGGCTTCAAATAGTATATAACGTACTTGCATGCTAAAATACTTACACACAGTTTCACAGGCAAACGCATGAGCAGGCATCGAACGATGTAAATAGAGCAATCGCCAGCCGCATGCTGCAATTATGTAGCCTGTCTGAGGCAAAGGTCCTACATCTCAGCAGATGTGCTTTTACAATCGCGCGTTCTCGCAGGTCAGCTTCGAATGTGTATTTTCAGTTTTAGATGTGCTAATCCGCTTGAATGTGCGATCGTCAGATCACGAAGTCACGATTTAGCTGATGAACGTGACCTGAGGCAATGCGTCTGCGAACTTTGGACTGGATGTTTAGCAAAAGCTGAAGCAAAAGTAGCTCTCTTTGGCTAAGTGATTAAGCAAGTTTGTGCAATTTGTAGAAAAAATTTGGTACGTCACGTCTTTTCCGACTCGGTGCAAGGCTGGCATCTTCCTGCCTTGGGGGGGGCGGGGAGGAGAAGGGGCCGATCAAGGCTGTCTGGTTATACGATCTGCCGCGTTCGTGCTTTGATGTCACATAGCGTGATCGTTTTATTTGAAGGAAAAGAGGTTACGCAGGTGCTGCGCCGGTGCAGTAGCTTTGATGTCGATTTATGGCGGGCGGATACGTCGATGATCCTGATTTACAACTGGATCCTTTGAGGCCCGGAGGATATAAGGAGGCGAGGCAGCAGCAGCAGCAGCGACGTGGATATGTGGAGATGGATTCGCAAGCGACAGGCTAGAGGGCCTAGCGGTGAGTGCAGAGCTGGCGTGCTAAGAGCGAACCGAATCGCTGCGGCCTTATTGAACGAGGGCCTTGTGCCGGCCGGAGCGTTCCGGTGCCGGAGTATCGTGCTCTCCTCCTTCGACAAGAGGCACGAGTCGCCTGCTAGCGACGACTGACGGCATCGTTTTACCACTCACCGTTTGATCGTGCTTAGTTTTGTGGCAAGTGCAAAGTGCCTAGAAAGAGATCGACATCTCTGCGGGCTCTGTAAGAAATATATTTATCATTCTTCTTCCTCTTACTATTATTATCGTTACCGATCGACGGCTGACGTACTTTGTTGACCCGTGCCCTTTAAGGGTTGGATGCTTGCTGCTCGAAGCTTCGTGCCGGACGATCGTGCTGTTTCGCTTTCGCATTGTCACACGTGTCGCTTCCGCTGTGTATTTTTAGTTTTAAATGTGCTAATTCGCTCGAATTTGCTATCGTCAGATCTCGGAGAGTCGAGCTTTGTGCTTTGTTTTTTTATCGTCCATCGTTGTTCGTCCTTTGATATCGACTTGTAGTGTTGGATCAGCTTGGAGATAGATAGCCTGCTGGCCCGAGTGCGTGCCTACGGTGAATACACCGTTGTAGCCTTATTGAACGAATGTCTTTAGCCGAAGCGTTTCGATTGAGTTTCGTGGTTACAGCGGCAGATCGTGCTACAAGCCCTATAACCAAGGAGCCACACACGGCTAAACGCTATTGTAACCATAGCCTACGTCGCCTATGGATCTCAACCGCAGCCAACGGCCTCGCTCTTGTTTTTAGCTTAGCCCATGCAATCCATGTTCCACTACTGTCACACGGAGAAGTTGAAGGATGCGTCCATCACTCGTTGTTCCTAAAAGGATCTATGCGATTTGTTCATGCAAGTACCTCACGTAAAGCACTGACCGACCCATAAGTTCTGTCGTTTAGCTTAGGTGGTTTTTAGACACTTGCCCAACTTACTGAAGTTGCACAATGGGCTCAAGCGGAAGCACGTGGGCTACCGTCTTGTTCACCGGTTTGACGTACATGCTGAAAACGAAGCGATGGTCATTATTCTGCGATACACTCGAGGCTAAACATACATTACCGAGCCAACGACGGCAGGATGGTAAAGCAGCACAACACGATTCGAGTACAGAGCCACGTCATCGGTCCAAGTACAAGACCGTCGCTGCAATACACGTACATAAAACACATTCAAATAAGGTTTTAAAAACGGCAGAAGGTAAGAAGTAACCGAGTCCGGCAAATGGCAACCTCTGGCTCGGCCCACGAGTACAGGTGGAATTCTGGGTCATCTGGTGAAATGGCGCCACCACAGCCTATGCCTCCAGTCACAACCTTAAAACGTTCACTTGCTCGATCAGGGATGAGTCGAAATAGTGCGCGCAGCCTCGAGTTGCGTACCTGCGAGCTGTGCACATTTATTGGCAGGAACTCTTCGTCTCTCGGCTGTTATGCCACCACCCTTCCCCGCCGACCCGCTGTGCCTTGTGCTATGCCGCTCACGCGGTGCACACGGCCAGTTATTTCACTACAACCGGCACGCCGCTGTGTCAAAAGGCGAGTACTGCTGCTTCAGCAGGCTGTCTAGCCAGCGAGGCGTTTTTCCGCAAGCTGGTGGTAAGCCACCCGAGTGCCACAATTTTAGGTGTAGTTCGTCTCGTAAACGCTCCTCGCAGGGCAATTAAACTCGGCCGTGTTGAGCGGGCGTCCTAGCCAATCACCGTGAGCAAGAGAGTTTTTCTGCTCCCCCCCCGTTCACGTGTCTTGTTGGCGACAGAAACACACTCGACCAGTATCAGGCGCGCGGCAACAGTCGTCGCTGCCAGAAATTTAAACGCCTCAATATTCTCATTCCCCATCTATATCATCAGAGCTTGTCCTCGTCGCCATTGATGAATATGTGCTTGACGTAGGCTCGCGTGACCCATCGAGCCGATGCAAGCACACACGGCAAGGCATTCATTTCAAAATGAATTGCAATTGCAGTGAATTGTAATCCCCTTCCCCGGCTCGAGCACGCACGGCTGCGAATCGTACTCAGCAGCAGCTAGTCCGGCTGACAGACAATGTGAGCCAATGGTAGGCGGCGGCTTGAGTGCGCTGCTCAGCAACTGCCTCCCACAGGTGCACGCGGTGGTGCCGCATTAGGCAGTAGGTGCTCGCACACTGGTGCCTACTGACAGAATGATTTCTTGCTGAGACACGAAGAGAGCCTGCGTTTAATGACCGCGCTTACACCTGAGCTGAAGTGCGAGGCGTAGGAAAACCAACGGGCAGCAAATCGCTGAAGCGTCGACTATATAAGCTGACCACTACTGCTGACCATGCTAACACATTACCGCTATCCTGACCCATATGGACGACCGGGGGGGGGCATGCTACAGGTCAAAAAGCCTGCGAGAGTCACGAAGCTTCCTTTGGTGACGACGATCTCATTGCATACAAAGCACATTGTGAAAGGCCACATTTTACTGGCTCCTCCTTTACATCCGTGATGCTGACGCTGACGACACAGGTGGTAACGAGGAGCAGCAGAATCTGCATAGTCACTGCTTCGCAGCCAAGAAGGTGCGTCGTTGGAAATCAACGATTCTTTGTCGGTGGTAATTTGAGGAACTCGCTTGAATCAACGGCAGGGATTGACGAGTCAAATCTATGCAGGAAGCCGATATCCCCAGTCATTCTGTCCACAATTCCCCACAATTTGAACCCGCATACGACGAAAAACATTTTGTGAGCTGCACTGATACACAGCCAGCTTAGTTAGGTTGCGTTTTGCATGGACGGCTCTCTTCAGCCACTGTTGAGGTTGAGCAGCTTTGGCAATCGTTTTAAGTTGGTGCTGATGAAGCCGATCTTACAGGCAAGCGACAAGGGATTTAAGCATTTGACATAGCAGACGAGTTCCGGTGAACCGTCACTGTGCTCTCGCTCGGCCTTGCGAGACGTAAGCAAACCATTCTAAAGAAGCGAAGACAGCCTCTGCCGACTTCGTGTGGGATAGACCTGCAGACAGGACTTGGCATTTTCTCAGAATTACACTCAGCTAGGGCTGTCCAGGCTTTGACCCGTCATATAAAGCTCACCAACGTTAGCACTCGCCAGATCCACGTGGCTTTACCGACTAATCGACGGCGCGACGTAAGTATTAGCAGCCATCTCTACTCATTTAACCTCGAGGTAGCACGACCGTTCCCTAGGCATTGCCCCCCAACCCCATCCCGTCAAACGCTAACAAAGCATTCGCTAGCGGCCGCCTGCACTGTAGGCTACTGATTGCCTTGGCAGTTTGGCCGAAGCGCTATCGCCACAATAGCCGTCGTTCGGCTCTTCAGCCAAGCGCTGCTTCGGTAGCAACGTCGAAATTCGCTCCTCGAAAGAGCGCATGCAGCATTGCGTGTTGGAGGTGACCCTGCGGCCGTACTGGCGTCCATTGCTGCTCGTGGGTTGTTACCGGGTGCCAGCAATCGATGCGGTGAATCATACTCACCGGATGCACTACCTTATATGGTAATGTCTCGCCACGAAACAGCATGCCCTATTATGGTGGCGGAAATGCCTTTGACCGCAGGTGGCGACCTTATGGGCGATTGCTATCTAATCGGCCCCCAGCTGGCGCCGTAGCCGTTTAGTACCCTGGGAGGCAGGGGCAGACGGCGCCTGTCATGCTTGAACAGCTGCGACTCAGGTCTGGGCCCACTTGACTACCCCATTGTCTGCACACAGGTCATGAGTAAGCAGACGGCGATAAAACGCCACTCCAGCAGGGATGCGGGCCTGCGGTCGCGAACCACCTTCCGCACTGAGAGTCGTAAAAGCGAGCGGTTCACAGTTCACAGATAGCTTACCCGCTTGCTGCTCGCGTGACCGCAGCACATCCAGCCAGCCCTGCCCGTAGCTGGGGGGGGGGGTAGGAGCGGGTGGCTAAGTAGTCAGCGAGCGGCTTATTTTCCGGCGCCCGTGATTAACTGCGGCATTGGGTACCGCATGCGAGGCCGGCTGTTTACGACGTGTTTGGATCATTGCCGGAAACCACCGACCGCTGCGGGCGCGACCCAGCTATTTACCCTACGGGCTGGCTAATCGAGGAGGAGGCTCGCCACTGCTAGCTCATGAGGGAGACGGGGCATCGCTTGTAGTCGGTCTCAATCGTGAGTGCGCTCCCACCTTAAGGCCACCTTGAGGTCGGCTCGAGTTGAACTGTGCCCCTGACTAACCGCTTCCAGAAGCGCTATGAGCAGCGGATCCAGAATGTCCACGAAAATGGCTGACCTCCTTTGTTGGCGGGACTTGGCATGAACCGACCCATTGTGGTCAGCCATGCCAAGTGGGCGGAGTCAGCGGTGGTCCTGCCGCCCGATGGCGCTGCTCGCTTGGTCGATGGCTAATGCAGCCGGTGCAGGCGGGCGGGCGGGTTGCGTACATCCCCCCCCCCGCCGCCACCCCGAGCCCCTACAAACCCCGCCCTACTCGACTAACTGACGAATCGCCTATCGGCGGTTCAAACTCGCACACCACCCATAGCATGGCAGTGCCCGGCGCCTTGTCTCCGTCGTCTGGTCTGCTAGCTGGCCGCAGCCGTCCGCTCATCGAGTGGATGTAACTCGCTATGCAAGTTCGTCCAGCCTGTAGAATCGGTGCGACTCGGTAATAAGTCAGCCGCAGCTTTGAATTGGGCACGCTGTACTCCTCCCAACAGCTAGGGTAACGCCAGCCGAGGCGCGTGTCCTACCTATCGTGGGTCTGTCGCGTAGACGAACTGTAGCCATGCTATTTATTGCCTTTGTTAGCCCCCTTAAAGGCTAAGTGCACCTTGCTGCTGCGCCGTTCCTTTGGCTGCGAGGCTGCTGACTTGCTGCACGTGTGTGCCGGCGTGCTTTCGAGCGCTCGCGCGCACGCTCGGTGCACTCGGCCAGCGAAAGCTCGCGCAGGCCCGCGCAGGCGGCGTGAGTTGCTCTCGCCAGTGCCTGGGCGCGAGATGTTTTTTTTTTGTAAACGCGCGTTCCGCCGCATTTTTCCGTCCTATCTTGGTTATGCCGTTAAACTTGTCGTAGTGTTTGCTGTACCGTTGCTCAGAGCTTGCTAGTACGCCGGCCACTTCTCTCCTCCAACTGTTAAATGGAGCTGTCGCGTCTTGAGAGCCTCGAGGCGAGCGCTTTCGGCGGTGTTCATCGGACGCAGCCACTTCATTTGGCTCAAAAGTTTAAGCCGCCTTTGTCTCCCTAGGAATTTGAGGTGGCAGCGATTGCCCGGTGTTTCCCGGTTAACCGTCTGGTTTGCCTATGACTTTCGGTTGTTTCATGCCCCCTTGGCTGCCTGGGCATTCGCTGCTCTTTCTATTGTCACGCTCGGCACCGGCTATTTATAGAATGCGCTCGGCAGATTTTGTTGCTTCCCCACCTTGCCGTGGATGATATGGCCACAGAGTTTCTACATTGGTAATTACAGGCTTCCCTAGTGAATACACCTGAGCATTACCCCTTGATGAAGGGCGTTGGATTGCGACAAGCAGTGACGTGCTATTTAGTGCCTAGAGCAAGCCGCGCCGTGGTGCTGCCCCCCTCATGTGAGAACCGGCAGTGATCGCATTCTCTGACACCTTGGTTGCACTTAGATGCTCCTGTGGACGTGCACGTGTTTCAGGCTCGAGATGCAGTTATAAGTTACATCTTGTAAGCACGTGCTACTACACTAGGGACGGATCAAAAGTGGCTGCTAGCTTAGCAGTTGAACTATGCGTTTTTAAAGGACGAGGCAAAGATGGTGCCAATGAGCAGACAGTGTACAGTATATTTGCTACGTCGAATAATGCAAAGCATCGCCGGCTAGCCCAAAGCCTTAGTTTGCAGTTGCATTTTTATTTGCCAGAGATGACCTCATGATGTATCCGATAATACCACGGCTTGCTGAACACCTCGATTTTAGTCACTGGCTTTCTGTGCACTGCTCTAGTTGTAAGCATCTATACCACCTTTGGTTCCCTGTTCGTGTTGTACTACAGCTCTCAATTTTAAGAAGAGCTCTACTGAAGTGTTAGGCATGGTGACCTTTACAGACTCCTAAGTCGCCTGTCGAGATCATCCCAGATGCACTCGATTTGATTGAGGTCTGGACACTTACTAGGTCACTTTGCATCTTTTGTGTGCTAGGCAATACTGCTGAGTTTTTTGGCACCGTGTTTTGTTTGGATCGTTGTCTCTTTTTTGCGAGAGCAAGTTTTTGCCTCCCTAGTTTTTTTTTTGCTCGAAGATATCCGATATACTTAACCGGATTTATATTAGCACGCAGGATTCCAAGATATCTCTCGGTTCATCGAGAGCTTTCACAGGGTGTGTTGGGGTGGGGATGCAGGCCTTCACTTAAGCACCCACCGAGGCTGCATTTGCCATAACATCATGGAAGTATGGCTGCAAAGCTTGCTCCTTTTCGGTGCTGGCCAGGACGTGGCGTTTGCGGCTACCGAAGAGTTGAAATTCACCATAGCAGTCCTTATTGCTTGAGAGCGGTCGTCAGCGGTCCAGTGGGGTGCACTGTGCACGAGGGCTCACCCACCGCAGCCGTGCACTTCGTCGCTAGCAAAGCGACACCTCGCGGCGATACTGCAGTGCAGCTAGCCCATGCTCGCCCGAGTGTACTCAAGACTGGCGGTGCACACGTCCCTAGTCCTGTTGTGCTGCAACGGCAGAGTTCCAAGTGGATCCTTCCCTTCCGAAGCTGCTGCGATATATTTTGCAGCAGCGGCTCACACTCCAGTAGATGTCATGCTTGTGCCGTGCTGGTGGGATGTCTTATTAGGGCTACCCAAACGGATAGCAGGTGTCATAGAACCCGCTGCTTCAGTTCAAACTTATTCTACTTCATGCAGCACTCGGATGGTTCCGAGGCACCTATCGGATCGCCTAGTCTTAGGCTTAGCTGCCGACTCTTGGTGATGGTGCTATGCTGCTGTGTAATAATAGTGATAATTTATTTGTATAGTGCTCTCGGAGAACTAAATTTCTTTCTAGGCACTTTACAGATGCTGTATGAAGTAAGCATGGCCAAATGATTAGTCGGAACATTCGCAATGTCATCAAGCAATACATTGTAAGATGTGACTTGCATGGGTCAACATAGATTTTATTAGTAACAGCATGCACAGTGTCGGCACGCAGAAGCACACAAAAGACGAATCAAAAGGACCCACTAAATGCTGTAATAGACAGGTGTGTTTTAAGCTTCTTTTACAAAAAAAATCATGTGACGTCATCAGTCGGATGAGTTCCAAGCTTTGGGAGCAGATTAACTATAGGTACGGTCACCGAAAGATTTGAGGTTTGCAGGAGGTGTAGCCTAGCTATTTGATTAAGAAAAGTTGGTGGTGCGATGCTTTGCCAGGTAGGGGAACTAAAAGTTCAGATAGTTAGGTTGGAGCTAGAGAATGAAGGGACCTAAATGTGAGTGACAACATCTTGAAAGTCGATACACTGTTTGATTGGGAGCCAGTGCAGGTCGGCGAGAAGTGGTGCGATGTGGCAACTGCGACGCTCACGATAGACAAACCTAGCTGCAGATTTCCACCGGCCTTAAACGCCTGATTCCAGAGGCTGGTAGACCAGCAAGTAGTGAGTTACATAAGACCAGACTGGATGTTACAAACGCATGGATCGATTGGAATGCAGTATCCCCGTCTAAGCATGCCCGAATTTTAGCAATGTTATGCAGATGAAAGAAGGCAGACTTGATTGTATAGCTGATACGATCGTCCAATTAAAGGTCACTTTGGAACATGACACCTAGATTTTGTGCAGATTCAACAGGAGATAAGCTGACAGAGCCGATTTTGAGTCTTAGCCTTTCCAATTTATGAATCTCACTTGGTTTGCCCGTAACTAGTAATTTGGTTGTGTGATTAATTTCTGAGAAAGTTTGCTCCCATCCGTGTGCGGATGTCAGCCATACATACAACAAGGGTGTGAAGAGAATTCTGAGGTGCCCTGTACTTCAATGACTTGGGACTGCAGCATTTCTTGCCGGCGCAGCCGTTTCGTCCATGGGTAAGATGCATGGCTTTAACGACACCGGTCGTGGGGGATGGGCTTGAGCCTGCAGAATGCACAAAGCGTCTGGCTAGACATTAATTTCTCTTAGGGCGCTATGCAAATGAATTATATATTTTTTCGGGTACCGAGATCAGGTGTTATGGTTCGAGCCCACGACATCAAAGATCCTTCCTGCATTTGTGCCCTTGGTTAGATGGTCGGCTCACATAAAATGCAGAGTACAATCGAAAGTTCATCCTTTTAAAATGGCACACGTTCTACATCAATCTCCGCTTGTTCAAGATTGGTAACGCTGAACCTGAATGTGAAAGGCTTTGGCTGCGGTGGGTTGTTCAGGCGTACATGGGAGTCTGCTTACTGTGACTCGTCGTTACTTGCTAGCAGTGAGCCACTGACAGTCCCGTAGTAGTAGTAGTAGTAGTAGTAGCAGCAGTAGCGATCGTCTAGCTGTTGATGCCGATGGACGTAAACTCGCGGTACACCAGCATGCTTTTTAGTCGGACAAGAGAATAGCATGCCGAGGTCGTTGCCCCTTTCGGTCTGCGAGGTCGTTCCTTCCTCCTAGTTTTAGGCTCTGTTGCCTGCACGTCCATACGTGGGCGGTTGGGAGGCAGATCGGCATACAGGATAGCCTGCCTGCGTTGGCTGGCGCCATCCGTTTTCATCAGAACTGCATGTCGTCACTTGCATACAGAGCCACTCGTGCTAGCCACCAAAAGCTGGCAGTACAGGGACACGATGTGCTCACGAGAGCCACCGGTCTGTCAGCCCGGTGTTACCGTGGCCGAGTCTGTGCCTGAGGATCTTTCGCTGGAGGGCCGACTAGATGCAGCCGGCACTAGCCTTGCTCGAGGTCGCGCTGGTGCTGGTCCTACTGGCCTGCTGGAACTAGCTGTCTTCGGGTAATGGCTGCCGTTCAGCCAAGCCTTTTTCTGTGGCATTCTTGGGAGTTGCTTGGAGTAATACTCGCAGTTGTACGATCTCCAACGTTGTATACATTGAGAGTCTCGCGAAAGCCCGAGCCTAAACGTTACTGGACAATAAGCCTCTATTCCTTGCACCCACACGGGGGGGGGGGGGGGGGGGGATATGAGTCACATGGGGGCAGCTTTGTGCATGTTGCGGTTAGCACGACTCCAGGCCAAACGTGCACGGAATTTAGCCGTCAGATGTGGATAGCAAGCAGTTCGCATGGCTCTCAGCCGACGACCAGGTCTGTTAATCGCTAAAACATCAGGCACACCCAGCCTCCAGTAAGCAGTAACCGAAATGCAGGGCACGCATTCTAGTAGGAAAGCCTTTTGAAAAGTGAGAGAGTTCGAACAAAGTGAATTGCACGAGGACATGCAGTGACGACAGCAGCTTCAGTTGTACATTGGTCACAGACTGCATTTGTTAGCGTTGGAATGAAGCCAGATGGTTGAAGCAACAGGTTAAAGTAATTATTGCATGCTACTTTGTTATAAGGAGTCGTGCCTGCCGGGGGGGGGGACTTCGGACGTGATAGCCCATGGGGCAAGGTGCTCGCTCTTCACGAAGGAGGTCGTGCGTTCGAATCCTGCAGTGGGCGATCCTTTATGGCCAGCTGCAAACTGCTTGTGATAGCCGTTAATGATCTTCTGCTGCTACATAAATGATGCTGTCGAATAAGCTATTTTTTTTGGGACGCGTCATCTTGCATATAGTCCGAAGGGGTGCTGTGTCACCTTTGCGCCTGACGGTATAGGGACAGCACGGAGGAAGTTACTGAAGGGAATGAAGTGTAATGCCGTGAATGGGCCGAGTAGGTTTAATCGGGTTAATTGTTGGCCTGCTGATGCTTTTGGGTGATGCTTTTCACTCTGCTAGCTGGGTTATTGCTTAGGAGAACCAGATACATGCGAGACATGCCGCCCGGAGTCGCGTACTTCTGAAACCGTGTAGAATGCTGTTTGCAATTGATGGCTTGAGGTTCTCGTTTTTCTCTGAATGATCACTGCCTTGCCCAACTACCATTTGCTGCCGGTAGGATTGGTGAAAGCTAACAGCCCTTTCCTCGAGCTCTTGAAATAGTTTTTTAGTGTAGCCGAAAGTCCTGGTAAACCCATTAAGTATTATGGAAGATCCCGGGCAAAAGGCTAAACCAGCTCCATAAAATTTTACTGTTTTGGCCCCGGCTGCTTAGGGTGGTTGGGGGGGGGGGCACGTAGGCTCGTGATTTTCCAAAGATCCGGTCTGGTGTCAAAAGATGCAATAGTCATACGTGGAAATGCCGACACTTTGTAACACCCTGTAGCATATTGCTAGCTTGGCCTAAATTTCTATGACACCAGCTATTGCTAGATAAGGGACACCAATGCCCTTGAACTGGGTGGCTGCACATTGCCCAGAATGGCAAGAGTGTCAGCACGATGCCTAGAACTGAACGCGTGTCAACGCATGATGCTTGGAACGGAAGGCGTGCCAGCAGGATGCCTGAAACAGCAGGCGTTACGACACGATGCCTAAATACACTAGCCATCACAAGTCTTGCCACATCTGGCTTCATTTGAGCATTGTCAGCTTACATCAGCCTGTAGCATTTGGAACTAGTCAATTGACGGTGAACTCTTTTTGTTCATTGGCTATCAGGAAGTAGTGATTTGGTTTGTAACTTGTTGCGCAGGACTGCTGTCGGAGCACTCAACCGCGGGAAACCAGCAAGTGGGCGATTTGTTGATGCCACTTAGCAACCGGATAACTTGGTTACCGATGGCCGGTTGCGGTTTTGGATTTCGGTGTCCGGGTGGGATGTCATCAATTTATGATAATGCTAGAAAAATCTGCTAGCATAGCAAATCCGCATTGTGTTCCTCTTTATGTATGACCTACACCCTCTGAGCTATATGCATATTTTGGTGACGTTATTTGTCTTATAAAAGATTCGACATATTTTTGACAAGCTAGCACACGGAAAGTTAAGCTGACTCATAGTAACCTTGGCCTCTGCCGGCAGACAGTATGGACTAGTGCGTGCAATATTTGCAGCTATGGCAAATAAATAGAAAATAAATCCTAGCTGATTAAACAGCCTCTTTTTGTATAGCGACAGAAGAGACTTTACGGCTATCACCACCGCTTGCGGTGGCGATAAAGGATCGCCCACCGCAAGAATCGAACCCACGACCTCGGGACCGAGGTCGTGAAAGCAACCGCCTTACCTAGTGTGCCATCACGGCTCACCAAGGGAGGCCAGGCCGTCTTGCAGGATTTGTGATGGACTAGCTATGGTCTTACCCTCTTAGAAAGGTTAGTAACAGAGCAATCGCTCAGAAGCTGGCGATAATGGAAAAAGCTGTCCGATGTAACAATCAGAAAATGTGTGTGCCGGGGACGATGAAGAACCGGTTTGCGTCCAGACGTCCTCGGGCTTTTCTCATGGGGGCGATCGGCTCCTGAATATAAGAGTGCCTGACGTACCGATTTTCACCTGCCCTAGTCCATTCTAAAACACTCGATCTCCGCACCAGCACGATCCTCAGTGAGTCTGAGGCTAAGGCCTAATGTACACGGGCTGATGGCGAAGGTAGCAAAGAAAGATATGCTACTGTAGAACACCCAAAAAAACCTTGATTTGGCATGGCAACACAGACTCCTAACGACCGAAGATTGAAGGTTCTTTACCGACGAAAGTAAGTTCGCCCTTTATGGCGTTTCTGGGCTTACTTCGATCCGACGTTCGATGCAGGAATGGCTGAGCATATGCTGATGCCTACTTGCAACATGCTGTGATGTTCAGCTCCGGATCAGTGGTGATGTGGGGAGGCTTTGCAGCAGGCATGGGTTTATGGGCACTTTAGCCCATTGAGGGCATAGCGAATAAAGACGGCAACCTACGAATCTTGGACCACGTTATCAAGTGCATTATTTTATTATTATTATTGCTGTGCCAGATGCATTATGACTGACGAGCAGTTATTTTATTTATCCACGGCAACGATCCAAAAAATACTGCCGAAGTTAAGCTGCAGTTAGTTTCTCGACAGTTCTGCTTATTTCACGTGCTTTCAGTGTCCGTGTCAGAGCCTGGACCTTAACTCGATTGAATATTTCCGTGGTAAGGTTCAGCATCTGCTCAGAGGTCTTGACAGTATCAGATCTCAGCCGAATCACATGGCAAATTTCGAGGGATTTGGCATGTCATACCATCCGGAGAACTCGAAAACTCGTCCGTTCATTCCAGCCCAAGTAGCAGAAGTGGTTGCTAATCGGGCAGGGTCCACGTTCGACTAGCATTAGTGCTTATAACTCCAATGTTGTGATTGTCGTGCTAGTGTGCTTATTTTGGCAGCGATTTCACTTGTTTGGACTGTCTTAAATATATTTTAGAACTGCTACAGTAATGGGGAACCAGGTGGCCATAGTAGGGAATGGGTTCGGCAGAACCTAGAGCAGCTCCAGTGAGAATGGGAGTTGACTTTATTGGGTGTGGCTGCTGCTTCTGCAATTAGTGCAGCTTCCGGCCACTAATATATGCCCCACCTGCAGCTGGTGGTTGGGCATTTACTCGGGGCAGTCCTATCGTTGATGTATGGCATGTTGCCCAGCTGATTCCTCCATCTGCCGTGAGTCGGCCAGCTTGCATATATGCACTGTGAGAGAGTAAACTGAAAGTCTCGTTTTCCGCTTACGTCCGCACTTGTGTCTCCACTCCGTCTTGCGACTCCACAAGGTCTGCCGCCGCCGGAGCCACAGCAATACAACAACTTAGTCCTAGCTATTTGAGACACGGCAATGCGAGTTTTGTGGCTAGCAACCTTCACTTTGCAGCTTCTTTGACTTACAGGGAGGTGGGCGGGCAGGCACTCGTGTATCTGCCGGCTATAGCAGGGGATTCGGAGTCGGTCGATCGGCAAAATGGCTATGACGTTTGGAGGGCTCTTCCCCCTCCAGAGAGTAGAGGGCAGGGTTTTCCACTCTCAGTTCAAGAAAGGAAGCAGAGATCGATCCCAGTTAGGTTATAGAGTCGTTCCTGCTCCCGGTTAGGCAGTCGAAGCTAGGGACGTTCCCTCAGCCCCTGATCTATGCAGGTTGTCGTGCCTGGCGTTTGGTAGAGGTGCCTCAAGTACAGGAACGTATTTACCCTGTGGCAGCGCTGTGTAGAATGGATCGGATCAATGCATGTGTCGTGGCCAGTGTCTTCGGGAATTGTCAAATTAAGACTTCGGTGTACACCTGCAAATGTAGATGTAACAAAATCCCTACTCGTGCTTGGTAAGTCGATCTAGCTCATGTCAAGTGCTACTGTTGCACCGGTCCCTCAGTGGGGTAGTTCGTTTCCCTTCGTCGGTAATATCCTGTACATTAGTGACAAGATGCTTTGCTGTGCCAATTGCCGAACTAATTACAACAGCATTTGGTGCACACAACACATGCTAGCTCATGACCCTTGTAAAGGTGAATCGGATCCCCGAAGCTCTATATAGGCAAGGCCTTTTTATACATCCAGCCCACCTAGGCGGCAAGCAGGGAATGGGCTACAATGCTTGGCTTTCGGTGTAGTGCCACCCCCAGCTTTTGGTGTTGCACCTCTCTTCCCGGCCTAGTTGACATACATTACATTCATAATATGCCGAGCTGGTTTGGTCCAGCCTGGTGAAGGTGCTCTTGCCCCGACCAAGGTCTGGCTTGAGGTCGAGGTTGTGGGCTCGAGCCCGGAGGCATATGTGAAGGCCTGCATAGAGATTAAGTTCTCTTGGGGTGCTATGCAAATGAATTATATTTATAATGGGCAGATCATTTCGGGGTTCCTGAGTGTAGCACATCCTGCCGGCATTACTGTCGACAGAAATGCACTTTTAACCTGAAGTGGCACGATTTTGGTGGGAGGGGCCATTTCAGGTGTGAGGCACACTCACTGGTTCAAATCCCTGTTGAAGGTCATTTCCTGACATTGAGTGCACACTTGACTCAAATCCTAGCAGCTCCTCATAAACCAGCTTCAAATCGTCTAGCCGATCGACTAGCTGCTAGGAATTCCATAGACCTGAATGAGCATTTTCGACCAGCAGCAGGGGGGCGGTGCCTGTATGAAGGGAGTCTACTTGACCAGATGTTGCCGGTGTGAATCATACTGGCAAATGGTATCGCAATGGTGATGAAGTCATGCAGGATGAGCTCGTAGCAATGTTCCTACCAGCAGCACACCTGTACCTGCATCGAGTCGCTTAGACTTGGTCCTCAGTGTGATAGGAAAAAGGCAGTGGGCACTTTACAAGAGCAGGCTAGCCTGCGTTTCTCCTCACCATTCTTCTATCCTTAAAACGCGAGCGTTAAGGAAAGCGGTAGAGGCCAGCAGGAGAGGCTCTCGAAGGGGGCCTGCCGGTAAGTGAGCTGACTGGTTACGTGCACCCAAAGCCAGCTTGCAGTCGATCGAGCGATGGTCAGGCTAATGCTTTTTATCGTGCCTCTACCGGCACCCTGCTGCTGGCAATAGCTGTCGCCCCCTCCCATGTGCCTGGGCACTGGCATAGCTCTGGCGGCATGCAAAATATGGCTGCCGTGTACATTTTCAGGCGTGTTCAGGAATAGTTGGCAGGCTGACAGGAGCAGTAATACCTGCAGCTGCAGCCTAGCAGTGATCTGATCGCGCACTTATGGCGAACGCTTCGTCCGAGATGCTCGTGGACCAGAGCGGTGACCAGGAGCCGTACAGCACGCTGTCGTACGAGTGCGTCGACGACATGACGTTGCCGGCCATCGACAGAGGAGGCACCAAGTACATCGCTCTCCAAATGGCTAAGACAGGACTGCTGTCCAAGTAATGCCTCGCCTGCCTGCCTGCTGCCTCGCCTGCCTGCCTGCTGCCTCGCCTGCCTGCCTGCTGCCTCGCCTGCCTGCCTGCTGCCTCGCCTGCCTGCCTGCTGCCTCGCCTGCCTGCCTGCCTGCCTGCTGCCTGCCTGCCTGCCTGCTGCCTCGCCTGCCTGCCTGCTGCCTGCCTGCTGCTGCCTGCTGCCTCGCCTGCCTGCCTGCTGCCTTGCCTGCCTGCCTGCTGCCTCGCCTGCCTGCCTGCTGCTTGCCTGCCTGCCTGCTGCCTCGCCTGCCTGCCTGCTGCCTCGCCTGCCTGCCTGCTGCCTCGCCTGCCTGCCTGCTGCCTCGCCTGCCTGCCTGCTGCCTCGCCTGCCTGCCTGCTGCCTCGCCTGCCTGCCTGCTGCCTCGCCTGCCTGCCTGCTGCCTCGCCTGCCTGCCTGCTGCCTCGCCTGCCTGCCTCCCTCGCCTGCCTGCCTGCCTGCTGCCTCGCCTGCTGCCTGCTGCCTCGCCTGCCTGCCTGCTGCCTCGCCTGCCTGCCTGCTGCCTCGCCTGCCTGCCTGCTGCCTCGCCTGCCTGCCTGCTGCCTCGCCTGCCTGCCTGCTGCCTCGCCTGCCTGCCTGCTGCCTCGCCTGCCTGCCTGCTGCCTCGCCTGCCTGCCTGCTGCCTCGCCTGCCTGCCTGCTGCCTCGCCTGCCTGCCTGCTGCCTCGCTTGCCTGCCTACCACCGCAGCCGGCTCAGTGCAGCCGGTCTGCTCACGTGACTGCAGCGCAAGCTGATGCTGCAGCTCACTGCGAAGCTCTGATATTCAACTTGCCTGATGTTATACTTGCCGCTTCGGTCAACCGAGCTAGTCGCAGGCGTCCCTAGAGGGGACTTGCTCACGACTTTGGATGTGCTGGCATGCCTCTAGTCATTCCATCTTCACGTCACGCATCATCAACGAGCAGCTGTGTCATTGTCATCGTCGTTTGTCTTGAACTTGTCTTGTCGTTGCTCTCCAGTTAGCAGAGACCTTGGCCCTTGGCACTTGAACCCATTTTTTTTAGCCCATTGACTTAGGTCCAAGTTTTCTAGGCTCTCTCCACCCCCACTGCTCTGCTGTCGTCTGCAGCTGCTGGCTGCTGCTGCGGTTGCCCTCGCCTCAGCCTCAGTCCTCTCTCCCCGCAGATGCTGCTGCGGTTGCCCTCGCCTCAGCCTCAGTCCTCTCTTCCTGCAGATGCTGCCGGCAGCTGCTCTCAGCCTCAGTCCTCTCTTCCTGCAGATGCTGCTAGCAGCTGCCGATCGTGTCTTGTCGACTCGGTTGTCCTGCTGACGAACCACAGCTAGTCTACGTTGTGGCTAGGTCGGTTTAAATCGCTCAGCCACAACCTCCTTACCTGCCTAGCATCGGTCTGCACCGTGAGGCCTTCCTTGTATGCAAGCTCAGCTCGATGCCGACTTTCAACCTGGATCAAACCTGCATTGAATGCCACATTCGATAGGGACTTTTATAAAATCCTACTTGTTAACCGATTCTTCCCTACCTACTGCAGCATCGTGTCATCGTGGCAAGGTTAGTTTGCTTGGGGTGACAAGGGAGACGTAAAAATAATGATAACTTTAAGGGGGAATGTCAAGAAAATACTTGTATAAAATATGTCTGAAAATCAAATGTGTGTAGGGTACTTTTCGAAAGACAAATATGTTAGAACTGGGATTGGAAGTTCTGACGACTTCTGCAAGGAAGAAAAATATGGTTATGGAGACCACGTCTAACCCGGATGTAAACCGGAAGCACCAAATCTACAAATAAAAAATTTACCGATCTCTGCATCAAATGTGACTTGTACCCCAACTTGTTGAACCTTGGTAGATCGCGATACATGCTTGAAGCTTGTTGAGGTGCATTCTTGTGACTCTTATGCAGCTTCATTTCCAGGGTCGGTTGGTGCCTTGTAAATCTATAACTCGGATAGTACTTCACATATGGCAGTGAAATTTGAAATGCAAGTTCAACTCGGCTTGTTTCAAATGAGGCAAGACAGATTTCTAATTTCGGTTGAATGCATTTTGCTGTATACCTCATCAAACGTCCTTGAAGTTTATTTTCTGTAATCGTGGACATATAGAGCAAAATGTTTCCAGCCGAAATCAGAAGTTTTTCCTGCCTCATTTGAAACAAGCAGAGCTGAACTCGCATTTCAAATTTCACTGACACCGGCTTAGTCTTTGTGGATTAACTGACATTTATACATTACATTATCAAGGTTACCGAAGCATGCATGATCTAAGGTTGGCTTTTTAGTATGTGGACTGATTAGTCTATACTTGCTAGTTGATGACTATTACAGCCGGCACCCTTGAATGACAGTTACTGCACCGTTAAGTGGTTTGTTGTGTTTCACTCCCTTGCTTCTAATTAATCTTTGGATTAGGTGGTTAGTAAGCCTTATCGTTCAGCTACTGGCTGCATGCTTGGCAATATTGCACACCACTGCAGCAGTCAAAGCGTGATATCATTTAGCCTTTAATCTTAAGTAGGTTTTTAAGCAAGATGGCGTTTGGCAAAACCGAATGCTGAAGAGTTGCTTGCTACATGACTCAAACTTGCGACCTGTTGGTTAGGGAAGCACCTGCATCTTAACACCTAGGCCAAGGCCTAGGTGTTAACTCATGTTACCAGCAATTTGACCTAAACCCTTATCCATTTACCAAAGTAAATCTAACATTAGCTTGGTAAGGACTTAGCCTAGGAGCTGGTCAGGCCTTGACTTTGCAAGGTCAGTCAAGTAATAGGGAGGCTAATGAGTGCATGCATGTCGGCAGTCTCGGCTAACTATGCAGCTGTTCAGGTCGATGCTAAGAAGGGCAGGACCTTTCATCCCCTCTCTGCCTTAGGCATATGCAGTCAAGCTTTGAGTCCGGCCATTATTTGACCCTTCTTCAGGGTCTCTACTAACGGCAGTGTACATACAGCACAGCACACCTGCCCTATCCCTGGCCAATTGAGCTAGCATTTGTTCTCATATCAGGTTTCATACCCAGATTCTAAATTTGCCTTTACCCTGACCCATTGATTTAGGCCTGAGCAGCTGGCACCTGGCCATCTGATACCATCCCCATCGAAGTAGCAATGCTCTGGCCAGCTACTGGTCTCTTCAAGCCTCCAGCCTGGCAGCCCCTTCGTACTGGACTATAAAGCTGCTTTAACACATAAAAGTAAGAACACTTTGCTGATTCGACAGCATTGTTTGTATATCGGCAGGGGAACCTTAACGGCTATCACTACCACCTGCAGTGGGCAATAAAAGGATCGCCTGCTGCAGGGCTCGAACCCACGACTCTGGATCATGAAGAGCAAGCTCCCTACCCCTACCCCCCTCCACTAAGACACAAAGCTTTTCTTCATCCGAGTTCGCCTGTGACTCGGTGCATACACATGTGTTTACAGTTAGCACTTTAGGTAGCCGACAGACAATCGCAGTAAAAATTACTGGCACCCTGACACTTGCCATGAAACAATACAAAGATGTCCAGCGAATGGGTTTCAAAAATTTGACGAAACTATCGCAAGGCTAGGTTTGCCTAGTTTTGGATAACATTGCCAGGCAGAAAACATTTCTATGCATGAACGAACATGAACGAGGAGTGTAAAGGCACATTATGGTTAACTACAGGGCAGAGAAAACCTCTGCCCGTGAACAACAGGTAAGTGATGGCGCTGTAATGACTTTTGGCAGAAAAACAACTGCACTTATCCTTTCAAAAACAGCTTGTTCAGTTGCTGGAGTGGTTTTGGCAGATCGCCAGGTTTGCCCCTGACCGAATTTCCAACTGGGGAAGGTCGTTCTCAGCCAGTTCTCCATGGGAACTGCTGTTTGATGTCGGCTGACCTGTCAAGTCCCATTCAAATGGGTCTGAGCATTTTCTTTGTGGGGTACAAGTGGTGCTTTGTCCACAATAGGGGTCATATTGTTTTGGTCCAAGCTAGCTATTTAAGATGAGGGCGATGCTCGTTTGTGACCGGCTGCCTAACTCGAGTCTGTGATGTGCTAGAGGCAGTATGGGGCACACAGAATCAGTCGGCCCATGCTAAAAATCCAAGTTGCAGCTGACTGAAAATCCAAGTTGCAGCTGACTGAAGTGGTGGAGGCCAGGATGCTCTCAGCCGACGGCCGTGACAGAATCGGTTCGCACTGCCTCGGCAATTCATATTTTGGGCCCCTGATTTCGGCGAAGTCGGGTTTACACGGTCGATGTCTTGTCGCTATTGCTTCTTCGTCTGAATAGAATGGGGAGGCAGCCAAAGACAGGCAGAAGACTGATGAAGCCGAGCCTCGTTCTGATGGACGCCAGGATCAAACAACCATTCGTAGGTGCCGTGAAGGGCACTTTCGTTTAAAAGGTTCAGAGGACGACATAACCCGCGAGATAATAGCACGACAGGCATTGCACGAGATAGTCGCTTCTTATGGGACACGACTAGCTCTTGCAACTCTTAAGATTATTAGGCGGCAGGTAGTAAAGGCAATCGATCAAAGAGAAGTTAAAAAATTGATGATGAGTAAGTCGTTATTTCCCACCTCCCGTCACGAAAGCAGTTTTCTACTCGACAGCTCGGCTAGTGAAGCTAGTTGTACAGGGAAGCAAGATCAAAGGCACAACCACCTCGAACTCAACTGCCTTTCAGCATGTATTGCTAACATTCGCACTTGGATGGTCTCAAGGATTTCTCAAATCGAATGACGGCAAATTCATCTTACTAGTTACAGGCAAACGTAGCCTCATACAGTAACTGGACAGCCTAGCCCTCAAAATGGGCTCGGCCAGCTTCGTGCTGTTGCACTGTATCAGCATCTAGACTCGCGTCGTTCGCCACAAAAGCAGCTGGCATGTGAGATGTGCTAGTCCTTGCATATGTGTGACTACCAGTAGTGGAGCCTTGAGCTATCGAGGTCGAGCCTTGGCTCCACTCGTCCGTGAAGCAGCATTTGGGAAGATACATGCAGACATTTTCGCCGATGGCATAGCGACATCAATAAAGAATGCACATAACGTAATAGCAAGTCAGTGACGTTAACATAGAGCAATCTGCTGCAGAGGCTATATTATCAGGCCGAGCCATAGTCCAACTAACCAGTTCAAAGGCCAGAGTACACCTGAAAAATCCTCACCCCTTTACTTTTCATACGGTCTGCACCCTAAAATATGTCGTCGGGTTCTGGTTATTCTAATTTCAGGAACCACCCAAGCACTGTCACTTAAGACCGATGTAGCGTGCCGACATTTCAGTATCCTGTAGCCAGCATCTGCTTGGATGGAATCTTAGGTTTTGTTCCAAAATGACTTAATGACAGGTCGACAGTCAAGCCTGCCCACTTTAAGCTGAAATTCAGAGAAATGGTAAACAATCAAGACTCGCTTAAGAAATAAAGCTGATTTAACCGCCTCATTTATATAGCTTGCTGGTCTACCGGCCTGAGCCATCAGGTGCCTGCAGTCGGTGCAAAACTCTGCAGCTAGGCTTGTCTGTCGTGAGGGTCGCTTTTGCCACATCTAGTCACTTATCTGGTATGACTTGCACTGGCACCAAGTCAAGCAATGGATCGACTTCCAAGGTTTGGTCGCTCACTTTTAGGTCCCTTTATTTCTTGGCTCCAGCCTACCTATCAGATTTACCCCCCCCCCCCACCAAGCTAAGCATCGTACGTAAGCTCTTCGGAATCGGATTAGGAAACTGTTTACCCATACCATCTCAAATCCTTTGGATAGATACCCTGCCTTTAGTTCGTATGGTCGCAAAGCCTGGAACTCAGTCCCGACTTGCATTATGGCATCTCATGACCTGTCCACGTTAAAAAGAAACTAAAAACGCGCCTATTTATCACAGCATTTAATGGGTCCCTCTGATCCGCCCTTCATGGGCTTATGTGTGCTGACTCTGTGCATGATGCCACCAAACAAACTTGCATGCTGACCATGTGCATGTCAACTCTAACCATGTTTGTTATTCTTGTTTATTGAGCATGCTACCACTAACCATTCGGTCGTGTTTCCTTTGCACCAAATATAGAGCTGGTTTGGTCTAAAGGTCAAGGTGCTCGCCCCGACCATGGTCTGACTGAGGTCGTGGGCTCGAGCCCCGAGGCATATGTGAAGCGCCTAAATAGAGATTGAGTTCTCCTGGGGCGCTATATAAATGAATTATATATATATATATAATTATAATATATATATAATTATAATATATAAAGTGCCTAGAAAGAGATTGAATTATCCGAAGGTGCTATATCAAATACATTACTATTATTATTATAATTATTATTATATGGCAGAAGAGCATTGACGGCTATCACCACCACTTGCAGCGGGCAATAGAGAATTGCCCACTGCAGGACTCGAACCTACGACCTGGGTCGTGAAGAGCGAGCACCCTTAACCTCCTAGGCGAAGACAAGGATAGCCCAGCCAAACTGGCCCATGCATTATTAACATTCCATCTTGTCCACATGTAATTGCTTGGAGGTATTCCTGCCCGTGCAATAGAGTTATGTGCACACTGTATTTACATCAAAACAGAAATCTTCACATCATGCATAAGCTCGGCTAACGAGTTGTTGATGCCGCACCGATACGCGCAGATATGACTACGATGGCAGCTTACGACAGCATTCTAGACCGCTCATACCTTCAGAACAAATCAGTGCCTCCATGGAGCTCTTTCTTCGACAAGTACGTGTCGGCTACATTTCCACAACATCAGCCAGAGCCTAAAACTCATGTGCAACTCCCGAAGCGTCCAGCGCAACTGAACAACTATTTCTTCACAAATTTGAAAAAACTATTTCTTCACGTGGCCTTTGATACTTTGTACCATCACGGATTGCTGTAATAGGGAACTAGTTGCGATTACAAGCACTCATTGTTTGACCTTGTCAGGATGCCAGCATTTCTACAACAAGAGCACACGGTTGATGACAAACCCGAAATCTAGGCTTTGTCTGTCATGATCGTGGCAGCTGCCATAATATGCCACTTGTGACAAACTTGCACTGGCTCGTCATCAAGCAGAATATTAACTAAGTTGATGTTTGCGGTATCCGGTCTGATAAGACGGCATGTTGCATTTGTTCCGCCTACTACGTCGGCAGCAGTGTCGCTGTAGCTGTGGCTCAATTCTCCGTGGTGTCTGCTGCTTGTGTTGCAGGTATGCAGATAGCGTAGTTCCGCCTCTGGCGGCCCAGTACAAGTGGCGCATACGTCGCATGACGTCGGCAGAAGCAAACCTGCTGAATGCTGCCAAGAAGGATTGCTCGGGCGAGTGCTGTAGGGCGCCATTCACGACCGACGACATCCTGGTTGATCTGCCCAGCTTTCTTCGCTTTTATGATATTGTTCGAGACTGTGTCATGCTGGCATCCACGCATCCGGCTGCACTTAGCGAAGGCGGCTGGCTGCAGGTGAACAATGCCGTGTGCCCGTATGTATGGCGAACCTGCATTCGCTACGTGCCACTAGTCATCATCAATTTGGCCGCCGAAGTGTCAATTGGCGGCGCCGACGGCGGCGGCGAAGTGCGGGAAACCGATGGCAGCATGAGTCGGCAGCCGACTCTCACTCGTGTCACGTCTTCTGAGCTGACGTTCCTAAACAGCATGTGCACTCGAGCGAATCAAAACTTTCGGTTCGACTCCAGCACGGATCTCGTCTCTCTGATTGACGTAAAACTTGCTTCCGATGCCGTCATCTTCGACCTGCCTCCAAGTAGTGACCCGTTCGATTATGCCCTCTTCTTGGGCCGAATGGATGCCGAGACGGTGGCTGCGGGGAAGCTTGCCGTTAAAGCCGGATGGGACAAGTTTCACCAAGTCCAGCAGGCAAGAATATCGCCGTCGCTGTCTGAATCCAGTGCCGCACCAGGTAAGAGCCACCATCATCATGGTGTACCACCCGCAAGTTGCTGGCTGGCTGCATGCAGCTGGCGAGTGGCTGTACTTTGGCAGTTTGGCACTCGGCCGCATCGTTCGTGTAGCTAGCTCTAGTGTGTGCACACTCGTGGTCCTGGTTTTAGCTCGGTTTTCGAAGCCAGCTCTCGACAGTCTCCAGGCAGCTTAACCGCGAGGCCAGGAACCAGCGATACACGAGACGACGAGAGATTTAGCTAGACAGTAGAGCTACTAAAATTTAAGAAAAAAATACAGAATTCATTTGTGTAGCACCACAAGAGAACTTAATTTCTCTTCGTGCGCTTCACACGTATGCCACGACACTCGAGCCCTCGACCTCGGCCAGATCTTGGTCGGGGCGTGTGTCCTAACCGCTGGGTCAAACCAGCTCGGCCAACTAGTAGCTTCCTCTGGAGTACTGGTGTTGAAACTTGTTGCTGAACCGCAAATTTGGTCTGGACTTGGGGGAGCTGAGTGGTAGTTTGAGTTCATACGGCTTACCTTGCATTCCTTACCTTAAGCAAACGAAGGACTAAGTGGACACTCCTGACAGTGTGGCAAGCTGCACTGTAATCGCCAGTGCCTCGCCGCTTGAGAGTCTGTTGAATGTAGCAAGGCGTGGCTGCAGTTGTTGCCGTCGGTGCAGCACAGTCACTGGCTCATTCCCCTGTTAAGGGCTTCTGGACTTGGGTGGTCTCGAAAAAAGCCTGCCTTTCTGCTATTGCCCTTCCTGCCGCTTGCTATCTTTGCTCGTGCACAGCCGGCGGTCTGTGCTTGACCTATGCAGTGTCATTTGAGTGATTTCGATTATGGCCTTTCCTGCTAGCGAGCGATTCAGCACGACCGGTGGTTGCATCGCCTGTTGGACAGAAGGAAGACACGTCAGATGTGTGTGTGTGTGTGTGTTTGTTTCAGATAGGGCGCCAGCGGATGAGGAAGAACCGGTGATTGTCGAAGACTCGGACAGCTCAGAGGTTATTGTGCTCTCGCCAGCGACGACGGCTGCCGATGACTGCAACGTGCCAGTTTGCTCTGCGCCAGCCGTGCCAGCTTCCTCCTCACCTGCGGCAGTCTCCAGCAGCCCTGGCGGCCGTGGCCCAGAAGCGCAAGCAGCCGGGCCCAAGGCAGACGTCGTCAAGACGGCCCTCGCCGCCGGACGACGAGATCTGTCGCGCGACTGCAACGGCTCAACGCTAGCGGCCATTCTGAGCGCCCCACTTGTCTACAACGGTGCCGACAAAGACGCCGCTCAAGCTGCCTTCTCCGCCTCAGGCCGGAGGGCAGCTGCAGCTGCTGCCAGCCGCCATCGCGTTGGCGCCAGAGCCTGCTCAGCCGCTTCTGCCGGTGGCTGCGGCGGCAGCAGCAGCAGCAGCGCGGAGGAAGCAGCAGCGGCTGCCGCCCCGAGCACCGTCGATGCTACGACCGCTGCCGCAGTCGGCAGCGACACTCCAGCGGTACCTGCGGCGCCGTCGTCGGCAGCTGCTGCTGCTGGCGCCTCGGCCTCGAGTGCCGACGACTTCTCCTCTGCCTCCCCGGGTGCAGTCAGCGTGGACTCGGGCATCTCAGCCGCTGCCGCTGCCGCCGCGGCGGAGAGCCCCAGCGGCGGCAGCGGCAGAGCACTGGCGGCCGGGTCTCCGGACGTGCGCGCAGATCGAGGTCGACCTGTGTTGCCGTCGCCGTCACCGGATAGCGGTTTCATGTCGCCTCTGCCGTCGCCGCCGGATCGGAAGGGTGCAGCGCTCGAGCCGGTGCTGCCTAAGCGATGCAGCGCTGCGGCACCGAAGACGTCGAAGCTGCTGCCCATGTCAGAGCTGTAAGTCGAACCGCTCCCGTAGCTGTGGCAGAGAGCCGGCGCCTCTTCCGGAGGCATCGAACGAGCGCGCATTCGGCGATGCCTGTCCCGAAGCAGCGATGATGCCCGTCGTCGGCGTGCCTGTGGGCAAGGAGAGCCGGAGGGCAGCTGTTAGTGCAGCTTGCACAGCTTTGTTCCTGCCAGTGCGAGTGTCAGTCGTGGTCAAAATCTAGTCTGGTAGTAGTTGCGAAGCCGTGCAAATGCTTTCTTGCCGTGGGTGTTATCACTGACAGAGAGTGGACATAAAGAGCCAAGCAAAGGATGGAAAGAGACAGGTGGGACACGTAGTCGAGAGATGTGGAGAGGCCGAGGGGAAAGAGAAATAGAGAGATTGGAGATGGAGAGGGTCGAAGTGGCAGGGGCAAGGGCATTCAGAGAGGTGAGAGAAGGGGGCAGAGAATGCCCGAACGAAGTGCAAGATACATGCTGGCTTTGTTAGGCACAAAAAAGAAGCGACTGGCAAGACAGAGGCACTTCCGAATTACCGGTTCAAGCAAGTTACTCTTTCCCTCACTTTCCTGTCTACGGTAGTTGGACAATAATCAAGAATGAATAGCCCTGCACCTTCGTATCAAAGTTGGACTGCCGTGAGAGGCCTGCTGCTGCTGAGTCGAGTGATGCAGTGTACTTCGGCAAAGGTTGCTCCCAGTCTGCTGGTGTTATGCCAGCTGCCCGAAGACTCGCGATCTGCGAAGAGCAATGGTAGATAGACCCTTGTGCTTTCCTAGTTTCGTCGGCGATGGTGGGCTGGTCTGAGCCTTATTCCATCACGATGGCCTTGCTGGCGTGTCGGTTGGCATCTCGTTATGGCTGAGCGGCTCCAATCACAATGGCTCTGTACGAAATATCCAGTACTCCCCTCTCAAATTCAGCCATCAAATTCACTGCTACACAATTGCATCAGGTAGCAGCTCAGAACGGGCACTCATCCTGTGTCGTCTGCCCTGCGATACAAAGGAATACCTGGAATGTGAGCTAGCACACTATTTGAATGTAGGTGACAACAACAACTCAATCTCTGTCTAGGCGCTTTACATTTGCTGCAAAGGAACCATCGAACGGTTTGATGTAGCATGCTCGATAAACAACAAGAATAACATGGTTGAGTTTACATGCGCGCAGGGTCAGCAATTTGGTTAGTGGCATCATGCACCGTGTCAGCTTGCATAAGCTCATAAAGGACGAATCACAGGGACCCATTAAGTGTTAATAAATAAATGCATTTTTAGTTTCTTTTTAAATGTGTTCAGGTCAGGGGATGTCATGAAGCAAGTCGGGAGTGAGTTCCAGGCTTTGGGCTCATAATCCTGCAGCGAGTTCGGTAGCAGTTGTCACTCATAGGCAGGCCTGACTAAACCGGTTTTATACTTCATTAGGCTCTGCCGTGCTGCTACGTTCTAGAGCGCCTGTTAAGATTTCCTAGGCAAGCAACCCATCTGCATTCACCAATTGAGTTTAGCTCACCCCGATTTGCCAGGCGCAAGTGCCTTTGCAAGAACAACTGTATTATTACGGTCACGTGAATGTGGACAGCCCAATTCTTTTTGCTTTACTCGTGCGGCATCGGATTTACTGTCTGTCGTGCGAGCCGCACCTTCGGAGCTCGCCATCAGCGATCTCCGGTGACGTCACTTACATCGCACGCCACTGGCCTACCTTCGCTTGCAGCCTGAAGCCAGCGGACGCCTCGGTGGAGCGGCTGGTGGCGCAGTACGCCGTGCTGGAGCCCATCGTGCGCGAGCGGCATGCTCAGGGCCTCAACTGCGACAGTGAGGTGCTACGCCTGCTCGTCTGGTTCGTGCACATACAACAGCAGCTGTTCGTCCTGCTCCGCCAGCAGCTGCTAATCGTGCAGCGGCTTCGCGGCCACGACCGCGCCCTGGTCGGCGAGTGCGAGCTCGTCATCAACGACATGCTGTCCAACACGCGATTCTGGCTGTCGCGCCGGCACGAGCTGTCGCCGCGCACACGCTCTGTCCTGCACCACACGCTGACGTGCGCCGTGCTGCAGAGGCACGTGCAGAGCCATCTCAACTACCTCGTCGCCGGCCTCTTCTACGTCGAAACGCCGGCCGCGTTCGAGAACTTCACGTTCCTGCGCAACCTGGTCGCGCTGGCGCTCATCACCTCGCAGGGCGCCGCGCAGCCACAGCGCGCCCAGCAGCAGCAGCCTCTGACCGCCTACACGATCGTCGAGCGCTGCAAGGGGCACCTGCTGCGTCACGTGACCGCATGGTCGTCGGTCAGGCCGGGCGACATGGCCTACTGTCGCGACAGCCTGCAGGCCTGGTGGGCTGCGCTGACCAGCGTGTACACCCAGGTGTACAGGTACGCCGACGAGAGAGCGGCTGCAGCCGCGGCCGCTTGCTCGCTCGAGTCGGACATGCTGCTGCAGCAGCAACTGCAGCCGGCGCAGCAACCACAGCCGTCGCCGCAGCCGGCAGCGGCTGCTGCCGCCGCAGCAGCAGCAGCAACTGTCCGCACCGCCGCTGCCTGGTGGCCGCTGCCAGGAGCTGCAGCAGCGATGGCAACGCCGGCCGGCTTCGGCGCGTCCGGGCAGAGCAGCGCAGGCTGCAAGGCTACACTGAACTCGCCGAAGCCAGCGGCAGCAGCAGCTGCTCGCGCTGCAGCAGGCGGGCACTTGGATGACGCCTTCGCCTCGTTCGTGGCTGCCGCTATGCTGGCATCTGCAGCCAGACAGGCTGCGACGAGCGCAATTTCAGCCGACTGCGACTGGGCAAAGAGGAGAGCCGTGAGCGGCCCGCAGGGCGGCGCGACGGCGGCCGCTGCCGGTGCCCCCGACTGGGGGCACACCTTGTCGACGGCACCTTTTCGGATGGATGGCAACGCGAGGAGGAAGACCCCGCAGGCGGCAGCAGCAGCAGCGGTGGCAGCTGCTGCTGACTCCTCTCAACTTGGGGAGCAGGCAGCGCAGCAGCCGGCAGCCGCTGGCCTCGTCGGCCTGTCGGCGCCGGCTACCGAAGCTGCTGGCGGCGGTCGTCCGGCGCACACCGTGCACTACGCGGCCCTGGGGCGTCATGGTGCGCACGAGAGCGGCAGCAGCAGCAGCAGCAGTGGCGGCGGCAGTCGCCGACCAGCTGGCGGCCCGACGGCCGTGTTCTGCGTGCATCCGCTGAACGGCGTGCCGACGCCGTGCATAGCCAGAGGCCCCGACAAGGAGTGGTGGGTTCTGGTGCGCGATGCGGCGCACGCACTCTTTCCCGAGTGCACGGTGGACGAGTTCCAGCTGGTGCTCGAGGTCGTCCTCCGGCTCGAGCTGGTCACCGCCACGCCCGACGACATGCACGTTCTGTCGATGGCTCGCGTCGCCTCGGCGAAGCCGGGCTCAGCGGCTGCCGCTGCCGCAGCGGAGTGGGCGGGGCGGGGCTGCGACGGCTATGGCGGCTGCTCGCTGCTGGTCAGATGTCGGTCGCTTGTGGAGCACGCACAGCAGCTGCGCACCTACCTGAGTCCCGGAGCGGGCTGCAGCGGTGGCGTGTGACCGCCCCATCCGTCGCACGAGCACCGGGGGGGGGTGGGGCCTCAGCAATCCAGCAGGCTGGGGGAGGGGCTCGAGCTTCGGCGCTGCTGCTGCTGCAGCAGCGCATGCTCGCGCTGTCAGTCGGTAATATTCCCATATCGTGGAGAGGCAAGTTAAAGACAGCCTCAAGCAGTCGTCCTGCTTTCAACCGGATGGAGGCCAACCAACGTCAGTGGCAGGATGCTGCCGATGGCTCTTTGTGAGTGCGGCATTTCGTCATGAGCCTCGATTGCGAGGCTGACCTAAGATATTGCGTTATATACTCTGCAGCTGCACAGTGCATTGCCATCATGCACGTTGCAGCAGCGCAGGTAATCGATCGCTAGTTGTGACACCTCACCGCTCTGGTCGACTCGGCGGCCATGAGATTGTTAAGTTATTTTTACGCAGAAGCAGATTTGTTAAGCACACGATACCCCGGACGTATTGTCGACGGGTCGGCTTGGAACTTGTAAGCGGTGCCTATACTCAGTGCCCAGTACCCAAGTGCCACCACCTGGCCCCCCACCTCCTCACGACGCAGGGGTGCCAGGTTGACTGGGCAGTGGCAGATGAGGACGCAGAACAAGTGAAATTAAATATTTACCATTCAACAAGACGGCGTTTCGTTGGATCGTTACATTCAAGCTTGCCCGTGGTGTACAGTGAACCGTAGAACATGAATGGAAATCAGTTCACATGAGTCTCGGCGTTGCAGTCGTGAAATGCGGGTCATTCGCTGTTCGAAAGAGTAAGCATGAAGGTAGCATCAAGTTGCCTGGGAGACGATGCACCTCTGCCGTTGGTGGACAGTGACAATGACAGAGCTGCGGCTGCATTGCAATTTTCCAGGCAGATGCCATGGTGCTTAGCCTAGGTTCTTTTAAGAGACCACAAGCAATGAAAGCCGAGCATACAAAATGCATTTTACAGTGTTACATATCTTAAAGACTGAACTTACAATCGTTAAAACTAGTTGCTTCAAATGTAGTTGAGCCGTCATCAGTTTGCTCAGGTTATATGTTAATTACCCAAAGCAAGTAAAACGTTTTACTGAGCCCCCAGCCTGCCTTCGGATCATTGATCTCAAGTCTCGATATAGAGTAATACTACATGAATGAGTTATGCAATAGGTGTCGCAGAAGCAGATTTCTAGCCAGTGGTGCCTAAATTGTGTAGTAAACGCCAGAAAGGCCTCTGATATCATATAAGGGACAGGAAGGACATGTTGCTATTCCTAAATGATATGCACATCTGGTATAAGACTCAACCAAACCAACACAAGAGACATTGCTGTGGACATGTGATGGCAAGTTGCCTATGGGGCAACTATGCCAAAGTGGCTTTTGGGGGGCAATCGATGGCCACCTGCCTTCAGCTCATATACCAGTGCAGAGCCAGATCCATAGAGCCTGACGTGCTAGTAAGTGACAGAAGTGGGTGGCAGTCGTCGACTGGCACGGAAAGGAGTAGCTGTGACCGGCATTGGCAGACTTAGGTTGTTGCTTGATTGAATCGTGGATACGAATTCCACGATCGGGAACTCGTAGCTGAGTCATTGTTGACAGAAAAGTTAAAAGAAGACGGTTTCAGCTGCTGCTTGCCTCTGATGTGCCATGGGGACACTACGGTGTGTGTGTGTGTGTGTGTGTGTGTGTGTGTGTGTGTGTGTGTGTGTGTGTGTGTGTGTGTGTGTGTGAGAGTGCGCGTTTGAGAGAGAAAGAAAGAGCAGTTAGTAGTTGCAAGGGTTGTGTAGCAGCCAAGTCACGGGCTATTTCCTCCGAGTTGACACTAGACCTTGGCTAGCGTCACGAAAAGCAAGACGATGCTAGCCTAGTCAAGCCCAACGGCATAGCTGGCCGTTTCATGTGAGGATGGACTAATGACAGGAAGTACTAAGCAGTAATGTGAGGGTAACCCAAGCCAAGGCTTTTGTGGTCGGGGACCAAGTTATGGGCCATTCGGCAAGGCTTAAAATCGGCCCAGCCTAATAAAACACGATCGGACGGCCTGCAGGTGTCGAATTATGTCGTGGCTGGCTGGCATGGCTTGGCTTGGTCAATGAGGAGCAGCCACTCAGAGTAGCAAACTTGCTAGCCCTCTGTCGGCTACACATTGGGCTAACGACTACTCTTTGGGGGTGATCCGAAGCTCCTATGAAGTAAGATTCTGTCACTTTCTTTTAGCTTCCTTCTTTCTTTGGCTCAAGCCTACCTATCAGATCTCCTCCCCCCACCACCAGGCACTCGCTGTTCGGAATCTTACCTATACCTCGAACGAACCTCAAATCCTTTGGAGACCGTGCCTTTTCTTCGCATGCTCCCAAAGTCTGGAACTCAATCCCGACTTGCGTCACGGCATCCTCTGACTTGACAGCATTTAAAAACAAAATAAAAAACCACCTATTTATCGATCATTTTGTGGGTCCATGTGATTCGTCCTTGTCTGCTTACGCGTGCTGACACTGAGTGCTGCCGATAACCATATTTGGATGCTGACCCTGTGCTTGTCACCCCTAACCATGTTATTTTTTTATTCTTGTTATTCTCATCGAGTATGCTACCACTAACCATTCAATCGTGTTCCTTTGAAGCAAATGTAAAGTGCCTAGAAAGAGATTGAGTTCTCTGATGGCGCTATATCGAATGAATTACTATTATTATTATTATTATTATTACCAACCCCCTGCTTGATTCGCCTCGCTGAAGTTTTGCAATTGATGTACCGCTGCAGAGGATCTGGGTCTGATTTCCTTGCCTTATCTTGGGTGCGCAGTTATCGAGGTGATACATTACATGCTGAGATCCTATTTTCTGACTAGCAGCAAAATTTTCCTCGACCGATCGATCGAACACATTTAATAGCCACTGCCCTTACGGCTAGTTAGGGCGAGGCACTTAAAATTGGCAGCAAATTCGATAGAGCATCGGTCCGTTCTCTTAGGTACAGATGCTTAATACATGCTACTGCGCTGCCTCGCCGAAGGGGTAAGTAATTACATTCAGTGCACCGATGGACGGACCACTGTAAGCATCTCTAACGCTGCGGTGGGGTGACCAGAATGACCGATGAGCCCGTACCACTTTACTTAATCTCTCGCCCGTTCTATGTACCCTCGAGACGCTTGCCAAATTCACGGCTGCGCTTGGAACGAGCTACGCCGTGGACGTACGGAAGGCTCCTTGAGTCACAGCTCTGGATCGGCCGAATTTTTCATGGATCGGGTCGGATCGCCTTAGCGAACAGTCTTAGGCCGATCCAGAAAGCTAGAACATTTCTTCGCCTTCTTTAGGGTTCCTGGCGAGGTCCCACGCAACACCGGCTTAGTCAGTGGACGCTGCCTGAGCCGCGATCTTCGCCGCCCAGCTCCCGCTAGTTAGTCGGTCTAAATATTCGGGCCTGCTTAGACAGTCAGTTGTCCGCGTCCAAGTTAGTCCACGAGTTTGTGACATCCCGTCTCGACTTTTGTCGCTCTCTGCTTGCAGGCCGTCCTGCCTGTTCTATCGGCGCTTAGGTTACTACATCACTCTCTAGCTTGGCCTGTCTGCCGTGAGCGTCGCAGTTGACACATTGCACCACTTCTCAACGACCTTCGCTGGCTCCCCATCAAGCTGCGTATCGACTTCCAGGTTTCCTTGCTCACTTTTGCGACGCTTCATTCTCTTGCTCCAGCTACTATTATACTCCATATTATACTCTACTCATTCGAACTAATTTCCAATCAGAAATAGACATAATACCGCGAGCTCTTCTGACTCAAATCGTTTCGCCGTGCCTCAAACCAACATCAAATCTTTTGGCGACCATACCTCGAGTTCGTATGTTCCCGACGCCTGGAAATCACTCACGACTGACGTGACGACGTAAAAAGCTAAAAACCACCCGTTTGTTCACAGTATTTGCTGGGTCGATGTAAACTGTCGTCCGTGGGCTTATGCGTGCTGACGTTGCGAATGCTATCACTGGCAATATTGACATGCTTTCCTTAGAGCGTATATCAAGTGTCTGGAGAGAGATTTAATTCTATTGAGAGCGCTGGACAAAAGGATCCTACCAAAATTTATTAAGGTTTTGTAAGATTCCTAGAAACCCATTTGCTAGGGTTCCAATGTCTTAGCTTTATATGAATCGGATGGCTGGAGAATGTGACGTCCACTACCACTATCGATAGCTTCAAAACCCAGCTACAGAAGCGAGGCGGAGAGGCTGCGTAGTTTGGGGGAGACGAGCTGCAGCCCACGAATATTCGTGAGAACTTCCTAACCAATCAAACCTCCGAGGAGTAGGATTTATAATCACCTACTCCTTACAACCCCCTGCCAGTGATGCAGAGCAGCTACGTCCGCAAGTATTGTATATGTATCCGCAAGTATACGCTCGACGCGTCACTTATGCGCCAATAATGCTACCGAACTTTGACTGGAGGCTCCGAACCATAATGGCAACCAGTAGAGCCTGGTGTTTGTCGGTATGGTGGCTCGAGCCACAACTGAGCGACAACCTGACGCAAGGTGTTGTCAAAGTATTTTCAAAAGATAGGTGAGTCTGATCAATGTGTGATGAATATATTTGATTCTTTCAGTACCTACTTGGAGAGCTCGTTCAGAAGACGGAGTCGCCGAGTGTGGGCTGCTAGGACTGACCGTGTCATTTATCGGAAAAGCATAAGTATCCGAGAGCTGTACGCATTCATAGCGAAGCAGCAGAACGCTGACTTTGCTAATAGAGAGGTCTTTTAGTATGGTAGCTCCGCGATGTATGAGGGAGGAAAATTCTGTTGCCGTCCCTGCTAAGAGAAAAAGACGAATTCAAACTGGAGCTTGTTCGATTCGGGCACGGAATAGAACCAAGGCAAGTAAGTTCCACACTGATTTTAGAGCTAATCACTCCACGAGTCAGCATCGCTTCGGGGGGTATAACGACCTTATCAGGAATGCAGACTTAGGCCAGTCTCGCTGCTTGTTTTGCTTAATCTTTCGGCAGCGTTTGACACAATCGATCACCAAGTCCTTCTCGAGCACCTCTCATCTCGTCTGGGCATCACTGGGACTGTACTGTAACCGTTTAGGTTCAAACTCACTGGGATACTCCGGAGTATTGATGTGAATGAAAGAAATTATCCGAAAAACCGCTTAAGTACGGGTTACCTCAGAGTGCTATGCTTGGTCCACTTCTTTGCACTTTTTATGCTCACCCTCTTGCCAATATAATCGCCAAGCACAATCTAGACTTTCACTTCCATGCAGATCACACAGATGTAGCAAAACACAGAAATAGCCTTGCAGCCATAATTATTATCAGATGCAGTAGCCTAGTTCTTTTTACGGTAGCCCACCAAAATGGAATCACAATAACCTAGCCGATACCGAACCACTGAGATATTTGAATATTTTGCAAGCCAAGATGGTAGACAGTCACTAGTCATAGATAGATAGGATCGGACGTGATGGCTAGCTGTGGAGGCAGTCTTCTTTATGTAACTTCCCTAGTTTTGGCAAGCTGTCAAAGACGACACCTAAATTCTGAGACACCATGACAGTCGCACAGGAGCACCATCTACTATGAGAGCTTATCGATTTCAAAGTTCTGTCACACCCTTTTAGGTTCCTTCATTCTCTGGCTCCAGACTACCTATCAGAACTACTCCCCCACCATGCTATTTATCATAATGTCAGCTTTTCTGGATCAAATCGTTTACCTATACCTCGTACGACCGTCAAATCCTCCAGAGACTATGCCTTTAGTTCGTATGCTCCCAATGCCTATCACTCACTCCCGACTGACTTCAAGACATTCCTTGATTTTACAACATTTAAAAACAAGCTAAAACGGCACATTTATCACAGAATTTAGTGAGTTCTTGTGATTTGTCCTTTGTGTACCTACGTATGCTGACACTGCCATGCTGCCATTCACTATATTTTACATGTTGACTCCTATGCATGTCACCTCTATGTTATGCCTGTTGACACTGTGCGTGTTACCTCCAACCATTCGATCATGCTTCCTTTACAGCACGCGTAAAGTGCCTAGAAAGAGATTAAGTTCTCCGAAGGTGCAATGCAAAAGTATTATGGATACTATTATAACTAAAAATAGTGCCGAGAACAGCTAGAAATAATGCGGCCTTGAAACAACTGCGAGACGAAAGCGATTCTTCGTGAATCTGCCTATATATGAGCAGCAAGTGACTGTAGCTCCAAATGAATAAAGAAGTGCTGAAAACCATTTTTCGTGCACAGCTAAATTACGCCACGGATTTACTGCTAGCATAAAACTAAACAATCATTGTCCATGTTGGCTCGACGGTAAAACAGCTGGCGGCTGCATTTCTGCTTTTCATCGACGCATTTATGCTTAAGGAGGCAGTTCGACGATTTCCCTCATTAGAAACATATCGCCTCAAAAATTTCAAGCCGAAATAGATTACATGATATTAGATAGGGATACACATTAAAACGCTATGGGTCTTGACGACGTTGTATCGATGACACGGTGGCGTTGAATGATCGGACCCTGATTGGCGGAGCTGCCCTTATGCACTGGTATAGAGCCCAATCGGACAGAATCCTTACTATAATTGCAGGCAATTAAGAACATTTTAATAATTGTATTATCACGGATTTGTAATGCAAAGGCAAACTGCTGTACTTAACACGGCCTAAACAGTGAGACCACATCAACTGAAAATCCAAAAACTGCTGCGGCCATGTTACGAATAGTATTTTTAAGTCGTTATTATAAAGTCCCAAGAGAACTCAGTTTCTACCCGGCGCATTGGAATTCGCTTCAAGAGAAGAATTAAGAATTAATAATTAATCTTAATTAATTATTATAATTATAATTATATTATAATTATAATAATTAATTAAGAAGCTTATGGGCAGCTAATGTCATGCAATGTATCACGCTTCCTAGCGCTCGCAGTAACAGCACGCGCACAAAATACTAGCCGATTTAACGGCCTCTCTTGTATCCCGACAGAAGGGCCTTGGCGGCTATCACCGCCGCTTGCAGTGGCGATAAAGGATCGCCCGCCGCAGGATTCAAACCCACGACCTCGGGACCGAGGTCGTGAAAAGCAACCGCTTCGCCCAGTGCGCCATCGCGGCTCACACAAGCCTAATGCTTAGACCTGCAAGCTAAGGTGCACAAGAAGACCCTCAGGGCAAGTGGTTAGCAGGGCCCTGGTTTTTAAAAAGCTCCGACTCGTTGTCAGTAAAGCAGGCAAAGCACAGAGGAACAACAAGACGAGCTAATCGGATCATTAGGAAAGGTGAGAGGGGAGCAGCTGCATCATTAGCTGAGACTTGAATGGTGCAAATTCATTCAGTTAGTGGCATCGTACTAATTCCAGACTTTTGATGCTTTCGAAATGAATGTTCGATTACCAAATGAGTGCGAGGAACAAGGAGACGACTAGCAGCCAAGGAGTGGGAGATGAGATAGCCAGCTGGAAGGTCAAGGAGGTCAAAGGCAGCTAGGCCGGTGCAAGTGAGAGAGATGCACGCGACCTATATATGCCAGAGCGAGAATGTTGAGGTCGAGTCGCGGATTGCTTGAGATCCGGTAGAAGCTCATACAATTGTGGCACGATGTGCGAAATACCCGTTCAGGGAGAATGTACGAAGCAATTATAGTCCAAATGTTTAGGTTTTTACACGTTTGCCTATTAAAAGACAAACTAGCTTTAAATGCGACCCCAAGTTTTGATGATTGGCAAATGATCGGAACCTGGTAAGCAAATTATTTAGTAGGACATGCTAACATCGGAAGAAGGCCATCGAGCTGCTCAATAATGTGTGTCCCTGTGAATACACTGTGCAAATGGAGCGGCGTTTTTTGTGTGCAAACTTTGTAAGTAAAAGTTACCCAACCCAGTTAACGGACGCCAGACCATCACTTGAAACTATGAGAAACGTTGAAATTCCAAATAATTCGACGCGTTCTCTCGAGTTCAACTCTCCGACTGGTAGTTATAACAATCAAAGAGCGAAAACCCAAACCAACGAAGTTGGGCTCCGCTCTTTTCTGGGGGAGGAGGGGTCCAGCTTTTGTAAATGGCTATCCCGGGCTGTTCATTCTTTATTTAACCACCATTTGGGGGTTTACACTTGTCGCGATACGCACCCTTCTAACCGGGATATCTGGAAGTGACTTTTGTTCGGCAAATAGGCTATCGGGTAATGTAGTTTACTGCTGTCGGGGCTGCGGCAATTAAGGAGTCCCATTACCGCCGCACCTATTGAATCCCAGGATCGCTGATCCGGTTCCGGTTGGCCGCCATTGTGCAACGAGGAAGCCACGAGGGAGTTTGGACACGTCCACCACCCTCAGGTATGTTAGGCACTACAGTTGACCTCGGTTATAAGTAACTAGCTTCTAAGCAAATCTCGGATATAAGCAACCTACGGCCACGTCCCTTTTTTGTCCAATCTTTAACGCACGAAGAGTATTGGCTATAAGCAACTCGGTTGTAAGCAATCTTCGCTTGTAAGCAGGCCATTTTCTGTTCCCCGTACCATTTTCCTCTCGCTTATAAGCAGCTCATAACATAATGAATCGATTTCGTCTGATCAAAGAGCCTATCTGCGTAAAATAATATTAAAAACTGTAGTTTTGTGGTTCATGTAATTATTGTTCAGGTATTTCTTGCTTGTCTTCGTGTCTTGTTAATGTGTTTGCTGCCGTGACATCTCGCGTCTCGACTTTTTGAGACGCGTGAATGGTAAGTACGTACATAAGGAGATGGCCGCAGACGTGGTCGCTCGCAGCGATAGAAGCGGACGCGTGCGGCCCCCGCGAGACAGAGGTAGTATTGCGACAAGTCGGTACGAGGTGTTGTTCTATGATAAACGTTACGTGCGTTCTTCAGTTTTACGCAGAAAAAATTTTAAAAATCTAATATATTGATACATTTTCTTATCTGTCAATCCTTCGATCGATAAAGCAAAACGCGGAAAAGAGTTCTTGGCTCGAACACGAACGGATCGGAAAGTTTGCCACATGTGTTACATAAACTGGAGCATTCGAAATAATTTAATCAGTAATAAAAAAATTCATTGGTAAATTAAAATTAAAAATATTCGTCTTGCATTTTCAGGATCACGGCGGAAAAGAAACCGAATAAGCGGAAGGCTGTGACTTTGAAAGAGCAAATGGATGAGTTAAAGACGAGCAAGGCGAATGACGCTGCGGCTCAGTTCAATCTTGATCCATCAATGATTTCCAAAATCAAAAGAAGCGAAGACACAATTGACAGCGAGATCGAGTGCTTTGGCACATTGACCGACGGGGAGATCTGCGACGAGATGAAATGAAAGCGTATCAATACCTCAGACGGCAATGAAGACGAAGAAGATGACGATATTGCAATCGACCAGAATATTTCCTGGAAAATTTTCATGCGGACGCCCTGAAATCGCTGGCCACAGTTAGTCTATATTTGGAAGAGAATTTCACAGAATATGATGCTTTTATCTTATTGAAGGTATGATTGAGAAAAACGCTTTTAAGAATAGCATTCCGTACACATTACAGTTGGTTTCACTCCTTAAGGTGAATTTTATGATACCATCGGTTATATAAAACTTTTTGAATTAAATAAACGCTTGAACATCCCGTATAAGAAACCTCGCCTATACAAAACCTGGGCTATAAGAAACTTTATACTCTAGATTTTTGGGTTGCTTATAACCGAGGTACTGCACATCGAGCTATCTCGTCATTTCCTAGGAACCGTCCTGCAAACGTTGATTTAGTTATATTCAAGGGAAATTAAAGTGATTTCAATCTCTTATTTCCACAGTTTATAGCGGTGGTTTGCTTAGGCGAGTGGGCCGGTAAACCTCGTTGGGTCTATGCTTATTGGCGTCCGGTACAAGCCGACAAAATGCGTTGGTGCAGATTGCACTGGCGTTACCCAACTGGCTTGCAAGGTTAAGCAAGTCCTAGAGGTTTGTAGTTATCTATTTATTGAAATATTTGTGCGATACATGGCACTGGTGTGCTTGTCTAGCTTACCTTCATCGACCCCCACCCTCCGACTTCCGGATTTCGACTTCTGGCTGCGCTTTTGAAAGCCGACCGTTCTATCGAACGTACGTCACAACTCCAATGATAGGGAGCCGAACAACTCAACGTTTAGCATGTGCATTATTTTTGCGTCCACAGCATCCCCGCCGCCGTCCCACGTGCATATTGGGACCTTATTCGATAGACTTAGTTTGATGAAAACCTTGTCTTTTCTCTGTCTAAGCCATTTTTATAGGTCGTGCAAATGTCACAAGTAAGCTAATAATGACGCGATCGACGTGAAATTTGACCTGCACGCTCCTTGGTGTGCGCTTCAAAGTTTTACAACGTCTAACCGAGTAACTCGGGCTTCTTGTTCGTCATTTGCATATTTTTCACATCGTTCGTTGTCTTCATTATAGCGCAGGAGGTAAGGTGCTCGCTCGTCACATGCGAAGACCGTGGGTTCGAATCCTGCAGTGGGAGATCCTTCATTGCCAACTGCAAGCGGCGGTGATAGCCGTTAAGGCTCTTCTACCGCTATACAAATGAGGCTGTTCGATTGGCTAGATTTCTTGAAGTATTTTTCACGCAGTGGTATTCGGTACCTTGTAAATTTTACAGCTGGGAAAATTCTTATACTATCAATTTGAAATTTGGAGTGTAAGTTGCACTGGTGAGCGGTGATGGTACAGCACACTAGGTAAGGCGGTTGCTTTTCACGACCTCATTCTCGAGGACGTGGGTTCGAATCCAACAGTTAGCGATCCTTTATTGCCCCTGCAAGTGGTGGTGATAGCCGTAAAGGCTCTTCTATCGCTATACAAAAGAGGCTATTAAATAGGCTAGTATTTATTCACTATCATCCATCTTAGGTTAGGTAAGAATAACATTTCATTTTATGTTCTTTTAACTTAGATATTGCTGACACATTCAAAATTTGACATGTCAAATAATTTTTACTTTTTTGAGAACTTGTCTACGTCTAGCCAAGGTTCTTGCATCTTTTGAGGAGTTTGGGGCTTATTTTCACAAAGCATGGTCTTTTGAATCGCTTTATTTTTAACAAGATAGCCATGTTTGGCTCTTTACATGTGAGATTCGTGACCTTGACTCTTAAAGCTCACCCGAAGGTCAACATGACAGCTATGGTTACATCAAAAGATAGCTCATGTTACCCTTGTGGTTTGTGCCAATGTGCATGCCGATTGTTCCATTGGTCCTTGGGTATTATCAATAAACGTGCTTAGATGAATCCCATAGGGATGGAGAGCATAACTTCCCACTCCTCGGCCATTCTACCTTCGTGACAGACCAAAGGTTAGTTGCAGTTGATTAAGGGCACAGGCTGAGAGTCCGGAGTAACGGAAATTTTAGTGATGCAGACGCCATGTCACAAGCGCGTTAACTAGTTTGGCTAACGATCTCTGATGTGAGCAGGCCCTGATTTTTGCAATGATCCCTAGGTGCTCATCCGATGATATCGAGAGGTGTCCCGGAAGGTTTGGATGGTCCATTGTGAAATGCTGCTGAAAGAACAAGGAGAGCTGGCAGAAAAGCCTTAAATCGATTCGCATTATTCAGAACCACATTACAAGCCTCAAGCAGAGCAATTTCTTCGCAATGGTCAACACTTTATCAAGATTGGAAATGAGTGGCAAAATCAAACGAATTCTGGCAATCATTTGGCGGCTGGGTCGCCTCAATATGAGTTCAAGTGTCTCGGATACGACCAGCAGGAGGGAGACTAAGCTAAAGCTATTTAGGATCTTATGGTCTAGAATAGGCTTTTTATTTTTAGATTGAACCATCCCAAACATTTTTCCCAACATGTTATACTGTTGGGAGAGGATCTGGAGGGCTAGTAGTCTTTTTAGCACGAGAAACAAATTTATCGAGGTCCGTGTAGATACTCATGAAGGAGGGGGAGAAAAGAAGAGTAGAGTGGTGTGGCAGTCGGCAGTGCATGCACTGAGAGGGTGGATTCCCTCATCCTTTTTCTACGTTCCCTACAAAGAATGAGTAGAAATGCTCTGCTAAGTCACTATTTCGATCGCTGGGTAATATCTTTGTTTTAGTGAGTGGTTAAGATCATGCTCCATAACACCATAGCTCCATAACGTAGATCAAAAGGATGAACGGTAACACGTTTAGGTTGCAACTACGTGCCGCCGCCCGCTGTTGGTTCCTTAAAAAAATCAATCTTCAGAATCCTCTAACCAAGCCTTTTAAGTCAAGATGCACCAAACAAAATTCATGAATTGCTATGGATAATTATGATAAAAACAAACTAAAAAATGGCCAGTTATTTGAACATTTACTTTAAAATTAGGAATACGCGTTCGCCATTTTTTCTAATGCAGACAATAATCAATCAGTTGAGTCTTATCAATGAGTGAGTCTTAAAAATTTTCGGTGAATATTACACAGCTAATTAAATTCTCGAACTGATAACTGGGCTTGATGAACGGATATCAGTTTCCCAATGTCGGGTTCGATGTAATATATGCGTATTCGTAATTCACAACCTTCGCGGCAACAGAAAATGATTTCTTTGTCTGAGGCAAGTTAGATGCTCCTTTTCATTCTTCTTCCATAACATTTGAAATTTTTAAAGCAGAAAGAACTAAACAAAGATTAATTAAAGCCCATGCTCACGAGGCAAGGTTGTGAAAAGATATTCGTTTATACCTTCAAATTGTGATTGGAGTTTTGGAATGACGGATTCTGCTCAGATGGCGTTGTCGCCCACCTAGTTAATTTAAAATGCCAACTTCTCAGAATAGTCATGTAGCCAGCGGCTGTCAAGTAAACAAAACAGCGTGTTCGAAATTGTTCCTTGAGCCAGATGCTGGAGACAAGAACAAATTCAGCATGCCTATGAGCTGTCGCGGTGAATGATTAAAATCTAATACACAATCCTCAATGAACTGATAATGGCCGATTTGAGTAGAAGACTCGAAAAATCACTCCTACAGTTCGTTTGCAATGACCAACTTTTTTCCCCCACGCTTCCGACTACGCACGCACGCCCTGTCGAGCTGCACTTCGCTGCTCCTTCCATTCTCAATTACAGTATATATATATATATATATATATATATATATATATATATATATATATATATATATATATATATATATATATATATATATATATATATATATATATATATATATATATAGCGAGTCTAAAGAAAGTAAGGCCTGTTATATATAGGTTATCACGAAGCAGCGAGAGTTCGCCAGGCTCGTGGAAGGCCGTGCTTGGGCGGACTGTCACTTCCTGACTATGGGTCGTGGCCGGGTTCGACGAATTATCGAAATCCACCGCCATCCACTCGAATTTGGCTAACATCGCCCAGACCTAAGCATTGCCAAACTCAAATTTTGCGCTGATATTGTAGTACACGTTTGAATTTATCTGTCTACCAAATTTTATGTCGCTGCTAGCCTGCACGCACTTATGCAAATGAGCTTCGATGTCGAACGCCTGTACCACAATTCACCGAAATTCATTCTAGCTCCCGTCAAATCCACCACAAATCAGCTGCGAACAGCTCCAAAAGTTTGGAATATCAAACTGAGCTACGCGTACAATGTACCCAGATAATTTCTCGCGATTCCGCTCACGTGTTCTCACAAAGTCCACTGAAATCAGATTTCGGTGGCCCAGGCCAATACCGTAATCCACTGATTTCCATAACGAAACAAAAAAAATCCTGTTCGAAAAGCTCCTTTTTTGATTGCTTATAACAGCACATTCCGCAAAAATTGCACTTCAAACATTTCACTTGCATTGGCACTGCCGTTTTCATGCAATGCCCTGCAATTGACCGACTGCAGTTGCCAGGGGGCCAATACTACAATCCACTTCAATCCACCGAATCAACCGCACGAAAAATCGAAATAGATTGCGCCGAGCTCCAGTTTTGATTGCATATTAAAGTGCACCATGCTGTGTGCACAACCAAGTAAAATAAAACAAATTGTGCGTCCTCGCACTGTGGCAATGGGTGGCAATCGTCTGTAACGACCAGGAAAACTACCGAAATCCACCGCATTCCACTGGTAATTATCCTCAAATCGTCACCGCGAAGCTCTAATTGACATTGCACAAAGGACTAAACTCCGTTCAAAGTGTACCCAAAACATTTCACTCCATTGTGCGCACACGTTCTCATGCAATGGACTGCAACGGCCCGGTCCAATACCGCAATCCACCTCAAGCCGCTGCAATCCACCACACAGCGACCAGAACGCGTGCACTACAAGCTCTAATTAGGATTGCACGCTGCTCTACTCTTCGGTCATTGTGTACTCGCATAACTTCACTATAATTGCCTCGATTATTCTGCAGCAGTGCACTGCAATTGACTGCAACTGCCCGGGCCAGTACGTCAATCCACCACAACCCACCGCAAAACGACCAGAATACGGACACTTATAGCTCTAATAGTGATTGCATGTTGCTCTAATTTTTAGTTATTGAGTAATCGCACAATTTCACTATTATTGCCGTGACCATTTGGTAGCAATGCACTGCAATTGACTGCAATGGCCCGGGCGAATACGGTAATCTACAGCAATCCGATGCAAAATGCCCTGAAATTGGTTTCGCAATGCTCCAATTTTAAGATTATGTTTCAAAGCACACTGGTTATAAAGTCCAACCACATCATTTTAAGCAATTGCGCTCGTACAATCTCGGGCAATGCATGACAATCAATGCCAACGGCTCGGCTCGAAGCAGCAATCCGATACAATCCGTGGCAAGTCGACCACAAATTGGCTGCACGAAGGGCCAATTGTCATCGCATTTCACGTTTCTTTGTGCTAAAAGTGAAATCGTAGGACTTTCAAGCTATTTTGCACGTTAATTGTCAACAATGCACGGCAATCGACAGCAATGGCAGGGACCAATACTACAATTTGTGGCAAATCGATGAGAAATCACCTGCACCAGGCTCCAATTCTCATTCCACGTAACATCAACATCTTACTGCGAACCGCGCACATGCTTTCAACCCTTTCAATCAGCTCTGACTGTTCAATCTTGAGCAATACACTGCAAACGGTCGAGCAAATACGGCAATCCATTATGATCCATCACAAATCACTGAAAAGTGACTGGGCCAAGATCAATCTATTTTCTCACGTCGTTGCCGTCGATTGCCTCACTTTGCCCTCGATTGCACGTTCGAGAATAGCTGAAAGGATGATGCTGCACTTTCAATACAGCGATATATATATATATATATAAACCCCTATAATGAGCTAGGTTTGTATGCTAGTCAGTTAGTGGATTAGGTGCCGATATCATGCCTGAATAGTTGCCCGTTGTGGGGTCTATACTACGATGATTATCGGCATGTCAAAAACAGTAGATAATTTGCCAATCTGCATATGTGCCTGCAACTTGCAATGGTGTAGTAGAAATTGAACATGCCTTGCTGCGCCTGTCTTTGGTAAGCGATGGACATGCACACATAGAATCTGAACACGACTCTTTCGGGAGGGGGGCATAGTGTATATAATTGATATAAATTTAAAGACGGTATTAACGCTCCATAAACGAAATTCAATGTTAATTATCTACCCAACGCTGACGAATACATTTCTTTAAGCGCCTAGAGAGAGATTAAGTTCTCTAAGGGCGCTTTATCAAGTGAATTATTATTATTAATTATTATCTAAATTAGATTGTACAAGTAAATTATTAAATATAATTTAACATACTTTTTATTGTTCCCTCCGTGCAGTTTTGGCTTCATTAACTAAGAATCCCAATTTTAGCAGTCAGAGAGAGCTCACCAGCTAGGTCAGCGGACATTCAGGCACGCTTTCCAAAGCAAAGTGTGAGTTTTCCGTGATTTTCCACTGGTGCAAGCTTGCATATTGATATATCTCTAGGAACTAAATCATAAATTAACAGACAAATACTGCATTTGGCTTATATTGATCTCACGCGGCTGACCGTTGCAGGCTTTATTAGATGGCCATTGAAAATAGTAAGCAGATGATAAAATAACAAGTCAAAGTTATGACTCCGTAGGCTAAGGGGTGAAACGTGCAGAAGTAGCAAAGCAATCAGTTCCGAACCCCGTACCGGCCACGCCTCATCTACAGCTGCAAAGTTTGAGCCCAATGGGCAGGCAAAACTTGTCGCCTTCTTTGTATGCCTTGCATATGCACATTAAGCCAATAAGACGCAATACCCTCTCAGAGAATTGCATAGAAGTAAAGATCATTCATACTCGCAAAAAGCACTAAAGCTATGGGTCTCATCTCAGGGGGCGAAGCGATCGCACCCAACGACAAAAGTCATAGGTTCGAGTCCTGCAGCGGGCAGTCCTACTTTGTCCTCGGCAAGAGGCGATGGTAGTCATTCGAAGTCTTCTATTGTTATACAAATGAGGCTGCTCAATCAGCTATTGGCTAACAGCAATCGGCTAACCTTTAATTTAACCTTTAATTTTTAAGCTAATATCCCAATAGTCTTCTCAGATAGCGGCGAGGAATCCAAGAAACAGCAAAGAAGCAAAATACCTATTTGCATATTGGTACATAATTTTAAAAATACTAAATAATGCCGCGTACCCAAGGTTCATACGGTAGGAAGAAATAAAGGCTCGTCGACGGTGGGTGCGTCTCGACAGGAGACTCGACCTGGGGAGGGGGTAGAGCTCGGTGCGAGAGTCCCGCTGAAGCTTGCACTGCTTCTCAGCTAAAATTATTGTACTTCACTCTACCGTTTAGGAGCGCATCCAAATCAGGCCTTAATCTGGGCAGTTAAATCATGCCGGGAGCACTACGTTGGGCCCTTTCCATACAGACAATGTTTCACAAATGAACAGTCGCGCAAAGCGGCGACAGTGCAAGTCTTTGCTGTCTGAGGTATCCGCGTCCTTTATTGGCCGAGCCAATCTCTCTCATTCTCAACCCTAGTGAGCATCTGCGGAACTAGTTGGAGCGCTCATTTTGAGCGGAGGCAAATATCTTACCATATCGTCTTCTGAGCAGCTTTCTGGCAGACTAGAGAAGACGTGGGACTGCAAAACTTCGGATGTGTGTCAGAAGCTGACCCATCCAATGCCCCGGCGAATTTCAGAGTATTGCAAACAGCAGGGGCGGTCACGCCTTCTTTTATTCTAAGTACGGTTACAGACGGGTTACAGAGGCTTCTGCGACCCGAGGGAACAAGTATCCTCAAGTGCAGTGCTGCTGGTGACGGTACCAGACCCAGCCGCAGCCTGATAAATACAGGCGCCGCTCTCTGAGCCTCTGGAGAGCCACGGCTTGTGACTTGTAGGTGCAACCCCAATACCCCCCCATCTGCAGGTAGGCTTACAGTAGCGGAACTCGGCAGCAAGCGAAGAGCATCACTACCTTAAGATAAAAAATCCGTATCCATAGCGACGGAGATGTCGATACGACAGCGCTGCTGGAGCAGCTTTGTGGGCATTCAGCATCGGCCGTGGCGTCGCGAAATAGCTCTCGGACGGTGCATAAAGTGCCGCCCATCGACTGCCCAACGCGAAGTGTAACAAAACAAAACTCCTGCATGGTGCAAATTCTCAATTTCAACTGACTGAATATAACACATAGTAAGGCACGTATGCTGCCCGACCGTAGATTATCACGCGACCGGTTTCGAGCCGGTATATTTCCCGAACCGATACTGATAAATATCTCTGCAGTCATAGTCTGTCAGATCTAGAGCACCGCCGCTTCCACTGCCCCTCTCCTTATGCAAGACTTTGAAAGAACGAGAAATTGAACCTATGGCGATGAACAGCTAAATGTAATTTAGGCTGTGTAGTTGTGCATCGGCGGCCACTCTGCTAGCCGCTAGATTCTTACTGTTCTTATAGCGGTCCGCCTTCAGAGTCGGGACTATCTAGCGATTGCAGGCACACAGGGTCAACTGTATCGGGATTTAAAGTGTTCGATTCGTTTTTAAACCGATCGGACCGGTTCGTGCAGTCAGCGCGAAGCGCGCTTACGATGACCGATGATCCACTATCGAATGGCCAACAATGAACAGCTACTTTCGTCGCCTTGCTGGTCGTGGCGTATTTTAATCGCACCGCAGCACCCCATTTCACAGTCTCGCGGCAGAGCACCGAGGGACACCTGCCCGTTCATCTACAAGTCATCCACTCGGTCGCCGGGCGCCACCTAGTGCCGCTATCGCTCGCCCCGCTCAATACCGCAGGGAGGGGGGCACCGTAGAAAAGGCAAACGTCTGCGCGCTGTCCCGATCTGGAACTCGGTGAAGAGCGCATGGCAAAGATCGCAGAACAACGAAAGCAGCAGTACCGCCGCCGCCCGCGATGTATTGCTGGCGATTCCAGTACCAAAGAGTGAGGAGGAGAGCTCGGTGCGCTCTCCATTGGTGCCAGCAGTAGCGCCAGTGCGACTGCTGGAGAGATCGCTTGCTCTAAGTTCTGTCGTGCTTCTCACAATACTCGACCGAACGCGAGACGCTCCTGCTTCGATCGATTGTCGAAGTGACACTACGCCAGCGGGGCAGCCCGAAGGTGTCTACGTGCGCGTTCGATCGCCGACTCTTCGCTGTCGATGGCGTAGTCGGGTTGCCTCTCTCTGAGCGATGCTGTTGCAGTGCGACGCCATCGTGGCAAGCGAGCCCCCACTTCTAAGTCAGCGGGCGATTGGTAACCCCGCAAAAGTCAAGTGGTGATTGCTGAGACCCCAACTGAAATCTCGAAAGAGCTGATTTCCACTAGGTAGAAAGGGTGCATGCCCGTTTTGGTGCTATAGCGTTTTAATCACTAAGCAAGCTACCCAACGGTAGAATTTGAATATTTAGTCATACTGATTCGTCTTACTTTGGTCGCCACAGGCTACTGAGTGCCAAACTTGCCCGTGTCTGTCGTCGGGATCGCTTTTCAGTATTGAACTGTTGCTGTCACCAGCGAAAGTTCCGCACCTCTGCTGATGCCACTCGAAGAACGTTGGACAGCCGCTGTGAACTCCAAGAAAGTGCACCAGCTCTCGGCGGCGTTGGTGGGTAGCCCGCTTTCAAGGCTTGCCGTTCTGTCCGCTGATACACAGAGAATAGATGCTTTTGGGGTAGACTTACTCTGCTAAACTGAGATGTACGAAAGAGAGCTGCAGTGCGAATGCAAGCGTACACTGTACTAGCAACCTATTAGCCGTGTCTCTTTTTCTCTATCTGTCTGTCAGTCTGTCTGTCTGTCTGTCTGTCTGTCTATCTATCTGTCTGTCCGTCTGTCTGCCTGCCTGTCTGTCTGTCTGTCTGTCTGTCTGTCTGTATGGCTATCTGTCAATCTGTCTATCTATCTGTCTGTCCGTTCGTCCGTCCGTCGATTCATCCACCCACACATCTACCCATACATACATACATACATACATACATACATACATACATACATACATACATACATACATACATTACATACATACATACATACATACATACATACATACATACATGCATACACACGTTCGTCCTTCCGTCCGTCCATCCATCCATCCATCCATCCATCCATCCATCCATCCATCCATCCATCCATCCATCCATCCATCCATCCATCCATCCATCCATCCATCCATCCATCTATCTAGCTATATGCATTGCTGGCCCGCAGACTGGAATTATTCATCAGGAAAAGTCTCAACCTTGACCTTAAGCGGAATGACTGTGAGTGTGACATCATTCAGCAAACTCCTCTCTGCCCAACGGAGTCGCAACCTCACCGGAGACTTACTTACTTCCAAATGTGTCTAATGCCCCGTACTCTAACAATCGACTATACTTTCCACATCATTCTCGATTAGCTAATTACGAAACATAATACTCGCGAACTGGACGCCCTAGATATGAAAATTTAAAAGAACGAATCGTTCAGCTTCTTGAAAAGGTATCTGCGATCTTACTATTAGCCGCCCTGAGTGCATGTGAACTATTGCATGGATGTCTATGAACGATAGATGTAATTTTGCAAGCATGTCTGAGCTACGCGGTAGCTTGCTCATCATTGGGTTATTGCTTATTGCTGTTTTCTTGCTGCAAGTTTTAAAGCCCCTGTATGGATGGGAACTTGGTTCTACCAAGGTGTCACAAAATTCATTACTATTTCGACTATTGCTACAATTTAAAATGTCGAATCCATGGCAGAGTCGTAGGTTTGAATGACAACTATGAATATGTCTACTCGTGAGCTCCATTAGGTCTCAAGGAGGATGTTACCTTACAATGCTGCCGAGCCTAGAGTGCTGCTGCTGCTTCTGCTTCTGCTGCTGCTGAGGATCAGCTGACTAGCGACTAGCTTGCACTAGTCTAGCTATGCACGCTCCCCTAAGCTTCAATGGCAAGCATTTAAATAGCTGCCTCACCCCCACGACCGCGGCGCTAGGAATTGTCACGTGAGTGGACCGAGAATGATCGCGGTGCAATATTTTGCAAGGTTACAATTCTTTAAAGTTTGACTGGCCAAGAGCATCTCGGGAGACCAGGTACTTGTGGCTGCGCAAATCGGCTCCGAGTGTAGTCCTCTTGAGGATTAGAGGCCTACCTATAACTCCACTGTATGGTCTCTATGCCGAATGGATGGACGGCCAACTGGTGTGCATTTCTGTGAGCTCGTCAGCCAGCGAGTATGTTCAGCAGGTTACACGGTTTCGAAGAGTACAACTGAGGGTCTCACGTGACTAGGCCCCCATTCAAGAAGTTGTGACGGCTGGCCTCTACGATAAAGCCACGCCTTCAATTCATCTTGCTCATAATAAGAACTATAATACGCTTGATGAAGTACCCTCAGAGAACTCAATCTCTTTCTAGGCGCTTTACATTTGCTGCAAAGGAAACACGATTGAATAGTTAGTGGTAGCAAGCTCGATAAACGGCAAGAATAACATGGTAAGGAGTGACATGCCCAGGGTTAGCATGCAAGTGTGGTTGGTGGCAGCATGAAACAGTGTCAGCACGCATAAGTACATAAAGGAAGAATCACAGGGACCCACTAAATGCTGTCATAAATATGTGTGATTTTAATTTTGATTTAAATGTGGTCAAGTCAGCAGACGTCGTGACGCAAGTCGGGAGTGAGTTCCAGGCTTTGGGAGCATATGAACTAAAGGCACGGTCTCCGAAGGATTCGAGGTTTGTAAGAGGTATAGGTAAACAATTAGATTCCGAAAAGCAATTAGTACGATGCTTAGCCTAGTGGGGTAGTTGATCTGATAGGTAGGCTGGAGCCAAAGAATGAAGGGACCTAAAAGTGAGCGACAAAACTTTTTGCCCTGAGGTAATTGAAAACCTGTGAGCTCGGCTGGTCAGCGGCTGTCAGCAGTTGAAAGTCGAAGGCGATCGGAGCACTGAATTGAGGACAACCTCATTTATACAGCAGCAGAAGGGCCTTAATTTCTATATCAACAAAACTTACAGTGGGCAACAAAGGATCGCCTACTGCAATACTCGCGACCAGGGTCGTGAAGAATGTGCACCTTACCCCAGGCTGTGACACAGGGTCAGATTAGTAAATTCTATTGGGTAGTTACACACACCGAGTCAATGCGTGAGAGGCTGAATACCTGAATTAGCTGATAGATTTTCCCCAGGTTCAAACTATGCAAGGAAGCAGCAAAACAACTGGTAGGCCGGACACCTTTGCAGTACGCGTCGTCTGTACACGCCTGTCGGTCTAAGCCAAGGACCTTGACCGAACTAGCGCCATGGCAAAGGAGCCGACCCAAGGCCAGGGCCTGCTGGCCTTTTTTTTGTTAACACCTTCAGTAGGCCTTAGGACCTAAACCTGCACTTCCGGCCAGCTAAGACTTCGGGCTTCTCGTCGATCTGCGGCCACCACTGAGCCTCAGCTGCCCTCGGCAGCTGAAGGCTTGCCCGGGCATGCCCGGGCAGCAGTCACTTAAAGAAGTGAGAGAGCTAAGAAAACAAGCAAGCCGTGTGCACGATGAGTACGAGTTAGAGAATCGCAGGTGTTTCTATTTTAGTAAATTGTGCTTTGTGGAGGTATGCATGCTATGAATGCATGCTACTCATGCTTGGGGCTTTGCAAGTCCCCAGACATAAGTTGCACGGAAATGTGTTTTAAGGTAAAAAAAAAAGAAAATGGTAAGCTTATGCACTGCTAGTTGGCAGAAAAACCCAGCAGCAAAGCCTGCGTGCCCATAGTTGATGTGCTCATTGATGGTACACTCGGCAGCTCCGAGTGAAAGAAGAGGTGAGAGTTGGTTTAATGCCCATTGACCGGCAGTTAAGCTGAGCCAAAGGCTAAAGGCCGAAATTTAGCTGCAGCCCACAGCTCGTGCTCCTTGTCGCCTTTCGATGCGATTGCTCGCGGATTCAACTCCCAATGAAGGCACGACTTCGCTTTCTCTCTGGCTGTACCTTTTCTCTGGGGAGAGGGGGTGCTAAGCACTAGATAAACCCAGCCGATGGATTAGCTACTTTTATTCATCGAAAGCGGTACGTGGAAATTTGCTTGCAAGCGGGGCAAGCGTTCCTTTTTCAAGCTGCTTATGAAAAAAGCAACATAGATTTTTACAATTTTTCAAAGGCAGGACGAACCGACCGTTATTTGTGATCGTCGCTAATAATTGCCCTGGCACACCAGTCCATCAAAATTCACATATTGAGCTAGCTGTGTAAATTAATAATAATAATAATAATGCATAATAAGACTTGATAAAGCGCCCTCAGAGAACTCAATCTCTCTCTCTAAGCACTTTACATTTGCTGCAAAAAGAAATGCAATTGAATAGTGAGTAATATCATGCTTGATAAACAAACAAAATGAATAACATGGTTAGGGGTGACATGCACAGGGTCAGCATGCAAATGTGGTTAGTGGCAGCATGCAGTGTCAGCACGCATTAGCACATCAAGGACGAATCACAGGGACCCACTTAAAGCTGTCCTAAATTGGTGTTTTTTAAGTTCTTTTTAAATGTAGTCAGGTCAGGGGATGTTTTTACGCAGGTCGGGAGGGAGTTCCAGGCTTTGGGAGCATACGAACTAAATGCACGGTCTCCAAAGAATAAGTTGAGGTTTGTATGAGGTATTTGTACACTGTTGGATTCCGAAAAGCGGGTGGTACGATGCTTGGCCTGATGGGGGAGTATATCTGAGAGATAGGCTGGAGCCAAGTTACCTAAAAGTGAGCGACAAAACCTTGAAGTCAATCCGTTGCTTGACTGGTAGCCAGTACAGGTCGGCGAGAAGTGGTTAATGTGGCAACTGCGACGCTCACGACAGACAAGCCTAGCTGCGGAGTTTTGCACCTGCTGCAATCGCCTGATCGCACATGCTGGTAGGCCAGTAAGCAGTGAGTTGCAGAAGTCGAGTCGGGATGTGACGAATGCATGGACCAACTTGGACGTGGTATCCTTATCTAAACAAGCCCGAATTTTAGTAATGTTATAAAGCTGAAAATAGGCAGATTTGACTGTGGAGCTGATATGGTCGTCTAACGAGAGGGCGCTTTGAAATATGACACCTAGATTTTTTGAGCTCATTCAACAGGAGATAAGCTAACTGGTGCTAGCTGAGGCGTGTAAAAACATCTTGCTATTAATCATGGCGCCATTAATCACGTGCCAGACGACCAGTGTAAGTGCAATTACTGCCGTATTGACGCGCTTTGGTCTCCAGCCCAGCAACTTTAAGCATTCGCGACTTTTTTGGGTAGGTCTGCATGAAATTACCATTTCAGTAAAATTCCCTAATAGTCACATTGCTTCGTATTTATAACAGCAATAGTGATAGTAATAACACATTTATATAGGGCGCTCAGATAACTTAATCTCTTTTTAGGCACTTTACATTTGCTGCAAAGGAAGCATGGTCGAATGGTTAGTTTTAGCATGCTCAATAAACAACAAGAATAGCATAATTAGAGGTGGCATGCACTGGGTCAGTATGAAAGTTTGGTTAGTGGCACCATGCACAGTGTCGGCACGCATAAGCACATGATAAATCGTAAGATGAATCGTAGGGAAGGCCGTGATTAATACGTGCGTTTTTAATTTCTTTTTAAATGTGGTCAAGTCAGGGGATGTCGTGACGTAAGTCGAAAGTGAGTTCCACGCTTTAGGAGCATACGAACTAAAGGCACGGTCTCCCAAGGGATGTGACGTTTGTACGAGGTATGGGGAAACAGTTAGATTCCGAAAAGCAGTGGTACGATGCTTATACTGATGGGGAGTAGATCTGAGAGGTAGGATGGAGCCAAAGAATGCAGGGACCTAAAAGTGAGCGACAGAACCTTGAAATCGATGCGTTGCTTGACTGGTAGCCAGTGCAGGTCAGCGAGAAGTGGTGTGATGTGGTAACTGCCACGCTCCCGACAGACAAGCCTAGCTGCAGAGTTTTACGCCAACTGTAAGCACACGAGTGAATTGGCCGATAGAGCTGCAAGCAGCGAATTACATATCGGTCCATTCGGGATGTAACAAATGCATGGGCTTACTTTGATATGGTATCTCTGTCTAAGCAGGACCAAACTTGTGCAGTGACCTGGCTGAAAGTAGGCAGACTTGACCGTGGAGCTGATTTGGTCGTCTCGTGAAAGGTCGCTTCGGAACAGGACACCTAGATTTCGTGCAGATGATAGGGGAGATATGCTGGAAGAACTGATTTTTACCGTTAAGCTTTCCAATTTCTGAGTCATAATAGGTTTCCCTATAACTAGCAATTTGGTTTTATCATCATTCAATTAGTGGGGATTCAGTTGCGAATGTCAGCACTACATCCAGCAAGGGAGTTGAGAATTTGACGTGCTGGAGGGCTGGGAGGGATCACTGCATAGGTGCAACTGTGTGTCATCTGCATAGAAGTGAAAGCCTTGATTGTGCATGGTGATCACATCGGCAAGATGAAGACTATAAACATTGTGAAAAGAAGTGGCCCAAACAATAAGCCACTGGAGTACCCCGTACTTAAATGGATCTTCGGATGATCTTTGTCCGTTTGCATCAATGCTCTGGAGTATCGCACTGAGATATGACCTAAACCGTTGCACTGCATTGCCAGTGATGCCCAGGCGAGGTGAGAAGCACTCGAGATGGACTTGATGATCAATAGTACCAAATCCAGCCATAAGATCAAGCTAAAACAAGCAGAGCGACTTTCCCCGAGGAGCTATTCCCGAGAAGTTCGTCATACACCGGAGCAATGCTGACTCACGAGAGTGATTTTCACTCAAACCAGACTGGAACCTATTAGCTGAAAACGGTGTTCCTAGTGAACCGTTGGCTAATTGACGAGGGATAGCTAGTGCACGTAATATCATAGCCAAAATGTAAAGGAGTGCTTTTATCACCGTCCTCTAGACAGTAGCTGGGTAACAAGATTGTCCAGAGTAAGGATCTACCTTCACTAAAAGACTAGGTCAAAATGTCAATCCTTTTGAATAGCCCGATGGCTGAGTCACAAAGAAGCCGTTCTAGATTGGCCATTTTGACATCTAGCTTTTAAAAGTTACTTTAAGCGACAACTTCAGGGTAGCACAATTCTGATTCTACACAGAATAGCAACCGGTTCTCTTTTCGAGTGTAGGAAAGCAAGGCGCCACAGTACCCGCTAAAAGTTACCAACCTTCCCTGCACGCAGAAGGCGATGCAGTATGAAAGCTATGCCACCCAGATCATGCATCTGCGGGCACAGCCCACCGTCGGTATGAGAGGCCTCTTTTATTAACAGTCAAGCTGGCAGCAGGTGCTGCAGCCGCCGATGAAGGAGGCCAACTCATTTCCAGAACGGCGGCTAAAAGGCTAAAATAAAATGCACCGACGGAGATCCCGTTAACAACCCATTATTTTAAGGACATCAAAATATATATCCGTATGCTCTGCTTTATTTGGCTGTAGATCGTACCTGGAAGACTGTTGGTGGCACTATCGCTTGGTCCGATTGCGGTTTTGACTTAAAGGTCGGACGGAGCGGTATGCGGCCGCGAGAAACTTGACAGCCAGAGGTCAAGCTCGATAATCAAGTCTAATTTTGAGCATGGAACGCCGGCTTCAGACAATGCAATCCGACGCGTGCGCCAGCTCAGCGATGCAGAGCTCGAAGAGAGGCCCGCGAACGTACGTGGGTGCCGCCCCCCACCATGTACTAGCTCTGCAGTCGGCCTTCGGCCATCAACAGGCTGGCCGAGCGCAGCTTCGACCAACTTTACGATTGAGGCCGAGGAGCATGCGGCGGCGGCATGTCGATCGAGCGGCCGGTAGACGCTAAATCTCCGTCTGCACGCAGCAGCTGCTGTTCGAGCGGCTACTACAGCGTGGCGACGGGTTCGAGTGGCTGTCAGGGTCAAGGTCGAAGCTTGATCGGCAAGCGTACGACTGTCGGTCGACGCTGTCGACTGGTCAGCTTCAGAATTAGCTCGCTCGGCAATATTAAGCGCTCCTGAAAGACGTTTCACGACTTCGTAGCGATTGGGCGTGTCCAAACTAGCAAACAATCTAGATTCACCGCACCGAGCCGAGAGTACTGCTTACAACCGCTGCACTTCGGTAGTGAGCTGACCTCGGACTAAAACTTGCGAAATTCTACGCGGCGATTGGCGGGCAGCGGGCCAAACGATGCAGCAGCTGCTGGACATCATCGCCGACGCTGCAAATCCTAAAGTGCACTGCGTGGCGAGCCGCGTATATTGATAGCCTTCATCATGCTGATGCAGGCACGCAGGCCGGCTACGTTGGGCTTCACCCTGCTGCCTTCCCAGACAGTCTGCCAGAAATGGCGAACCGCATGCACACGGACGGGTCGCGTCCATTTAGCCTCCGGAAAATACAAGAGTCTCTTCCCAGTGGGTAGCAATCTCCTTCTCCTTCTCCTCTCCTTATTCTTATACTTCTACTTCTTATACTTCTTCTTCTTCTTCTTCTTCTTCTTCGAGAGAGAGAGAGAGAGAGAGAGAGAAAGAGAGGCCTGTCGCTTAGTGTGTAAGCGATAGTGACTGGCTGATGAGAACGCGTCAGCGCGTACCTCTGCAGAGCGTATGCAACCTTTTGAACGGGCCGCAGATCCGAAGTCATTGTGGAGCTCGGCACTACAATGCCGCCGAGCCGAACTTTTCCGGCTCGCGAGCTGCACGCGCCACTTCAAAGAGCATTTCAACTGGGGGGGGGCAGATTCAAGTCGGTGGCTGAGCAGCTGTAAACGCGAGGATGAACTGCGGCGGCAGCGCCACAATAGGTCCGCAGATTCAATGTGGACAGTCGCATTTGCTACGACGTCTTGCAGCGGTATATTAACTACAGTTCACACGCACGGTGCAGGCCATCAGAGTTAGCGTCAACTGATTCATAGTACTCTAAGGCAGTGTTCGATAAATTATTACTAGCGCGAATTAGCAGCTTCTGCACTACAGTCGTTAAGCAGCAAACAAAGAGCTCGAGCACGGCACTAGTCCTCGTCGAAGCGTGACAAATACCGATGGATGAAGCCGATGATTTAAAGCGCGGCTAAGCGAGTCTCAGGTGCCGCCGCCGCCGCCGCCGCTCGGATGTACGAACGCATGTCAACGGTAGCGGAGCGCGGCAGCCATAATAAATTTTCTGACCTCACCTTAATATATCGAGTTCAGGTGCGAAGTGCAGATCAGTCTAGCAGATCGCCGTTCGGGGGGGAGGGAGGGCCACAGGTGCCCTTCAGCAGCGACAGCCAAAACAACTCTCCTTCGGCGCCTTGAGTGCAGCTGACCCGTTCGGCGCATGGCATAGGGCGCTAGTGACTTACTATGATGATTTGGGCTTTTTGTGCGCCGCGCCGACCATAGATAAAACGCAGCCGGTGGAATTAGTAAATTATTAATTATTAAAAACTATTAATTATTAACCCCTTATAAATCATGCACCGCGAAAAAGAAAAGTATCTTGGCAGCCATAATTAATGGTGGCTAATTTCGCACGCCGACTTTTCACCCTCTCCCTAAATCTTGGCTATAGCTATTCCTCGGGCGAGGCAATATGGGAAGCCCAATGTGAACAACCGCAGGTGCCACAGACGGGCTTCGTCGTCTCATTTGGCTCTAACATTAATAACTGTCAAGGATTTCCAAAATCCTTTTTGGCAGCTGTACTTGCAGCGGCAGCCGTCTCCGGTGTTCATCCTTAACACTGACAGCCGTCGCAGCAACGAGCTGCTGGGGTCTATTGCGTCTCTCCAGTACTTTCCTCGGCTTTTCAGCCGTTGTCGTGTCGTCGGCATTTCGCTTGGCTGGAGGCAGACGAGTGCCTTTAGCTCCATCTGAATAGATATCTGATGACATGATCTAGAAAAAAAATTAGAACACGATTAGTTATCACAATGCGGAGCACACTTCCGTACGCTGCACTATGCAAGCGATTTGAACAGTGACTTAACAAATTCATCCGCTTTCATCGTGCCTCCAATCCAGTCCGATCTTATTTGTAGAATTATATATAAAATATATGATTCGTTTGTATGGCGCCGACCCAAGAGAACTCAGTCTTTAGTCTTCAGGCGCTTCGCATATGCCTCGGGGCTCGAGCCCACGACCTCGGCCAGACCTTGGTCCCCGGGGCGAGAGCACCTTAACCGCTCGACCAAACCAGCTCGACGCTTTAATGCATTTCGGCAGTCCAAGGAGTGTGAGTCCTTGACTCACACGTGACTCACACTCTGTGCTGAATAACATCCGTGAGATCTCTTACTTGATCGTACACCCAGGGGCGCAGCCAGGATTTTTATGTGGGCAAGACACTCAGGTAATAAAAACCTACAGTGCACAATATTATTTAATCCGAGTGAGGCTACAAAAAAGCTCACGCCCACGTCCCTAGCGGCCGGCCGGAGCCGATTAGCAGCAGTAAATTCAACTCTTTTGCCGTCATTAGTGCAGCACTCGAGTTCCGGCTTCCTGGTAGACCCCAGCTTCACTCTTAAACACTGCTGGTTAGCATGGCCTATACTAGGCGGAGCTCTAGCATTTGCTGTAGGCGCGCATTTAAGGCGATCATTATTTCATCAAAATACGTCCGAATGCCGCTAGATGCTTATAAGCTGCCAGTTATGCTTCTTGAGAACTGCTTGGGATAAGCCTCGACTCAGAATGCGCACAAGTTCGGTCCAGTGCTGCTCGAAAATTCGCGAAATTTTGGTTAAATACTGCTCAAAAGTTCGTATTATTTCATTAGGCTACTCCGATTTAGAACGCCAAATTTTGGCCCAGCCATTTTAGCGATTTCAGCATTCAAGCACTTGAAACTGCGGGTCTAGAGCGTCTAGGCACCCTGACCCCTGACCCTGCGAGTCAGTGCGTACGTTAACGCAGCCGGTATTGTTGTGCATTGTTTCAGGTACAATGTTCACTACTCGCTGCCCGTACGAGGCGAGACTAGCACAAACAGTAATGGTTCGGCGCTGCTGACGCCAAATTGTGCTAACCCACTGTGCACATGAGCTCATTTGCACTAATGTCCTCGGGTCGCGTACACAGTGTGTATTGCGGGGCGAGTCCTTTTTCACAGGCAACACATACCGGTATAGCTGGTGGCTCCAACCGCGGCCAGCGAGTCGTAGAGGCTGCTTAGACAGTCGACCGGCAGTCCTCCGGCTAAGGAAATGGCGGAATAGTTACGTTTATAATTAGCTCTAAACGCCGGCAAACGCACCTGGGCTGACGGATCTGCTACGCATTATTCGATGTCGGCTGGTCTCTTGCTAAGCCTTTAGGGATTTTGTCGGGGCTACCTTTAGGAATACTGACGAGCGTAATGCAGTCCGAACCAGCGGGATGAACCTAGGAGAATGAACGATATTGGAGTTCTCCCTGGAGCAAATCAGTTTCCCGTTCACTTCTGCATAAACTCGCCATCAGTAGTCATTGACCAAGTAGTTGCTAGACACGGGCAAGTTTTTTGCTTGTAAAAATATCAGTAGTAAACAAATCGAAGAGACGAATCTATTACGAACGCGTACATCGCTCTCGTCTCCGCTCGCTGTCGCTCTGCAGCAATATGCGCTCTCTTGGCTGGTCCATGTCCACGTCTAAGTTGGTCCATGAACTTGTGACATCCCGTCTTGACTTCTGTAACTCACTGCCTGCCGGTCTACCGGCCTGTGCAATCGGTCGCTTACAGCTGGTGCAAAACTCTTCAGCTAGGCTTGTCTGTCGTGAGCAGCGCAATTGCCACATCACACCACTTCTCGCCGACCTGCACTGGCTACCAGTCAAACAACGCATTGACTTCAAGGTTTTGTCACTCACTTTTAGGTCCCTTCATTCTGTGGCTCCAGCCTAACTATTAGATCTACTCCCCCACCAGGCCAAGCATCATATCATCTGCATTTCGGATTCTAACTGCTTACCTATACCTCGTTCAAACCAGAAATCCTTGGGAGACCATGTTTTTAGTTCGTATGCTCCCAAAGCCTGGAACTCACTTCCAACTTGCGTCACGACATCCCCTGACGAGAACACATTTATAAGAAATGAAAAAAGCACCTATTTATGACGGCATTTAGTGCGTCCCTGTGGTTCGTCGTTTATGTGCTTCTGCTTACACGGTGCATGCTGCCAATAACCACACTTGCATGTTGACCGTGTGCATGTCACTCCTAGCCATGTTATCCTTGTTATTTAATTAGCCTGCGACTACTAACCATTCAATTACGCTTCTTTTGCAGTAAATTTAAAGCACCCAGAAAAAGATTGAGTTCTCCGAGGGCGCTTTATCAAGTGTATTATTATTATTACTATTATTGTTAAGCTCTCCCCTGTCTATTTGGCTTCGAACTCGAAGCCTGCCTTAGAGGCAAGCAGCCGGTGCTTTGCTGAGAGCGGGCTTGAGCAGTTGTGAGCTTCAGCTGGCGAAGCGTGCGCCGCCATCATAATGGTTCAATAGCCGCTATACCGCAGCGACAGCTCATTCGCAGCTGCGAATGAGCTGTCGCTGCAAGCCCAGCGTGTGCGCCAGTCCGAGGACACTCCAGCCTGTAGACCGAGGCTGGCTGGCAAGCTTCGGCGAGATCGTGAGCTCAGCATCCCGCTGCGAGGCGATCCGAAGAGCCCAGGCATGCCGCTGGGTGCACGTCAGGCGTATGTGCATTGAATAAAGCGTGTTCATACGCTCACGTACACATGCGCGAGCACATTCGTAGTCCGAGTAATTCTGAAGCCGCTCTCCGTGTGCACCCGCCGCTGCTTTTCGCACTCCGTTTGTAGTCTCGGGTCTGCTAGTCTCGGGTCTGCAAGCGGCGTCGAAAACTCCTCCGGACGCATGCGCCGCTCAAAGCCACCGCCGTGCTCGAGCAGACATTCGCAGCAGGGAGCGACGTATTCAATATAGAGGCAAGCTGTCGGTGATTACTCCGTGCAGCCCTACGAGGCCCGGCCATCGCGTCTCCCGCGCGGCCGCCGTTCGCGAGCAGCGGATGTCGTCTGCTGCAGCGGCGCTGGAGCGCTGCACAAGACGTCGCTGCACGGGTTCTCAGTAGCGATTATGTTTCGCTGCCCGAACCGGGTGCGCCGCCGCCCGCCGAATCCTGCGTCCGTCGCCATCCGTCCGATGACCGGAAACGCATTTCCCCGAAAAGCTTGAGAGTTGGCGGCCATCGAGAGCAAGCGGCGTCACACGCTGCTGCGCTGGTAGGGCAAACAGTTGGCGGCTGTTGTTGGCGAATAATGCCTTCCGCTCAGCCGAACGTCCCGGAGCGACCGAAGCCGCCGAGCGGATGTCCTAATGATATCTAATGACGTCGGCGGCTGTCGGGGCAATAAAGCAAAATCTTCAAGCAGCTTAATGACGGCCAGTCCGCGAGTACACCGAGCCAGCGTAGACTGCCAGTCCCGTACGTACGTACACTGCCAGTCGTCACCCTCGTGACAGCATCGAGAAACGGCCGTCAGCAGTCCCGACGATCGCCGGACTTCCACGCTCTCGGTGACGCATCGCTCGCGCACCATTGCATCAGCACACCCATTCCCCCTTACTGCACTTTCATTTTCGCTATTGTGTCGGCACGCTCTGAGCGTCCGTCCTGGGAGTGACTTCCTTCTCATTTTTGAGCTTTGTTCCTTTGTTTCTTTATCTCTGTCACCGCTGCCTCGCTCTCTCCTTTCGTCTCGGTCTCTTTCTCTAGGTGCCCGCACTCGCTTGCGCCTGTGTCTATGTGTCACTGTGTCTGCGTCTCTCTCTCTCTCTCTCTCTCTCTCGCTTCCTCTCTCGTGAGTGCTAGCTCGCCCTGTCTCTCTACCTGTCTCTTCCGTACCACCTCTGCCCGCTTGCTAGTCCACACGCCCTCCTGGCCGCCTACCTGCCTGCCTACCTTCATCCCTGCCTTTTCTCTACCTCTCTTTCCGTCTCATACTCTTCCTCCCTCATTCTCTGTCTCTCTGTCTTTGTCTCGTCTCTCTCTCTCTCTTTGTCTCTGCCTCTGCCTCTGTCTCTCTCTCTCTCTCTCTCCGTCTCTCTCTTTCTCTCTTTTTCTCTCTGTCTCTCTTTCTCTCTGTCTCGCTGTCTCTGTCTCTCTCAGTCTGTCTCTGTCTCTCTTTGTCTCTCTCTCTCTCTCTGTCGCTGTCGCATTCTGTCTCTCTCCTGGACGCGCTCGATTCAAGGTCATGACCTCGGTAAAGCCTGAGCTTCAGAACGGAATTTTCCTCGAACCCGAACGGCCAGCGGCGGCGGCGACGCTCCGCATCAGTCTCGGTTATGCTGTAGGAGTTAGGGCTATAAAAAGGACAATCAGGCAGTCGGTATAATGATGGCCAGCGATGAAATGCGCCCACTTCTGGGAAATCACACGCCAGCGCGCCGTCCGGCATCCTAGCTCCTTCAGTCTCGAGGGCATTTTATATCACCTCCTGGAGGGTGCTCGTTTGCTCCGCGTGCGCACTTTTGCTCGCCGCTGCCGTCGTACTTCCTTCTTTTCCCAGGAGCCGCCCGCTGTATTTTAATTGTCGCTCGGCCGTAAAACGAGCATCGGGCAAAGCACTCGCCCGACGCTCGACCGAACTCGACGGCGACCGCGAAGGCGCTCGCCGGACCAAGCCGCGTAGCCGAGGGCTGAAGGGAAATCTCAACTCAATTTCCGCGGGAAAGACATTTTTGAAATGTTCACGCTGACGATGCAAACCTGCTGTGAATACATTTATGGACACGCCGTCGTCGCTTCGCAAGCGCCGGCAACTCGCTGCTGTGCAACGTCCGGTATCGTCAAAGATGGCTGTCCACCCACAGCATTTACCCGCTCCGTCCTGATGGCCGGCCTCCGTCCCGGCTGGCGGCTGGCCTGCGGAGCCAGGCCTTTCTGGGAAAGCTTTATCGAACCACAATTAAGACCTCGGCGAGCGCGTAAAGATGGCTCTCATAGAGCGACATCCCTAGGCGGCGCTTCGAGAATATGCTCGGCCATTCGACGCCCTGCCACCGGTAGGCATCGTAAATGCACTGGCAACCGGAAGTAAGGCGATGGAACAAAATGGCGAGTTATGGCGGGGAGGGTTGTCTCCAGAGTTGGCCGGGCTCGCTTCCAACGAGTCAGACGCGCCAGCCCGTCTTATTCTTCGCACGCTGCTGCAATAGGTGGTTGGCCAAAGGTAGCTCTAGTTAAAAGAAATTGGTATCTGTGTGTTGTTTTAAACTTGTGCGGGCGCCTAGACGAGACATTCCGGTCGAAATGGACCGCGCGAAGAAGGCATGGCCCTGGGTACTCCGAGCACGGCCTGTAGGAAGCGACGATTTCTATTGGCCATCTCCGGAACGCTCGCCGCGTGCCTGGCGCCAGCCCGCCCGCCCGCGATCGAGCGCTCACTCTTGGACTCTCGCTCGTTCGAGAGCTAGTCGCCGCCACACGCTCGCGTTCTCGCAGGCCCGCCTGGCGGGCGTGAGCGCATAGGGAGAGAGAACTCCTGATCTGAAGGAGCTAAAACCTGTCCCTACTCGTGCGTGGCTGACGGTGAGGCAGGGGCGGCACTTGGCCGTCGCTACCATTTGAGCCTCCCCTCTGCGCGTAGAAGAAAATACCACCCGATTTAAAAAACTTTTTCTTTTCACATAGCGGCAGAGGAGCCCTTGATGGCTATCGCCACCGCTTGCAGCGGCCATGAAGGATCGCTCACCGCAGGATTCGAACCCACGACCTCGGGACCGAGGTCGCGAAAAGCAATTGCCTTACTTAGGGCGTGCCACAACGGTTCACCGTGCTCACAGTTCCTCTCGGGTCGCTTCCCGGGAGACTGAGTCCCCGGAGGGGATATAACAAATGTATAATAATTATTTTTATTGCAAACGACGCCGTCCGCAGTTTCTGCTGGATTCAATGAGAAATACAGCGCTGCTGCAGCAGTAGCAGCAGGGCTCGAAGCCACGATCCACGATCGAAGCCACGAAGTGAAAGCACCTCATTCCTTTGCTAAGATCAGGGAGGAAGAAACTGCTCTTCGCCTCTTTTTTTCTTGCTCTTTATTCAAGCGATTGAGCGTTCGATTCAGCGGCTGCAGCCGGCGTTTCGAACGCGGTGAGAAGGTCTCTGGGTGCAAGGTCTAGTCTCGGCGCATGGGGGGTGTGGTGGTGGTGGTGGTGGTGGTGGGAGAGAGGTCAAGGTTCTTTGAGCGGCTCTAGAGCCACGTCGGGCGGAGCTTCTCGGTCTGCCTCCATATTGAGGGCGCCACCAGGCCCACGAAGAGACAGCTCTCGCGGCGGCGGCGGCGGCGCCGCTTCTCCCCTTCGCCGCTCTCGCTCCGAGTCGGTCTCTTGGGGTGCGCGCGGCCAAAGACTCACTTGCCGACCAATCGTTGGCTTGAGGCAGTTGTCCCGAGGAAAGGTTAGCGTGGAATCAGCTGTTCGCCGGCCGCAGCTAGACGGCGACCGACCACCTTCGCGGCGGTCACAGGGCGGCCTCAGCGAGTCGACCGGGATCGCTAGCATTCAGCGACCTATATTCGCAGCTGCGTGCACGCCCGCGGCAGCGGTCGCCACGAACCGTCTGCCAGTCTAGCGATAGGCGTCAACCGCCGGGGCTCGTCGACGGCTAAATAGCGAAGGTCGCCAAGGCCGCCGTCGCCGGTCGAGTTGATGGATGGGCAGGGGCGTTCGCACGGCCCGCCGCGCTAGCGGGAGCTGAACGGACTGTGACACGCGCGCACCAGAGCTGCGAGATCGTCGGAGGACGAACGTACTGCGAGAAGCACAAGCTACCGGAAATACTGGGCGGGCGGCGCAGATCGCTCGCTCGCTCTCTCGCCACCGACGGCAGCCGGAGGCGGCCGGAGGCGCAGGGCTCGTTTGCGCAATGCCAAGTCTGCGCTCGCTCGCTCGCTAGAAATTCGAATTGCTCTTCGTCGTAACGCCCGACGGAGTCGCTCAGCCGCCGGCCTCGTCTGCTCTCGCCATTGCCCGCATTTTTCAGCGCCGGTTCGAGGCCGCCGGCATCGCCAGCTTGTCTTCTCGACCGACTTCTCCCTCCGTCGAAGGCCAACCGCTGACCGCCATTCGGGGATGAGAGCGACGACGACGGCGACGACTGCACGGCGCCTGCTCGGCGGCGCAGCCATCTCGAACGCATTGCGACCGCCGAGCAGGCGGTCGCAATGCGTTCGAGATGGCCGCGCTAGCGGCCGCGATCTTTTCAACTGCTTCGGCCCTATCATAACTCAGGTTCGAGGCGCTTTAAGCTGTCTGCTCTCGTTTCCGCCGGCGTCTCTCTGACGCGGCTGCCCTAGCGCGCGGCCCCGCGATTGGCGAGCCACAACAACTCTCCTCTCCTGTTTCGAAGGTTTAGCGACGGCACACTCTTGTCTCTTTCAAGCCTGTCGGCATCTCGTGGCGGCGTCTAGCGCTCGCTAAATCCGGCTGGCGTCTAAGCTTACTTTCGAAGCGTGGCTATCGTGCTCGTAAAGTAAGCATCGCACGCTACGCGCACAAGCTACTGCACACGGCGGGTAAATTTAATATTCGCGAAGTGCCTTGCTCATCTTGCCGATATCCAACCTTGACCTCTCCCAACCCCACCCCGAGACTAGACTTTGCACCCAGCGACCTAGGAAGCGAAGTGACCCGAAGCAAAGCTGCTGCCTCTTGATCGTGTGCGATCGCTTAGGTAAAGAGTAAGAAAAAAGAGGCGAAGAGCAGTTTCTTTAAAGGCACACCCCGATCTTAGCAAATGAATGAGGTGCTTTCACTTCGTGGCTCGGATCGTGGCTTTGCGACCTGCTGCCACTGCTGTAGCATTACAGTCCTTCGCCTCTAAGCCAGCAGAAACTACGGACGGCGTCATTTGTAATAAAAATAATTAAACATTTGTTATAGCATCCTTGGAGAACTCAATTAATCGCTTTCTTGGTATTTTACATTTGCTGTAAAGGAAGCGTGTGCGTTGCCGACGCGTACACACATACGGTCTACAACGCTCTATAACATCTATAACTGCGTAGGCACGTAAGCACGCAGTAGAGCGCGTCACTCGTCCGAGCTTTCTTCGGCCCATTGTAGCCTTGACATTGCAGCGTTGACAGCGCACGATCGGTAGCCGGTCCGCTCTTTCCGTCGAAAACGCAGCGTTGCGTCAGCCGAGGCCCCGCATGGTTCGAAGGCGACTGAGGTTCGAACGCGGCCGCTCCCGTCTTTTCGAAAGAAATAGAGTAGCGCCCGCTAGACGTCCAGTGTCCCGCATTAGCCGGCATCTCGCCCGCGTCTGCCAGCGAATCTGTTTTGTTTTTCTTGAGTGCCTGGAGGCTGGCGTGCCGTCGCTGTAGCCAAAGTCCCGCTGCCCTCTGACGGTGGACGCGGAATTGGAAACTTCGGATCTGCTGCTCTCTGGCATAGTGGCCGAACTTTCGCCGGCATCCGGCCGTGAAGCTGCCCCCCACCTCTCAGGGGGACATGCCCGAAGCGGTTCGCAGGGCACCTGGCCGCCCGGAGCGAACCTGCGGCAGCCTCGGTGAGCGGCTGCTCCCAACGTGCGACCTCTTCGTTTCATTCCGGTTAACGCCCGGGCGTGAGTGCGTAAGCATTCCGCAACGTCGTTAGCCGAATTACTAAGTAGACCAATCGAAATGCTGGTACCGTCGCGGCAATTAATAGCCTGGAGGAATTAAAAACCTTAGCGGCAACTTAAACTTCTGGGTGCCGGTCGTTTGGCGGCCACCGGAGTACGAACAACGTGCGACGCGTTCGAGCGGCTACCCGACGTTCGAGCGATAGCGTGCGGCGACCCGACGCGCCAGCTTTCCTGACCGACGGTCACACCACCCACGAAGACAGCGACGCAGAGCTGACGAGCGAGCTCGCGACTCGGTTTCGGGCGCAGCTGGATGCCAAGCGGCTGCGTGTCTGCGCCACGGGGACTCGATCACTCCGATGAGCCGCCGCGTTGGAGCAGGCCACTCAGCCCGAGAGCCGGTGCGGTGGGCGCGGCCTGCACTCGCCCGTCGTCTGCATCGCCGCGCCCAAGCGCGGGCGGCGGCAAAACCGGACCGCACGCTCAGTATCGCCGGCGGCTATTCCGCCGGAGTGACTGCAGGCTTCGCGGCTCGACTGGCTGCTCGCCGCGGCAGTTCGTCGTCGACCGCTTCCGCCTGCCGTACCGATTAGCTTATCCTCGTCGGAGGCCAGGCGGTCGAAAGGTGATTAATTTTTATCAACGCTAAGTTGCATGCACGTCGTCGGTCGAAAAGTGATTACTTTTTATCAACGCTAAGTTTCAAGGGCAATCGCCCGAATTTCTGACGACGCCGCTCTTGCGTTCGTCTCACGAAACGGGCTAGGTAGAGGAAAGACAAATGGCCGCCTCCATAGGGTATCGACAAATGGCCGCCTGCTTAGCGGAATGACAAATGGCCTCTAACGCCTGTGAGAACTAGGTCACTGAGTCAAAGACGTCTTGACAGATGCTTAAGCTCCAGGAAACTGTCCGGGCTTCCGGCACCGTTTGCAGCTACAAGGCCAAGAAACTCGATTCCAGGGCAGTCCACACTTCTCACTCAGAGGGACTGCCTTTTAAAATCAAGAGCGAACTCTCTGCCGGAAGCGGAGGTTGTGAGCCCACAACTTTTTCTAGCTGCGACGCTCAGCTCGCGGGTGCACGTGAACAGGTGAGCTAACGCTCGGAAGGCAGCCCGCCAGGCAGAAAAAAGATGGCTGGCAGATGCGTGACTAGATATTGGCGAAATTTTCGTCTCAAAGCGCGGTTAACGAGTCACAGATATTGCACCAACATACGCGGATAAAAAAGTCCTCGCTGTTAACGTGGGGTGCGATATTTCAAAGACACTCAGGGCTGGCTAATTTGCATAGTACTAGACAAAGCGTGGAACTGACTATAGCAGACTATCCATCACTCCGGATCGCTTTTTCATGCGGTCTAATACGTGGATTACGAAATATGAGATTCCTAATTATCATAATTTGAGCACTACTAGATGTATCTAGAACTGTCATAATCTGGACGCTTCGGTACTCTTAACGTTTCACAACCACCTCTATTGAAATAGGTCATCCTCTGCGGGAAAAATTATTGAAATCTGAAACAGCTGTCGATTGTACTTGCTTAATTTGGCTCAGCCACCTCTTCGCGATCTAGCACAAGTTGTTGCCACCGATGCTTTTCGAACCAATCCTTCACAGCTGCACTTGTAGCTGTCTTTTTTCCATGTTTTCGCCCCAAGACATCGTAGCATCGAGCTGGATTTCTAGCCATCTTCTGAACGCTGAACGGCTAACCCGACGGCCGCGACTCACCCGCCAGCATTTCGTTTGGCAAGAGACGGGCGAGCCCCACTTACTTAGGCCCTGTCGCATTAGATACACACCAAGATCTCAAACTGGAGCGCGATTAATATTCGGAAAGCAAGTAGCAAACCTCTCGGCAGTGTGGCATGCAAAAGTTGTTCCGACAACGTGCCTCGCTCCACCTGCGGCATTTCCCCGCCAATCCAGTCCTGTCTGCCTTGCATTGAGTGAGACAGTCCACGGAGCCTATGAAGAATGACAAAGCAACGTCTGTTAGGTCATTTTTTTGCTAAACACACTCCCACCGGCAGAAATGGGAAGCGTAGTAAATTATCAAATTGCTGGGAATCATCCGTAGTACGGCCGTCAGCCCGTACAGCTGTTAGGCGTGGGATCCATGATGGCGAGAACATCATCCTCACTTGGGTGAGAAGATCGAGACACTGCATCACCAGCTTGAAATTTCAACGGAGTAATTGCAGAAGTAGCCGTTTAGACATCGCAAACATTGATAACGCAACGGTTCAACAACGATTCGAGGAAAACACGCAGAGGAACTATCGGAACCTACGCAGCACGTGGAGCGTGTCATTATTAGGTAGCGGAATGCAAAGCGTAGACACTTTAGAGCATTGCACAAAACAGAAACACATTTTTATCTGGCACGAAACGGGAGCAGGCAGCATTGGCTGCCGAATGCGCACCGAAAGCCGCTTGGGCTGCGAGTGTGCCATACAAAACTCTCCTGCGTAGCGTCCACGTGGTCTTTATGACTTTGTGGGAGTCACTGACGGCGATACATTGGGTTCGATGATTTTAGGCGCAGACGCAATCGGCAGCACGATCGATGACGGAGCCCGAGCAAAGCAGCTCGATTGTCCTCAAAGAGTAGCAGTCGATCGCATCAGCAGTCACAACAGTCGTAGCGGTCGCGAAGCAAGTTGCAACAGTCGCAGGCTCTGAAGCGTCACCGTCAACCCGGCGCAGGAAGAAGGATCGCTTCGTTCTTCACATCTTCAGTAGAGGCTAGGGTAGCGGGCACTTGCATCTTACCCTCGTCATGTTCCGTGCTCACTCACGTAAAATTGCAAACTTTGGCTCCATGCACTATTTATAACTGGCCCTATGATTTCGCCTCACGGAGCCAGCAATTTATCTGCGGCACTGGTCACAGCAACAGTCTTGACGTTGCTAGACGAGCAATGGTGCGTTCGTTGCTGCTGCTGCCATTAGTCAAACGTCTATTTTCCAGCCAGGTAGTCTTGCCAGAAATACTCTGCTCGCTGCTTGCTAGCTACGGCTTCTACTCTATAAGGCACATGCTTTTACTCGAGACATCCGACTAGAAATACAGACATCCAACTAGAAATACAGACATCCGACTAGCTCTTCCCTTCAAATAACCACACGTTCATGAAAAATACGCGCAGGTTCCTCAGACACTGCCCAGCCGCCCATGCAAACTCTTTAATGATTTAGGGTGAGTCATACTTCAAAATTTTAAAGCTCATTGCAAGGTTGTTTTGCACATCAGCTGCACAGTCAATCAAGTCTACCTACTTTCAGCTACATAACATTGCAAATATTAGGGCTCGCTTAGACAGGGATGCTAAATGTAAATTGATCCTTGCATTTGGGACATTCCGTCTCGGCTTCTGTAACTCACTGCATGCTGGTCTACCGACTTGTGGAATCCGGCGTTTACAGTTGGTGAAAAACTCTGCAACTACGCTTGTTTGTCGTGAGCGTCGTAATTGCCACATTGCTCAACTTCTTGCCGACCTGCACTGGCCTACCAGTCAAGGAACGCATCGACGTCAAGGTTCTGTCACTTACTTTTAGGTCCCTTCGTTCTTTGGATCCAGCCTACCTATCAGATACACTTCCCCACTAGGCTAAGCATGGTACCACCCGCTTTTTAGAATCTAATCGAATATCTAGCTCTCATACGAACCTCAAATCTTTTGGAGACTGTCTTTAGCTCATGTACTCCCAAAGCCTGGATCTCACTTCCGACTTGAATCACGACATTTCCTGACATGTCAACATTAAAAATATTTAAAAACGCACCTATTTAGGATAGCATTTATTGGATTCATGTGATTCGTCCTTTGTGTGCTTATGGATGGTGGCATTGTGCATGCTGCCACCAACAATATTTGCATGCTGACCCTGTGCAGATCACCTCTAACCATGCCATGCTTGTTATTGATCATGCCACCACTAACAATTCGACCGTACTGCGTTTACAGCATATATAA
>WPIO01000023.1:4695000-4850000 GCA_009760855.2 Cristatella mucedo | reverse complement strand
TCGGTGCCTTGTAGACAGAATGTCTTGTAGACAATGCGCGGTCACTACACACTTCAAACCTGTGTCATTCTCGATGGGCCGCTAAGGTGGCTGCATGAGGTTTCCTTGTTTTTTCGAACTATGAGACAGCCGGGACACTAAGGCGGGCTACTACAAAAGGGACCGCTGCCACAGCTGACCGATTTCTGTATAGGGAACTCACTCCCGACATGCGTCACAACATCCCCTGATTTGACAATATTTAAGAAGAACCTAAAAGCATATGTATTTAGGACTGCATTTAGTAGGTCCCTGTGATTCGTCCTTCATGTGCTTATGCGTGCTGACACTGCATGCTGCCACACACACCACATTTGCATGCTGACCCTGTGCATGTCACCCCTAACCATGTTATTCATGCTGTTTATCAAGCATGATATTATTCACCATTCAATCGCGTGTCCCTTAGCAGCAAGTGTAAAGCGCCTAGAAAGAGATTGAGTTCTCTGAGGGCGCTTTATCGAGTGCATTATTATTATTATTATTAGGGAAGAACGATATCAAGTGGGAGCCGCGGGCAGAATCTAGGAAGGTGCTGCTGCCACCACCACTGCACATCGAGTTGGGCAAACATCAAGCAATTTGTCACGACTCTACACAATTAGTCAATAGCCATCAAATACCTCCGAAAGTCTTGCCACAGCTGTCCGAGTTAAAGGTCAAAGCCGGTATCGTCGTTTGACCGCGTGATAAAGGCCATTTTGTGGAATATGGCGAATTTGCCAAGAAAGCGAACGTGATAGAGAAAGTGGTTCGGGACCGTTGCAGTGGTTCGCGGCTCTTTGGTCAAGGTCACAAGGCTGAAGACTATGCCAGCTCGTTCAGGCTCTCATAGAGAGCTATGCCAAAGTGAGATGCGGAATGTCCTTTAAAGTCTATATCTTTATTGCTTATCCTAAAAATTCAAAGAGAACACGCGAAAATACTCACAGAGGCGAGTGCTTTCGCCACGATAAACTGCATTTTGAACTTCGTTACCAAGGACAGTATAACGAAAAAACTATATGGTGGAGACTATGTTTAAGGGCTTCTCAGAGAAAGCTAAGTGCATTATAGCCACACATGTAGAATATCTATTCCTATCTGAACCATTTTAAGTGGTCATTTTTTGCTCCCCTTCAGAGTAAATTCTTGTTAATTTTGATTCACTTGCTGTGCGTTCCGACGAAAATTGAACCGCATGATGCAGATGTGCCCGTTTTCTCGTCGGAATCGGGCCGATTTCAAGTTAGTCATAGATATTCAACGTCTACGATCAGGATCGTAGAAGCCAAGTGTGTAAGGAATGGTGGTGAAGCTCTATACAGATACTGCTTTATAATGGCTATGCTCTACACGGTGAGCCCTGATTGCACACTAGGTAAAGATGGGCAGAGAAGAAGGCGTCAGTCAAGCCCCCCTCAAACGGGGCCACGTCCGAGGGGGGCTGGCTAATCGCCCGCGTAGCCCCTTCGACACATCTCGCACCCCGCGATTTCCCGGCATGCTTCCGCCGAGCAGTTTCCGCTCCTGCGTGCTTCCGCACGAGTGAGCAGTGCCGCGATCGCTTCGTCGTAGAGCCAGCCTCTCTCTTCGTAGAGGTCTGCCAGCTGTCAGCTCGCAAGGATCGGCTGCCAGGGCGTTGCCTGGATTTGGACTTAGGATAGTGGCGGGGTTAAACGACAACGAGTGGGCCATAGCGTGGCAAAGCGAGCTCGCTTCTGCATCGGCCCGCAAGGTCGGGACCACGGCCTCAAAGCAAGGTCAAAGCAAAGTCAAAACAAGGTCAAAGTCGGCGCTCGGCAGGCCCCTTGCAGCTTGCCCAAGAATAATGCGCCATCTGGCCAGCGGTGGAGCCGGGGTTTAAGGTAAGCTGACCGTAACGTAATGTGGGCATACATGCATCGAAACGCTTTGTTGATATATGTGCATCCCAAGCATTTTCACATGCACAAAAAAACTTTTTGTGACATCTTTTGGGTTTACTGTTTAAAGGGAATCGGGTTTCCGGTTTATGGCCGCTGGTCAGGGGCGAACCAGGGGCAGGTAGGCATTCCTTCCCTTCAGTGGGGCAGCGATCTGGGCCACCCCCGTATTCCTACGCCCTGCGACCGCCGCCAACGAAAGAATGATCTTTTCATTCTACTCAATGAGCAACCGCCGAGCTCGCGTAGAGTAAACACTGGGATTGTACGCTGTAAGTTTCATTATTTGCGGTTCTGGCCCGCCGACTTGAAAGTCATGCGGGCCTTGCCCTCCTTGCGTAAACATTTTGCCGGTCTCGCCACTTTGATGACAATCCTGGCTCCGCCCCTGCCTCAAGCAGCTTTGAAAAAATAATACCAATCCATTAAGCAATGGTAGTTCCCTCCCTCGGGAAACTAACACTGTAGCGGAACAACGAAATGTCTAATCCACTACCGGCAGCCTGTCTAGGCTCTTTTAAAAAAGGAAAGTGAATAATATATATATATATATATATATATCATATCTAATAATAGTAATACTATAATAATATTCCCCTCTTTCACGGAGAACTACCTGGAATCTGCGCGCCGGGTGCCGCCTCGAAAGCCTCGAGAGTAGCTCCGTTAGCGAAACAGTGCTTGCAGAACTGTCGCAGGGGCGGGGCGAGGAGAGGCTAAAGGCTTGCTGTCCATATTGCCCATGCGGCCCTCTCCCCGTCGCTGAGAAACCGGAACGAGGCTGAATGTCAACGTCGTTGGGCGACTTTGAGAGGTGAGCTGATTGAACAGCCTCGTTTGCCTAGCTAGCGGCAGGAGAGCCTCAAGGGCTGTCGAAGCCGCTCCCAGCGGGCAGCGAAGGATCGCCCGCTGCAGGGCTCGAGCCCACGACCCGGGTCGCGAAGAGCGAGCCCCTTGACTCCTAGGCTATGACCCGGAGACGTGCTGCGCTCGCCGCTCGCGGGTCGTCGCCGTCTAGCAGCCGACAGAGCGGATGTTGCCAAAAAGCTGAAGCCATTTTTCTGTACTCGCAATTCCTCAGCCTGGCGATTCGATTAGGAGAGTCCTCGATCCGCCCACAGCGTGGGGCCGACGAGGAGCTGCCACGGAGCCGTCCAAGGAGCGCCACACTCCGTGTCGAGGCCCGGCGGCCCTCTGCAGAGACGGAGTGTCAAGTTTCGGCGTTGTGCTTGCGCGCGCCCAGCGAAAGGTGGTATCGGCAATACGGCAGGCAGTGCATTAGCAACTGGAGGAAGCAAAGCAAGAGCACACTACCGCCATGGCCGATCCTAGCTCAGGAGAATCTGAAAGTGCTTTATTGAGTCCGCTGTTCTTCGTCGACTTCCGCCGTCGCCATCCGCTCCCACGGTACAGCGAACCCAACACGCGCGTCCACGGAGGAGGGTGCGGCAGGCCTCGCGAGCGCCTCCATCTGGGAAACGAACAATCCAGCCTCCTTTAAAGGGAAGGCTAGCCTCGTTCGGCAGCGGACTCCAACTCTGCGCGCCGAATGAGCAGGCGCGGCGGGCCTTCTAAAAACCAGCTGCAGCTCGGGGCTTTTTTTTTGGAAAGTTCGAATCTCCTCTCGCGGAAGGAACGACGCCCAGAAGCCTCTCGGGTATCGTCTAAAAAGAGACGGGCGCCTGCCGCTCGGCGAGTCTGAAGCTTGAGAGCCAGAGTGCCGGAAGACTTCAGGCTCGCTCGGCACTCTTGGGGTGGCCACATTTGTATGTAGAGATAACCCCCTCTGCGGAAACAAAGCATCGAGGCTACGAGAGCCCGAAGCGCTGCGGTCAGACCAAGGACGCTCTGGCCCGTCTAACGTGCCGTCCCTATATTCACGAGTCGCTGCAAGATCCCGAAGCTCCGCGAGGTCTTCAAAGCCGCGAGAGCTTCAAAGCGAGCCGCGAGCAGAGCTGAGCTGCTTGTGGCTTTGGAGTCGCTCGTCTACGTTTACGCTACGTCTTAAGCAGTTTGGACCGCCGCTCGGAGAGAAGGAAGCGGTGTCTCGACGGCGCACCGCAGCGCTCAAAAGAGGCCTTTTTACGTCCGTCTAAATTGAATTACGCCATTAATGCACGCCTGTGAAAGTTCGATGGCCCCATTAAAAAGAAAACGCCCACTCCCTCCGGTAGCCGGCTCTTAAAAAGCGCTTGGCATGCTCACCGGTCTTGCAGCCGCTGCTAGAGCCCCAGCCTAAGTAAATGGTAGATTCCCTCTGGAGCAGCGGCTTAAATCTGCACGCCAACGGCGCATTGCCCGATCGGCCTTTGGAGTACCTTTTCTTTTTAGTTTTGATAGAACCTCCGGGCTTTCGGGGCAGCCTAAATTCTGTATCGACCTCTTCCGTTTGGTACTGCCACGGTCCCGCTTTCGAGCGGTCGAGAACGCCAGGGCGGAACGCTAGCATACATCTAGGCGACTTTCCAGCCCTAGCACCCGTAGCAAGCAAGTCGTTGCTGCTTGGCAGCCTGCGAAGCTCACGAAGCGTAATGCGTGTCCAGCAGCCGTTATTTAAGCCATCCTTTATTCTAGAAAGCTTTGGCCCCTATTCACGCCGAAACCGTCTCAAAACTGGAGCGTCGGAGAAAGCCGCCACACGAAATGCCTTCACCGTAGCGTCCTTCTTGACCCAGTGGCGTATTCTGGTGGAGCCACTCGCGATAGGCCAGCAGGCTTCCGCTGCGGCTAGAGGAGGTGCTCTCTTTCTCTTTCTTTGTCTGTCCAAGTCCATGTCCATGTTCATGTCCATGTCGCTGTCTCTGTCCACATGTCTATCTCTGTCTATATCTCTGACTTTGTCTCTGTTTGTCTCCTCTCACTCAGTCTCTGTCTCTCTCTGTCTCGGTCTGCCTTTGTCTGTTTGTCTGTCGGTCTCTCCCTCTCTCTCACTCTCTCTCTCTCTCTCTCTCTCTCTCTCTCTCTCTCTCTCTCTCTCTCTCTCTCTCTCTCTCTGCAAGAAGGGGGCTGGAACAGCCGCTGCAGCGGGCTCTGGTCGCGGGCGAGTGTCGGAGGAATAGACTGGGTGACCACTTCCGTGTTTGCTTGCCTCGTCAGAGGTAACATAAACGAAGAGTCGTTTTTCACGCATTTATCCCTACTGTTATGTTTATTCCTACTGTCCCTTCTGTTTCCCTTCAGCAGGACCCGTTGAGGAGGGCTTTAGCTCCTTTGCCCCCTCCCCCTTTGCCCACTCACTACTTACTCGCTCGCCCGGCCTTATTCGAGTGTGCGCGGGCGTAGAAGCGAAGCGTCCGTCGTCGAACGCAATCGCCGGGCAATCACGTGGCACACAGCAGCGGACGCTGGCAGCGATGGCCGTGATGAAAATTCGTCTCTTATTTCACCTCGTTTGCACGCCGGCCGTCCGACGGCTGAGACTTTGGCCGGCTTCGAAGCTCGTCCGCTTCGCTCGCCGGCATTCGGCGTTCCGTTCCGTAAGCCGGGCAGCCGAATATCGGTTCGATGAAGCAGCCGTAAGCGCTCGCTGGGCGATTCAGTCAGCAGCGGCTTGACTTTTCTTATTGCAGCCCTTCGCACTTTTGTGGCCCCATCGAAGCTCGCCGACCTCGCGGCACGACCGGGTTGCAGGAACCGTCGGTGGGAATGAGCCCGCTTACAAAGGCTCAGCCCTCAGCACCGGGGGGGGGCGGTTCGAATCCCTACGAGTTCGTCGAACCGCTCGTGTTCATTCTTTATTTTTCTTTTTCGCCCTTCGAGCAAGAGACTTGATTCCGCTTCCTGAATAGAAGTTTGCTCGCGCTCTCAGACTGAGGCGCCGAGAGACTGCCGCCGCCGCGGCGACCTCGACGAAGGCGCCATGAGCCTCGATGGCACACTAGGTAAGGCGATTGCTTTCACGACCTCGGGACCGAGGTCGTGGGTTCGATTCCTGTGGTGGGCGATCCTTTATCGTCACTGCAAGCGGTGGTGATAGCCGTAAAGGCTCTTCTGTCGCTATACAAAAGATGCTGTTTGATCAGCTAGGATCGCCTCGCCGTCGCCGCTCGATCGCCTTCCACAGCGTTCCATTCATGCTGAGCGAGCGGCTCCTCGTGGCTCTGCTTGTCGGCCCTCCCTCATCTTGCTTATTGCTTAATTTGCTTGCTTCGCCACTGGTTGCAATCCCTCTCCGATATGGCCGCATTCGCCCCGCCACAGCCACCGCCACCGCCGCCACCGACGCCGTTTTCCACGAATCGAACCCTCCGTCCGCCTCTCGTCCCGCCGGCGCCGAGCGTCGTTTTTTTTAGGCGCCATCGGGGAGCGTTTGAAGTCTCCCATTTAAAGGGAGCCGCGTGCCAGGTGGCAGAGCTAATCCCGCTATTCTGCTCGGCTCGCATCGACTTGACTTACAAAGCCGCGAGCCAGCCTGCAAGCCGCCGGAAGGTCGTCGGACGAGCCGCCGCCGCCGGAGCGCCCGGCTCCAGCGTCCGAAACCGGAGCTCGTGGGCCTCTTGGCGGCCGTCCCGTTCGTAGGCAATCCCGCAGATACAAAAAAATCCGGCCACCTAGCGCTAATCGGTTCGCGGCATTGTGCATTGGCATCGTGCACGCCGGACGGACGGAGGCGGTGCGGACGGAGGCGGTGCTCGAGGAGCTCGTCCCCTCGAGTCTGGCCTCAGTTTGGTGCCCGGCGGCCATGCCGCCGCCCGCGACGGCCAGCCAGTAGCGCCGAGTGCTAAAAAGCAGCTTCGGCGGCCTCTCTAGCGACGTCTCTTCGGCGAGCAGCTTCGAGTTCTGTTTCGAGGGTGGTGGGGATACAACCGCTATTTCAGAGCGGGCTGAATAGGCTGAGACGCTGCCAAGCCTTCGGCGAGCGCGAGCAATCGGATTCAAAGGCAGGAATTCATCCCCCCTCCCCCAGAAGAGGCGATGACATTGGGGTGGCTATAGGGGTAGACAGATTTTGCATTGTAGACAGATCTAAGAGGGCTGCCGGTTGGTGCGTCTTCTTCGGGAATACTTCGGGCTACCGAATTCTCTTTAGACTGGCCAGAAGAAGTCCGCAGTTCGGTGAACCACAGCTTTAGAAGCTCAAAACATGAGGCATTCCCCAATCTTTTGGTTCGGAAAGGCTAAAGAGCTCCTCGTCTCCGTACGCCGAAGGCACGCATCTGTTTCGCCGAAGGGGCACCAGTGCGCTTGCTTTCTTTACGGACTTAAATTGACCTTGCTTCTTCGGCAGTTAGCCTTCGGGGTCTGTGTCTGCAGGCTCTACAAGTGAGAGCGCCATTACTGTTTATACTCGCTGCCCCAAGACAATCCTAGCGGTGCGAATTTGGCTCAGAGCTTCGGGCAATCTGAAAATGCCAATTTTTTGTATTGGGCTGAAGTGTCTTTCCGGGCGGCGGATTCGAACTCTCCCTTCTCTTTCTCTGTATCTCTCTCTCTCTCTCTCTATATATATATATATATATATATATATATAAGTGTGTGTGTGTGTGTGTGTGTGCGTGCGTGCGTGCGTGCGTGCGTGCGTGTGTGTGTGTGTGTGTGTGTGTGTGTGTGTGTGTGTGTGTGTATGGGCAACATCCAAGTGGGCCTAGGTCAGGCGCTGGCTCTCGGTGCCTGACTTTACGGCCAGCCGAGTCCCACCCCCGGGTAGCTATGCGGCCGCGTCCGCCCGGGGTGCGGCTGTTCCTGCTGGCCACTCGGAAATTCGACTATAGCCCAACCAGCTGGAGGTGCCTTTGCCAGCTAGGATGGAGGAGAGGGCATTCTTAGTAAGCCTAGTAGAACTGTATCCATACATACACAAGGAAAAGTCTCGGTGTCTCGGCCGTCAGCTGCTTCTCCGGTTATCTTTACGCTACGGTGCCAGACGGCCGAACCGGCGCTGGGCCGTGCCCAGACGTTGGTGGCGGGTCACCACCCTGGCGCCAGATACCTTGGCGACCGACAGGCGGTGGTCACAGTGGACGGCCTCAACCTGGACACCTAGGACGGCAGCCTATCCCGGGTGCACTAGGAGTTCGGGAAGGTCACGGAGGTGAGGACCCCTCGCATCTTCAATATGTTGATTCTGCACCGCCGCATTGTCACGATGATGGTCGACCGGCCAATCCCTCCAGTCCTCGTGATCGAAGCGGAGGCCTGCTCCATCAAATATGCTGGGCAGCCCCCAGGCAGCACCAACTGCGGGTCGACGGACCAGCTCTTTGAGAAACGGCCTGCTCATTTCTGCTTCTACTGTCCCGTGCGGGGGCACATCAGCACCGCTTGCCACCTGCCTCAGCTATTCGCCAACTTCGCGGCTCCCGAGAGCCGTTGAAGGTCGCTTTCCTGGCGCGGCTCCCAGCCGAGACTTCCGCCGTCCCGGCCGGCCGGCCGGGGACCGATGCCAGCTGAGCCCATCAGGGCGGAGAAGGTTCCGAAACCCCGAGGTGCTGCTGCCGCCTCGTTTCAGAGCTTCTGCTCTACCCGTGGTGCAGCGAAGGCTGCTGAAGCAGCTGCATTCTCGGCCATCTTGCAGGCGGCGCCCGTCTCCGAGAAAGTCTCTGCGCAGAAAACCGGTACTAGCCAGAGAACCTAGTAGGTCCCGTTGCTTCTCCTACCCTCTTCAAGGTGCCTGCACCACCCTCCACCATTCTGCGCCCCCAGTCTCTCCCCTATACCTCTACTGACTGCCCTTACAGTCCTCAGCACTTCGGCTAATTGCATGAGATCTATGTGATATAATCTACTGACCTCACTCGCCGTCGAAATTCCTCGCTTCTCATTGCACGCCCACTCAGCCCCTTCGTCTGCTTCAGTCCTGAACTCTCACCTCCGCAGCATGCACCGAAGCTCGACGGTAGCAGCTAGCATACCTTGCCCCCGACGCGCGGCTCGTCGAGCGACCCGCCTCCCGCCACCAGTTTCCGCCTACCTCGATGTCACTACCTGAAGCCGCACCGCCTGCTACACCGGCTGCATCCCCGCTTTTCGCTCCAGTGCCGTTGTCATCTGCTTCAGCCGGGGACCCGCCGGTGACCGCTTCAGCCTCCCATCTTTACGCCACGTGACTTTGCGGACCTATGGTTGCCTCGCGTACGGGGCAGTGTTCAGTCACTTGACTGACCTGGCTTTTTGGCCTCAGTCCTCTTCCTCAGTGGAGAATGGCTGTCGTTTGCCCGTGGCATGTACCGGGACATTGAGCAGAAGTACCGTCACGCCCGTCTGGAGCACTCCATCGCTGTCGGACAGGCCTTCTTTGGGTGGGCCGCGACCTTGGGACCCAAGATGTACCTCACATATGCAGTGGTTGTACGCCACCAATCGTACGAAGTCCACCAGGGAGATCCTTCTTCCAATGCCAACCGTGTTCTCCGGCGACCTGGCGACCTGCCGCTACCACTAGGAGGCCAAATCGCAGGCTCGGCCAGTCGATAACGACCGCCTGGACGCTCTCCTACAAAGGATGGTCCCACCTCGACTAGCGCACAGCACCAGCCTGATGTCACAAATGTCCGAGGACCACGTCACCGCACGCCTTCGAAGAGTCCTCCGTAACACCTCTCCGGGAGCTGATCGTCTAGAATATCGCCACCTACGTCTCGTTGAACCTGGGTGCAGGTTTATCGTCTGTATCCCGAATGGCTGCCTCCACTTCGGAGACGTCCCTTCAGCGTGGAAGACGGGTCTCACGATCCTGATCCACAAGAAGGGCGACCCCAGCCTGACCCGGAAAACTTTCGATTGATCACGTTGTTGCCCATGCTTTATCAGCTGCTCTCGGGCTTGCCTGGCCGTATGGCTGAGCAAAAGCTTGCGGGCGGCTGCAGTCTGTTGTTTCCCCAGCAGAAGGGTTTCGTGCTGGCCGTTGAGAGCTGCCTCGAGCAGTCTTTCCTAGTGGAGGGCGCCTTTGACGAGGCCAGGGATCAGCAAGGGGCCAGCGTGGTCTACGCGGCGCTCCTCGACCTGCAGAACGACTGTGGCAGCATTCCTCACGTCTCTCTCCTCCGTGTGCTCCGGCACGCCGGGGTAGACGCTCCGGCACGCCGGGACAGACGCTCCAGCAAGCCGGGGCAGACGAGGACTTCTGCCGATTCGTGGTCCGTCTCTACATCGGCTCGCACCTGGAGCCTCGAGTGCGCGACGAATCGTTGACAGGTTCCCCGACGACGGCTCGTGTCCGACAGACGGTGACCCTCTCACGCAAATCTTATTTGATCTGGCGATGGAGCTGGTCATCAGGCTCTCCGGCAGCAGCCTGCAGGGTCCAGCTTCATGCTTGGCGATACTTCTCTGTCTGTCTGCTCCCGCCCTAGCAGACGACCTCGATTTGTTCTCGGGCACGTCCACCGGCCTGCAGCAGGCCCTGGTTTGGGCTGCCGAGCGGGCCGTCCAGACGCTGGACATGAAATTCCGGCCGGAAAAGTGCTGCGTGGTCACCCGCCGAGGTACAAAGGCCGTGCCTGCTTCCATCTTCTTTCACCGCTGACAGATTCCCGAGCTGCCTGAGAACGAGTCCGCGACCTACCTCGGAGCCCCGCAGGGTCTCAGGCAGCCATAACCGAGATTGAGCAGGCCTTTTCATCTCTTGATAGGGACCTTCGCTTACTGCAGGCAAGCTTTCTCGCCCCCATGGCAAAGCTTGATGCCCTGCACACTTTCCTTCTGCCACGGCTCGACTGTATCTATCTGGCGCGGCTGATGCCCAAGGCTGCCCTGCTTCCTGCCGAGAAGACTCTTGCGGAGCTCGGCCGGTCCGTGTGCGGCTTGCCGCACTTCAGCTCGACACACTTCCCGTTCGCACTGAGCTCAGCCGGAGGCTACGGTCTCGTAAGCCTCACGATCAACTTGGTGATCCTCCGAGTCGCTCAGGCCTACCGAATGTTGTGCTCCCCCGACGTGTGCGTGCGAGATGTCGCACGCCACCACCTCGACCGGGCCGTTGACAGCGCGGGCGGCACGCCTTCGTCTGACGAGGAGCGCTCACGGTATCTGAGCCCAGCCGCATTCGGCCCTGGAAACAGGGTCGGCCCAGCCTCGCTGTGAGCGGAGCCGCGACGGTGCCTTAAGCGTCTCCCCTGTCGCATCTCTCTGGCCGGCTCGGACGTTCTGGGGAGTGGTCTCAAATGACCCCGCTGAGATGTAGCACTAGTTCGTGCCGAGAGTTGCTGTCTCAAAAACTGCGAGAGTTCGCCAGGTTGGCTGAAGGCCGAGTTTGGACTGCCCACTGAAGTGGTCAGCCGTTGCCTGGCCATGGACAGGTTCGCGACCCACAGCTACTTTCAGAGTGCGGGTTTCGGCCTGTCGTTTCGAGCCTGACGATTTGTTCATCATGCTCTTCTGGACGTGCTGCCTGTTGGCACCGCCAGGAGCCGGTCGTACTCCTTGGAACGGCCACCAACTGCCGCCTTTGCCGTACTGAGGTTGAGACCGTCTGTCACGTATTAAGCCACTGCCAACCAATGCTGCAGGGAATAACTGCTCGCCACGCACAACCTGGTTCTGGGTCGCCTAATCAGGGCTCCTCCGGCCACTGCGCTCGGCTGCCTCTCGGCCGGTTGCGCTTTCCCGCTTGCCGAAGTCCGGCTTGAGAGCCGGACCTGGTCATCGACAACGGCATCGACGTGGTCATAGTCAACTTAACGGTGCAGTTTGGCGGCAGAAAATATGCCTGCAAATACCCTGGTGGTGGCGGCCCGGAAAAAAGATTGAGAAGTACGAGCCCATAGCTCGGTCTTACCTGACCGCTGGCTACCGGTCGGCAGTGGTGAGGACCGTCGTGGTCGGTGCTCTGGGTGGCTGGTGGCCGGATAATGCAGCCTGCCTGGCGGACCTCGGCATTTTGCACAAGGAACGGGTGGCATTGCGGCGGCGGTGCGTCTCGCACGCCAATTCTGGCTCGGAAGCCGTGTGGTCCCTGTTCCTAAACCGGGAGGCGGGGTGGCCCGCGCGGCCCCGGCAGGGCTCCTCCGGCTAAGGTACAATGATTTTTTAAATATTTAATATATATATATATATATATATATATATTAGAGCTTATTGCCGGTGGACTCGCTTCGCTGAGTCATAGTACACAACGCTGCGCCATCTTGTTGGAAGTGCGTTATCTTGCCGCGCGAAGGAGGAAAGAACAAATTTTCTCGCATTAATTAATAGATATATATATATATATATATAACAATATATATATATATATATATATATATAACAATATATATGTATATATATAATTCGTTTGCATGGTGCCCTAAGTGAACTTAATCTCTTTCCGGGTGCTTTAGTACGCCGCTGTGCTCGAGCCCGCAGCATCGGTCGTCAATTGCGAACACGTTGACCCCGGAGCCAAATCTGGGCGGCGATCTGTTTCCAGAGCGGGCTACGATACTCAAAGAGGAGTCAGGCAGGCACTCCTTTTGTAGTTACTCGTTGAGATCTTCAGTTCGAAGTCACCAATGGGTCTTAACGAATCAGCCGCGTCGCTTCGGATTGTTCTGCCCTGACGCCGCAGAGCTGTCACACGAGAAATATTATATCAATAAGCTGCAAAAGACTTTCATTCGATGTTCACGACCATGGCTTTCCGCTAGCAAATTAAAGTTCTCCCAAATAAGTATTAAGGATTCTGTGGGCACTGTCAGTCAAAAAATTATTATTGTGCCCTCGTCATAGCCAAGCAGTTCCTTATCATAGTCAAGTTCCTTATCGAAACGTGGCGTAGTAAAAATAGTTACTGCCTCTGTAATACATTTATTGCACAGCCACATAAGTCGCCTCGGGTACAAATTGGACGTATTCAGAAGGAAACGCGGCTCCTGACGGCTCGCTAATCCAGTGGGTGAGAACAAATACGACGGTTCGTGGTGTCGCGTTTACGGTGACTTCCTAATGCGCCAATTCAAGGTCAAGGCCAAGCCACACGAAAAAGCTCTGTAGATGGGGGCCTATAGGCCGGTGGCGGCGGCCGGCGTCTCGTCTTGAAGCGCAGCGGCTGCATCGGTTGCCCTCTGCCGTGGCTTCGAGCTCGGCTGTAAACGCAGAGCTGACTTGTGGCAGACTCGGAAAAGCGCCGCTCGCTGATGCTAGCCTAATGATTCACGACGCGGCGGCCGGGCGCAGCCGCGGCCGCCGCGAGTCACCGCTGGCCAAACCTCCTGGATGGTGGCAGGATGATGGGGCGCGAGAGAAGCGTGCCCCGTGGAAACGGAAGGATCAGCCGCTCGATTTCAAAGATGGCCTCTGCAGAGGCTGTCGCACGCGGGCGCGTTGTTTCGTAGCGAGAGCGCTGAGAGCAACGCTGAGACGACGCCGAAGCGTGGGCACAGCGGCGGCGGCGATCCTCTATGCATCCTTTTACTACTCGAGTGGCTCACTTTAGAGGAGTTCGTACAGCCCGCGGACGGCTACGCGGCCCGCGCGTCGAGTGGCCGCCGCTGTCATGGGACCGTCTGGCCTGCCCCCTTCTTTCTCCCTGTCTGTCTGTCTGTCTGTCTGTCTGTCTGTCTGTCTCTCTCTCTCTCTCTCTCTCTCTCTCTCTCTCTGTCTCTCTCTGTCTGTCTCTGTCTCTCCCTGTCTCTCTCTCTCTCTCTCTCTGTATCTATCTCTGTCTCTCTCTGTGTCTCTCTCCGGCTCTGTCTCTCCAATAATAACAATAATAATAATAATAATTCACTCGATAAAGTGCCTCAGAGAACTCAATCTCTTTTTAGGCGCTTTACATTTGCTGCAAAGGGAAACGCGATTGAATGGTTAGTGGTAGCATGCTCAAAAAACATGAATACCAAGGTTAGGGGTGACATGCACAGGGTCAGCATGCAAATGTGGTCAGTGGCAGCATGCAAGAGTGTCAGCACGCATAAGCACATACAGGACGAATCACGTGAACTCACTAAATGCTTTCAGGTGAGTTTTTAATTTCTTTTTAAATGCGGTCAAGTCAGGGGATGTTCTGACGCAAGTCGGAGTGAGTTCCAGGCTTTGGGAACATACGAACTAAATGCACGGTCTCCAGGTTTGTACGAGGTATTGGTAAACTATAGGATTCCGAATAGCGGGTGGTACGATGCTTGACCTGGTGGGGGGGGGGGTAGATCTGATAGATAGGCTGGAGCGGAAGAATCAAGTGACCTAAAAGTGAGCGACAAGACCTTGAAGTCGATCCGTTGCTTGACTAGTAGCCAGCGAAGGTCGGCAAGAAGTGGTATGCTATGGCAGCTGCGACGCTCACGACAGACAAGCCTAGCTGTGGAGTTTTGCACCGTCTGTAATCGTCTGATCGCACATGCCGGTAGGCCAGCAAGCATTGAGTTACATAAGTCAAGACGGGATGTCACAAATGCATGGACCAACTTGGACGTGTTATCCTTATCTAAACAAGCTCGAATTTTAGCAATGTTATGTAGCTGAAAGTAGGTAGATTTGACTGTGGAGCTAATTTGGTCGTCTAACAAGAGGTCACTTTGGAGCATGACACCAAGATTTCGAGCTGATCCAACAAGAGATATGCTGGCAGAGCCAATTTTGAGCATCAGCTTTTCTTATTTCTGAATCACACTGGGTTTGCGCATAACCAGTAAGTTAGTTTTGTCATCGTTTAGTTTAAGAAAATTTGCTGCCATCCATGTGCGGATGTCATCAATACATGCAGCAAGTGAGTTGAGAGAATTCGAGGTTGTCGAAGGCTGGGAGGGATCAAAGCAAAGGTACAACTGAGTATCGTCCGCATTGAAGTGAAAGCCTAGATTGTGCTTTGCAATCACATCAGCAAGAGAAAGCGTATAAACCGTGAAAAGAACCGGACCTAGCGCGGAGACCTAAGGCACCCCATAGTTCAGAGGTACCTCGGATGATCTTTGTCCGTTCACATCAATACTCTCCGGTCTCCCACTGAGATAGGACCTGAACCACTGCAGAGCAGTGCCAGTGATGCCCAGGCGAGATGAGAGGCGCTCGAGAGAAGCTAAACTCTATTCAGGTACTTTACATATGCCTCGGGGCTCGAGCCCGCGACCTCAACCAGACCTTGGTCCCCGGGGCGAGCACCTTACCGCTGAACCAGACCATCTCGGCGTCTTCTCGACGCTAGCCGGCCCCTCACTGGACTCTCGATCGACTTAAATTGACCCAGCTGTCTCCCTCGGTCGCTCTTTTTTCGCCGCTCTAGTTGAACTGAGCGAGCCAACTGTGCTCGCATGCCGCAAGGACCCGAAGGAGGCTAGCGACACGTGTCTCGCTGCAACGTGGGACGCGATCGCAGCGGATTCTGCGCCGTGCCGGCGGCTCGCCGATCGCTCAAAACAGCTTGAGGCCTTGACACTAGTCCGAAGGTCCAAACAGCTGACGCTCAGTATTCATCCACTAACGGGTGGGGTGCGTAGCAACAATCCGCGTCGGCTAAGTGGCCGCACCGTCTGAGGGCGTGGCGGCGGTGGGCTCACACGCCGTTACGAAGTCGGCGGCTCGATGTCGGTGGCCCGGCGGCCGCGAGTCTTTCGTTCGGGACGGAAAGGTGAAGTAGCTCATTGCCGAGGACTGGCTCTGCGCTCTGCCCCACCCTGCAGTGGATGGCGCTCACCGAGCTGCTCCGACGGCAGGCGTCAACTCGAGCGCTAGGCGGTTGACGAGCTTCGAAAAAGTACGACCAGCTGCGCTCGCGAGCGCGCTCGCAGCTGGTCCGCCAGCAGCAGCGCGCGCGCGCGGTGACGCAGCTGAGCCGGCTGCCCACGTGCGCGTCATTCGATAATTCCGCGGCGGAAGCGGCGGCTACTCGAGCGGCAGCGGCCGATGACGAGGGAAGCACGCCTTAGGGCGGTGCGATTAGAACCTAAGCGGCTTTCGCTGAGCTCGGGATGGTCGCGCCGCCGCCGCCTCCTCCTCGAGGGGCGCACCTCATTCAGCGAAAAAGAAACAAAGAAGCGACGCGAGCGAGAAGCGACGAGAGCTTCGAGAGCCGACGCGCGATCGTCGACGAATCGCGTCGTGACGCGAAGCTGGCGGCGGCGGCGGCGGCGAAGGATGATCGGAAGCCGTACTCGCGAGAATCGGCCGGCGGGAGAGAGCGAGAGCAGCCACGAAGCCGATCGCGGCCAAATGATAGTGGAAGTGAGAGATCCTTAGTGTGACTCAGCGAGCTCAGCCATCTGTCGGCGACTCGAGGTTATTCGAAAGAAAACGATTGCTAATCTCTCTCGTCCTGAGCAGCCTCAGACGACGCGAGGAGGCTGACACTGCTGTGTCATTTCAGCTAAGAATGGAGGCGCTATGCCGGTGGGGGCTTTGAAGAAAGTCAGAAACAAATTTCAAAATTCAGCAACCATTTTCATCTGCTGGCGGATCGGGAGTAAACTAATCAAGTCAGTGCCTCGTTTATACAGTGCTTGAAGAGCCTTGGCGGCTCTCTTCTTGCACTTGGGCTTGCACTGGGCAATAAAGCACTACAGGTTGCAGGACTCGAACCCGCGACCTGGATCGCGAAGAGTGAGCATCTGGCCTCTGGGCTAATAACCAGGGCCCACGTACTCACAACTGTAGCTACTTTGCCGATGGTGACAACTGGACTGAGCGTTTCGTTTCGCAGCCGTCGCAGTTTCGTAGCCGCGAATTCGCCACATCGCGCTTAGGTTTTTCGCTAAGGTTTCGCCTTGGAACGAGACGCAGAGAGAGAGAGAGAGAGAGAGAGAGAGAGAGAGAGAGAGAGAGAGAGAGAGAGAGAGAGAGAGAGAGAGAAGCCGGGCGCCGGCAAAAGCCTGCAGCTCCGCTGACCGTGCGTAGCAGCAGCCCTCTCGCATCGCCGTCTCGCGCGGTGGCGCACTTCTTGGAGGGATGAGCTCGCGCGCCATCCTCTGAGCGCGCTCGCGGGCGGCACGCTCGTGACTTCGAAGCAAGGAGCGACCGATCCTCAGCTCAGATCGGAGTCGAGCGGGCCCGCTGCGATGTGGCGGACTATGCGTGCGCGCCGCCGGCATGCGGACGCCGCGGAAGCTGAGTCGTTGCCAAGCGCTGCTGCCGCGACAGATGCAGGCGAGCCGGTGCAGCCATCTGGTGGCGACGGTGAAAAACCCCACTCGCATCGCGTGTCGCGACAGACGCATCTCAGCTGGTGGTGGGCTGGTCAACTAGCAGCCCAGCAACACAGAAGCCGTGGCCAAGGGGAACGTATCACCTTCTAAAAAAACGACATGCAACTCGTCGATTGCAGCGCCCCAAAGAGAACTTGCAATTTGTAGCCTCGCGGTGCACGCGAAGTGCGGCTCGAGCCGACGACCTCGGCCGTCAAGAGCGAGCACCTTGCCAGCTGAGCCAAAGCAGGGCTCTGCGGTTGCTTGGTTGATTAAAAGGACCACCACCGGACGCCCTAAAAAAGGTTCAGTCGATGAATGCCGGACTAGGATGCGCAGCGCCGTGGGGCCAAGCGCTGGCGCCGATGGCAGTGCTGGCGCACCTCCGGACGGATGTGACGGACGAGGCCCAGAGTGGCCTCGAGCTTCGATTCCAGGACTCCGTCGGCTGCTGTACGTGACTGACCGAGTGCAGTAAAGGTTAGGCTCTGCTCTTCGAGGCCTCGCGAAGACTGCATTACGTTTGCCACACAGAGAGTTCGGACCGGAAGCCGCTTTGGGTGACCTGCAAATGGCCGCCGCCGCCGCAGACGGCGAGCGCAGCTTCCGGTCCTGCAGGGGGGGGGGGGAGAGCGCCGAATGCGAGGATTGGCCCTTCGGGAGATTGTGTGTGATAAGCGCAGGGCGGTCATCAAATAAAGTGCTCCAGACGGAGATAGATAGATCACTAGATGCTGAATGACTCACTATTGCAACACCGGTCGCGAGCCGATCAATGGATTCCGACGACGCGTCGCGGATTCCAAGTAGTGGGAGATCCGTGGAGCACGTTCGCTAGCCGCCAGAGCTCAGCCTGGATACCCAGGCTCTCGCGCTGTGGTGGCTTTTGTGGCTTCAACTTTAAGCTTGAAAGCCCTGCGCCGAAGGTTTAAACGGAAAGTAGTCACCAGACAGTTCAATCGGTGGAGCGCTTGGACCGGTAGCGCAGACGTTACGAGATATTTTCTCCGTCTCGAGGCGAAAGTCTTCTTCGGCGCCCAGGCCCGCGGCGGCAGCAGCGGATTCCCGGTCGCTTCATTGCTGGAAAATTGCAGATGGCGTCGTTGCTAGTCTAGTCTCTAGAGAAGCTTGGCCGATATTCAGTATATAGAGTCCGATAAGCATTGCGTGCGGTGTTTCTCTCACTGCAGCCGTATCTGCCACTGAAATCTTGCATGCCGCGAACCGATTCGTGTCTCGCCAGTCTCCAAGCCCGAGTCCCAAATGTTGACCTCCGTCTCACGCCACGTTGCCGTGACGGAGAGAGGCAGCGGTTGCGAGAGCTAACCCTACGCGGAGCCTGACATTGGCGGGCGGGCGGCCCGGCTACGTACGATCCGACCACCCGGTGCTCTCTATGTTGGACTAAGTCGGCCAGCCGCGGCTTAAACTAGACCGGTGCCGCAGAGCTAAGCGTAGCCGGTGCCGCGCATTCTCTTCGCAAGAATCGGCTTATTGACGGCGCTGAAGTTCGCTGGCGAAAAGTCGCCGTGGACTACGGAGGTCACGCGTCCGCCGCCGACTTTGCGAAGGGAGTCCTCGGTCAGTTCTTGGTCAGCTGTTGGCAGGCAGGAGAGGCCGACTCGTCGGAGAGCACCGCTGCCGCGGCGGCGGGCGTGCTACTTCCCGCCGCCATCTCCCGAGCTCCGGCAGGCGGCAGCTTCCTGCGGGTGCTTCGCTAGCCGCACAGCGCGGCGATTCTTTTCTTCGACGGTCGCTCGGCGGAGAGAAGCTGAAGAGAAAAGCGGCTGCGCCGACCGAAGTCGACCGAATGTCGGCGCCCACCAGGGATGTCGCCGCAGTGCGGTGACGTCACTGCTGGACGATTCGAGCGACGATGCGAATGCCTTCGGCGCTCCGCTCTCGAGTAGGACGCTCTCTCGAGTACGCCGGACCTGTCGTCCACGCCAATCCGTGGCGACTCGAGGAGGGCCACGGAGAGTGACCTGCCTGAGCGGCCGGTCACTTCAGGCGCCCGTCCCACCGCAGGTGCGTGGTCTCACCCTGCCAGCCAGAAGAATAGCTCGCGCTCGCGTCCTCCCTCCCTCGGCGAGCGCCGCCTGTTAGGTGCCCCCCCCCCACTGCGGCCACCACCTGAGCCAAAACGAGAGAGGGGGACATGGAGAGAGAGAGAGAGAGAGAGAGAGAGAGAGAGAGAGAGAGAGAGAGAGAGAGAGAGAGAGAGAGAGAGAAAGTGTGTGTGTTTGTGTGCGTGACTAAGACTTCGCGGGTGCTTTGGAAATGAAAAACGCCAGAGAAAAAGCGAGTGAGTGGGAGAGTGCGTGAGAGAGTGAGGAGACAGAGAGAGGAGACAGAGAGAAAGAGGAGTGAGAGAGAGGAGAGAGAGAGAGGAGAGAGAGAGAGAGAGAGAGAGGAGAGAGAGAGGAGAGAGAGAGGAAAGGAGTGAGAAAGAGGAGAGAGAGGAGAGAGAGGAGAGAGAGAGGAGATATAAAGAGAGAGAGAGAGAGAAAAAGAGAGATAAAGAGAGAGAGAGAGAGAGAGAGAGAGAGAGAGAGAGAGAGAGAGAGAGAGTGAGAGAGATAAAGAGAGAGAGAGTGAGAAAGAGAGAGAGAGAGAGAGAGAGAGAGAGAGAGAGAGAGAGAAAGTGGATATATGAGAACGAGAGCAGCGCGACGCGTCGTTGGGCGCCGGTCGCCGCCGCCGGCGGCGCGGCTGGGGCACAGACCACTCGCCGCTCGAGGAGGCGGCTTTCTTTGTCGAGCTTCCGTTGCATCCTGAGTGGTACCCGGGAGAGCCGCACCACCCGCATGCCGCCCCGCCAGTAACTACCGCCGCGCGCTTAAAGTGCTTGCCGCTGGCGACGGAGCGCCGGCGGCCGAGATGCGGCGGCCGCGGTCTCGGCGTTCGCGGCCGCGGGTTCAGCGTCCGCCGAACGGGCCGCCGCGGGCCACGGGTCACGCGCACCGAGCGTCGGCAGCCTCTGCGGAGGGGGCGGGCGCTTGCGGCTCGTTTCTGGACCGCCCTCGCCGGAGCTCGCCCGGCGCGAGACCGACGCGGCTCCGCGGGCTCCGCGTGCGCACCGAGAGCGCGCCGCCGAGAAGTGGGCGTGACGACGCGCGATTGGACGAACTCCGATTGAACGCGCGGCGCCCTCTTTCTGCTGCCGGCGGCGGCTCGGCATATAAGCGCTCGGCGCGCTCGGCCCGGAGAAAGCGTCCTCGCGAGCTTCGCCCGCGAACAGCGCTCGTTGCTCTTCCGTCCGCTTCCGGCGTACGCTCCATCTCCTTCCGCCGATCGACATGACGCGGCTCGTCCTGCAGCTGGCGGTGCTGCTCTTGCTGGCGATGGGTGAGCGACCGCGCCGCGCCGCGCAGCGCCGGCGGCGGAGCAAGCCGCCGCTGCGGGCTCTCGCACGCCGCGGCGCCACTCGAACGCGCTCGCCTCTCTCGCCTCTCTCGCCTCCCGCCGCCAGCTGGAGTTGTTGATTGGAGGCGTTGAAATGCGAAGGCGGCCGCTTCCGGAGCACGACTCCGTTCCGTGCCGAACCGGCGCGTGCGCGGCGCGCCAGGTCCGCCGCGCGCTTGCGTGCACACGCGTGCCGGTTCGGTCGCTAACGCTGTCGTCTGTCGTCTCGGTGCAAAGCACTCTGGGTAGCCGCAAAGAGAAGGTAGCAGCGCGCGACGAGACGATGATGCCAGCGGTGTGCCGCGGAGCGGCGGCTGTCATTGCTCTCTCACTCTCTCGAGCTCTTTCTTAATCTATTTTCTTTCTATCATCTCTCTCGCGCGCGCTCTCTCTCTCTCGCTCTCTCTCTCTCTCCTGCTTTCTCGGAATTGAGCGGCGTCGCTTTCGGCAGCCTCAGGTGCGTACTCCATGCCGTCGCCGCGCCACGGTAGTATAGGATAGCGCGCCGACCTCCTCACCGATGCAAATAATAAGCTTGCGGCGTGCGCGCCGTCGCGACCGTCGGAAGCTTATTATTTGCATTGTCGCGCCGTCGCGACCGCCGGGTCGACGCGGACGCGCCTTCCTGCGGAACGCCGAGCGAACCCTCGCGGCAGCCGCAATCGTCATCTGCGGCGCGCTAAGCGGGCGGGCCTCGCGAGCTTGGCGTGCCGCGGGGCGGGCGCACCGGCAGGGTGAATGGGAAGCCGGCGCAACCCGTCAACCTTGAGCGTGTCGATGCCGACGGCGCTTACGACGGCGCAGGTCTCCGCCGAGGTGCCGAGCCTCGCCACCTTCGAGACGGCGCTCTTGCTCCGGCGGCGTCGGCGGCGGGTCAACAGAGCTCGTCGTCGCCCGCCGCCGCCGCCGCCGCCGCCGCAGCAGCACTGGCTGGCTGGCGGTCGAGCTCGCTCCTGAGCGACGATCTCGGTGACCTCGACCTTCACGCGCCCGCCTGCCGTTGTCCTTGTAGCGTTCTTCGCCGACGAAGCCGACGGTCGCGTCATCGGCCCGCCTCCGCCGCGCTGTCGCATCATGTGCAACTCACTGTGCCAACACAATCCGCACGGGTCGGAGCTGCGCGTCTGCTCGGCGCCCTGCAAGTGCTCTCATCACGGAGCCAGACACCACTGGCCCAGGGGACGCTACTAGCGCCGTCGTCGTCGTCGCCGTCGCGCGCGCGGAAGAGCGTCTGCGGCGGCGGCGGCGGCGGCGGCGTCACGGTCGTCGACTGCACCCCGGAGCTGGACTCCGAAGCTGGACCGCGAACGTCGGCCTCTGACCTCTGACAACTGACCGCCGGCCTCTGACCACTGACTCACCGAGGGGACCGCCCGCGGTCGCCTTGGCCAGCTATGGGGAGCTGAGGAGCGAGCGCGCGCCTCCGGAAACGCTGCTCCACGAGAAAAGACGGATGGATCTCCGCACAGTCCAACTGATCTGATCTAGTCGTTGTGTCTGGCCGGCCCGGTGGCGGTCGGTCGCGAGAACGCTCGCGGCGCAGACTTCGACGGGCAGATTCAGACGAAGCCGCCTTCGCGGCGGCCGCGGCGCGATCGCCGGGAGAGCGGCGTTCGCGCCGCCGCCTGAGTCGTCGCCTGCTGCCGCTGCCGGCGGCGGCAGTCCGACGTTCGCACGCAGATGCGCGCGCCCAGAGCGGCGAGGACTTTTTCATTCAGTCGGCTTCGGCGAAGGAGCGAGGGGCGGGTGGAAGTCGGCTCGGCGAAGCTTCGCCGCGGGGCTGCGGGCAGCCGCGAAACGTGGCAGCGCGAAGCGGGGCCGTAGCCTTGCCCGGACGCTGCGAGCTGCCTGCTGGCCGTCGTCGTTTCTTCTCCGTACGTTGTTATGTTATTATGTATACGCGGTTATTTTGAATCTGGCAATAAAAAGATATCGATGAAACACGATATCGCAGCGGTGGAGGTGCCTCCGTCCGTGGGGCATTAGAAGCGTCGAGCACCTCGCCGCCGGCGCCTGCGGCACCGCCTCGAGCGTCCGCGAAGCGGACTTCTTCTTCGTCCTCCCCTTCTTCGCCTCCCTGTTCAATCGCCCTTCAGCACCACAATCGACTTCTCTTTCTCACTCATCTCCGCGCCACTTGAACCGCTTCGCGACGCTTGTAGTCGCGCACGCACAACTCACCCGTCCGCGCACCTGCAGGGCGACGTGCGCCGCCTGCTGGCTGCCCTGCTGACTGCTCAGCTCCCTGCCCGCCTGCTGGATGCCATCTAGCTGACGTCCACTCTCTCTCTCTCTCTCTCTCTCTCTCTCTCTCTCTCTCTCTCTCTCTCTCTCTCTCTCCCTCTCTCTCTCTCTACAATATATATCATTCATTTATACAGCGCCCCAAGAGAACTTAATCTCTATTAAGGCGCTTCACATATGCCTCGGGGCTCGAGCCCGCGACTTCTGTCAGACCTTGGTCGGGTCGAGCACCTTAACCGCTAGACCAAACCAGCACGGCTCTCTCTCTCTCTCTCTCTCTCTCTCTCTCTCTCTCTCTCTCTCTCTCTCTCATCTCTTCCTCTCTCTCCCTCCCCCTCTCTCTCACTCTATTTCTCCTCTCACTCTCTCCCTTTCTCCTCTCTCGCTCTCTCCTCTCGTCTCTATTTCTCCTCTCTCTCTCGCTCGCACGCAATTTCTCTCAGCTGCCGTGGAGCGAATCGCTCGCTCTCGGGCCGGCGGGCGTCTCAGGATGGGCCTCGCCAGGCCCTCGCCAGGCAGGGCGCGTGAGCCGTGCAAAGCACCTCGATCAACGAGCAACTTAGCGACACTTCATGACAGAAAAAGAAAAAACCCCGCCAGATTAGCAGGAATTAGCCGAGTCTTTGTGACCTGGATATTTCGAAATATTAACCTCCGCGGCAAACGGGCTACTCCTGCACGGACGCCGGTCGGCGGCCGGCGTCCGCGCATCCGCCGCCGCGGCGGCGGATGCGACCCACCGCGAGCACCGTCGCTCTCTCTCTAAGCCGTCAGCTCGACCCGATGTTGGCTAGCCGGAACGGCTCTCGCTCGGATGGATGCGGGCTAGCAAGATCGGCGCAGGCTCGCGCGACGACTACGATGACGCCGTCCTCTTGCGGCGACGTCGCATTCACTTTCCGTCGTCGGCCGAAGCGCAGCTGAGTGAGCGCCGGAGACAAAGGAACGCCGCGGCCGCGGCCGCTGCATCGCCGTAGCCGCATTCTGCTCTCCACCCTCTGCTTGGTGTCACTCTCGTCGACCCAGCGGCGTGCCCTCGTGCGGCTTACTCGCTAATGGCGGCGGCGGAGAGAGAGAGAAAGAGAAAGTGATAGAGAGAGAAAGCGAAAGGGAAAGTGATAGAGAGAGAGAAAAAGGGAAAGTGATAGAGAGAGAGAGAGAAGGAGAGAGAAGGGGAAAGTGATAGAGCGAGAGAGAGAGAGAGAGAGAGAAAGGGAAAGTGATAGAGAGAGAGAAAGGGAAAGTGATAGAGAGAGAAAGCGAAAGAGAAAGTGATAGAGAGAGAGAAAAAGGGAAAGTGATAGAGGGAGAGAGAGAGAAGGAGAGAGAAAGGGAAAGTGATAGAGAGAGATAGCTAAAGAGAAAGTGATAGAGGGAGAGAGAAAAAGGGAAAGTGATAGAGGGAGAGAGAGAAGGAGAGAGAGAAAGGGAAAGTGATAGAGAGAGAGAAAGGGAAAGTGATAGAGAGAGAGAGAGGGGAGAGAGAGAGAGAAAGGGAAAGTGATAGAGAGAGAGAGAGAAAGCGAAAGGGAAAGTGATAGGGAGAGAAAAAGGGAAAGTGATAGAGAGAGAGAGAGAGAGAGAGAAAGGGAAAGTGATAGAGAGAGGGAGAGGGGAGAGAAATGGAAAGTGAGTGAGTGAGAGAGAGAGAGAGAGAGAGGGAGAGAGAGAGGGAGAGAGAGAGAGAGAGAGAGAGAGAGAGAGAGAGAGAGAGGGGAGAGAGAGACAGACAGACAGACGGAACTCGAGCGAGGAGCAGGCCCGGCGCGTGCCGAGCGCAGCGCGAAGCGATCGCGCGAAGCGCGAAGCGAGCGCGCACAGCGCGTCGGTCGCGCGCGTTGCGCGCGCTCGGAGTTGTTTCTCGGAGGCGCTCGCGTGACAGGCGCCAGTGCGCTCTGAGCTGCTGGCGATGCGGAGAGCGCTGCTCTCCACGCGCGCCGCTCTCCTGTCATGCAGTTCACGTATTAGACATTGATTAGACATACAGATATATAAAGTGGCTAGTGAGATTCAGCTCGCTTGTGATGCTATGCAAACGTCCTTTTAACGCTTAATCATATGATCTTATCATAAGTCTTACAATATTATCATTGCACGTGCACAGTTCGCACCTAGTCGCTGGTTAACCTTCTTGGAGTTACCGTTTCCGGCGACTTTTCGCCCGCCACCAGAGGGAGTACTTATTCGAGGGGAGTGCGCACGTTGGCTGGGGTTTAGAGGCCTGCGGAGGCTTGGACGCCGGGCGACAGGCACCGCTCGGACAACGGGTCTCCAACGCGCCTCCCTTTACTTCAGCCGCGGCGGCTGCTCCCGTTCCCCTGCGTCCCATGCGGGCGTGGTTGGTCTCTCCGCTCCCAGCTCTCCGGGCGCTTCTGCATCCGCCGCCGCCGCCGTCGCCGCGTGCATCTACGGCGGCGGCGGCGGCTTTTTCGGCGAAAGGCCTCGTCTGCAAGGCCTCGGCGGAGGAACGCAATGAATGGCCGAGGGCCATTACTACCCAATCCTTTGGGATTTAGCTCCCCGATAATTCTCAAAGAAAGACTAGTGGAATGAACGGCGAGCAAGTTTGCACAAACAACAGCGGTAACATAAGCTATCGTTTGATTTAACCGTAGCTGTCACGCTGACTTTTTGAAGACCTGTAACAGTCAAGGTCATGTTTTTCAGTGGACTTGAGCCAAACGTGGCCATGTTGTCAAGTCAACAGATTGATTGCCAGTAAGCGTAAAGATATGCCAAACCGATCAAAGTATGCATGGCACTTGGACGTCGAAGCGTAAAATTCCAAAATAAAAAAAAAATATTCGACATGCCAAAGGTTTCCTGTAAAAGGCCCGCTGTGAACAGGGCGATGGTTGCTTGAGCGCTTCTGTCACCAAGTAGAACAGGCTACCGAATCAGCCGACTTTTTGTTTGTACTTTTACTTTATTTGACAGACGAGTTGGAAGCGGTTGTTGACATGGAAGCGGCTGCCTGGTAGCTCGTCCAGGCTGACAAAGCCGTTCGTCCGTCTGGTCTGTCTGTCTGTCTGTCCGTCCGTCCGTCCGTCCGTCCGTCCGTCCGTCCGTCTGGTCTGTCTGTCTGTCTGTCTGTCCGTCCGTCCGTCCGTCCGTCTGTCTGTCTGTCTGTCTGTCTGTCTGTCTGTCCGTCCGTCCGTCTGTCTGGTCTGTCTGTCTGTGTGTCTGTCTGTCTGTCTGCTGAGGTCGACGGAACAAGCGTCCCTTTCGTATCGGCAAAATTGGGCGAAATCGAGATAACTAGCGAAGCTTCGGCGTCGGTATACAGGCTCTGCGTAGCGATCGTACGCAACGCGACAAAGACGGAGAGACAAACCGCACTGCTGCCGTTGAAACAAGACTGACGTGACGAAAGTGCCGCATTTCTCAGCAGACGTGTATAGGTCAGGTGTAGAGAGTGAGTATAGATAGACAATGGCATAATTTCTTTTTTTTCTCGACCGTGTGTGTTTACCGTGCGCGTGTGTTTAAGGACGAGCGTTTTCTGATGGCTCTGCGAAAAGCCGTTCCTTCATCTACTTTTGACCGCTAATGCCGATTGCTGTGCAAACGGATTTGTCACACGTTCCATGCTAATATTACTTTAAGAACGCAGTTCATTCGATGTTACTCTGACGCTTGAATTCCTTCTTTCCTGAAAAGTCCTTTATTCCATAGTCACCGTCGTACCACGTGGCGTGGGTTTTCCGTTCAGACGGAATTGCCCCCCCCAGCGCACGTGCGAAATTCTTGGGACGCGGTTCGTCCATTGCAAGTTGTTCGAGAGAATTTGCTGAAATTCCACTTAGGACGATCTCCACTCTTTGCTTGGCCGTTTGCTACGGTAGTGCGAATCGTGTGTAGGTCATCGTCGCTCAGTCGGACACAACGCGGCGGCGGCAGCAGCAGCGGCGGGCCGCCAGCGACGCTATCGGCGATTACACAGCAACCAGGTGCATCGCTTGGCATAATGAACTCCAGAAGCGATTGCACTGGCGTACCGTGCCGCTAGATTCCTCATTCTTTGATAAGTTATTTGGCTACTCTGGCTTGGTCAAGCGTCAAAATTCCTGCCAAGATAGTTACCTAGTTGCCTAGCAAGTACATGCTACTTGTACAGCTCCGTAATGAGGTTCTCAGATTGTTCCGCCGCTGCCGCCGCCGCAAGCTCGTAGCGCCACGTCATTAAGGAGGGAAGAAACAATACGTCTTAGCCTGACCTCCCCCACTGAGAACGCGGCCGAGCACGTGACTCGACTGTGTCAAACCCTACGACGTGCTCAATTGTTTTGATAGCAGGCAAGAGAGACACGGGCTCTCATATATTAACTCTCCTTCTACCTCGCTGCGTCCGTCTTAGCCGTGCTCTGTCTTCCTCTCTGTCTCTGTCTTCAACGGGTGCTGCGCCGAAGTCCAGCTTAAAGCAACGCGCAGAACGCTACGCGTTAACTGTGCAATTTCGCTGCGTGGATGTACCACGAACCCATCCGCAGGCTGCTGTTGTGAGTGCCAGATTCTGCGTGTGCTCCCTCCGGGAGTTATGATTAGCGCTAACGCATCGCCTTAGGGCCAATGGCTCGGCTATTGACGTTGTGTGTGCCTGCTGCCGGCGTTTCAACGTCAGCGTTACCTTGAAGTCAATGGTGCCGAAGGATAGGCAAATACTGATAGTTCGCGGCCACCGCCGACGGCGGCGGCGGCGGCGGCGGCGGCAGGCGGGTAGCCGCCGGGAAACCGACGGCTACACGAATACACGCCTCGAGCGCAGCCCCCCCCCCCAGTCAGGCTGGCGGACTATGGCATTTATTGACCTTTCTATGGGGCCAGGGGTGTTGTGTGTGCCAGATTCTGCGCGTGCCTCCTCCTCACCCCCCCGCCCGCCCGCCCCGCTGCTGTTATAATTAGCGCGAGCGCCTCACCTTAGGGCCAATGGTTAGGCTATTGGTATTGTGTGCACGCCTGCTGCCAACTCATCGGCGATTCATCAAGCTCGTATACATGTGCGCTTTGAGAGGAATACAGTTTGAGTCTCAGTATCCCTTGTATCGTCACTTGTGCCTCCGCGAGACTCCGCAAGGTCTGCCGCCGCGGGAGCCGAGTCAACACAACGCTGCCAGTGTGAATGCTCGGAAAATTGTACCCCTTACCCCTTTTTTTAAGACGACGGCGCCGACTCCGTCTCCAGGCTGGCACGACATATGATTTCACACGAGACCCGGATCGAGCTTTGCGCGTGCATTGCATTTAGTACGCGCGCGCGCGCGCGCGCGCGCGAGAGAGAGAGAGAGAGAGAGAGAGAGAGAGAGAGAGAGAGAGAGAGAGGCGCCACCGCGTGCATGCCTCGCGTGCCTCCTACGCCCGCCACACTCAGCCAGGCCCGATGCCATTGCGGCTTCAGCCCTCTCACCGCGGAGCTCACGGCTGGCGCCTGCGTGAAGTCGACGCGCAGGCCGCGCCGCTCTGCTCGGCGCCGCTCCTCGCCTGGCGTCGGGCTGCGAGTCCTTGACAATTGAGACCATCGCTCTGCGGACGCATCGCGTTGCGAAAACGGGTACCTGCTGTAGGCACCTATCGATCGCTTTCAAAAAGAGCTGTCGGCCTGAAGCGACATTGCCGCCCGAGACCGTCGGAACCTATCGCGATTAGATAAATAAATAAATCCTAGCTGATTTAACAGCCTCTTTTTGTATAGCGCCAGAAGAGCCTTTACGGCTATCACCACCGCTAGCAGTGGCGATAAAGGATCGCCCACCGCAGGAATCGAACTCACGACTTAGGTTGTGAAAGCAACCGCCTTACCTAGTGTGCGATTGCTCTGCAGAGAAGCTGCTTTGGGCCGGACCTTTCAGCCGCGTCTCATTGCGGGCCTACGCAGCTAGCGCCGCGTCGCGCGCGGACACCAAGGTGAGTAGAGCCGCTCGCGACGGCGCGCTTGGGGCCTGCTGGCCGCTGGAGCGATCGTGGTATAACGACCGCGAGCCTGTGCGCTCATGCGGCGGCGCGCGCGCGCACGCGCCGCCGACCGAGCAGGTGAGCATGCGCGCAGCCATTGCGCCGCCTTTCGAGAGCGAGCGCCGGTCGTCTTTGGCATCTAGCTGCCCTCAACGAAGTCCAGCGTTCGCAAGCAATCGGAAACTGTAGCGGGCAACTTGGGAAACGCAGACCGTAATTTCCACGCGTCGAGCAGAAGAGCGGATCTGTAGCGAGCGGAGATTTTTCGCAACGGCAGAAGTGTGGCGCCCGCGAGCCCCTACAGAAGATCCTCGGGAAATCGTGGATTTCGCGGCAAAACGAGGCTCCGAGCGCATAGGCTGACGGCCGCTCGCTTAGGAGGTCTTTCGGCAAGTGGCGCGGCATGACGCGACAAGTAGCAGACAGCCGTCGACTACGCGAGCGGTGCCTTCGCGGCAGCGCCGCTAGGCGCCAGTCGTCAGCCTTCAGCTTCATGCCGACGCCGGAAAAGCTCACAAGAAATCGCTCGCCTCTGCGCATGCGGCCCTAGACGCTTATACTAAATCAATAAATTAATTAATTTAATCAAATTATTGATTAAATTAAATTAATTGATAATAACATTAATTTAATTTAAATTAATACATTAGCTCGCAGATGATAAAGCACGCGACTCATCCTCCGAAGCGCGGCAGTCGGAGACTCTACAGTGCATGCGCTCTTAGCCATCCAGCGACAGATTGCAGAAATTGTAGGGCGATTGCGAATTCGCGAGAACGCGGTTGAGCATCGCGCCGCCGCCGTCGCCCCTCCCCCACGACTCCATCGATATGCTCAGGCAGCAGTGCGCGTTGGCGCTCTGCTCTCTGGCCACGCGGACGCCGAGCCGAGTCTAGCAAACTTTTATGCTGAACGTGTGCATGTCACCCCTGACCGTGTTATTCATGTTGTTTATCAAGCATGATACCACTAACCATTCGATCGTGTTTCCTTTGCAGAAAATGTACACCGCCTAGAAAGAGATGGATTTCTCTGAGGGCGCTTTATCAAGTGTATTATTATTATTATTAAATTCTCAAAGCCACGTCCGTTGCCGCACAGGCGGTCGAGGCTGAGCAGCTGGCTATTGGCCGCCGCCGCTGAGCACCACTTGGTAATAATAATAGTAATAATAATAGTAATAATAATAATTCATTTGTATGGCAACCTAAGAGAATCTAATCTGTGTTCAGGCGCTTCACATATGCCACGGGGCTCGAGCCTACGACGACCTCTGTCACCACATACATTCACCCTGACCTTGGTTAGGGCGCTTACGTGAGGAAGGCTTCTCGAGCTTCGCGACCGAGATTATAGTCGTGGGTCCGATTGCTGCTGCAGCAGACGCTTCCTCCCTCGTTGCCCAGTGTGGGGGGAAGGTAGCCGCAAAATGCTCCTCTTCTGCTTCGCGCCAGCGAAGCCGCTAGTTGGCCGACCCTCGCCTGACCATTGACCCGAGGCATTGACCCCTGACCCTCGCCTCGCTTGCTCGTTTTTCTTTTTACTACGACTTCAGCTGGTCAACGTGGGCACAGTGAACCGGCCAACCCCTTCGGGAAAGCCCGCGAGGCTTCCCGGCGCGCCGTGTCAGCCGTCGAGCGGAATAAGTTGAATCCCTTTGCAGAAAATGTAAAGTACCAAGAAAGAGATTGAGTTCTCTGAGGACGCTTTATTAATTTCATTATCATTATTATTATTATTATTGCGAACCGCGCCGCCAGCCCGCCGCTCGTTGGGGTTTCGGCGAGCGGCTAAAGTGCAACGACTGGTTTGGTCCAGCGGTTAAGGTGCTCGCCCCCGACCAATGTCTGGCTGAGGTCGCGGGCTCGAGCCCGGAGGCATATGTGAAGCGCCTGAATAGAGATTAGGTTCTCTTGGGGTGCTATACAGATGAATTATATATACAACGACCGCGCGCTGGCGGCGCGAGCGTGCGTGCGAGCGACTCCTCGAGGGAGGAACGCTACGGCGGCGGTACTCAACGTCACCGCCATCGCTTCCTTGCCCCCTTCTATCGCAGCAGATCAGGAAAATTTCTCAGCTGGAACGGCGATACGCTGCCCGAGTGACTTTCAGCGGGGCGGAGCCCGTCGCTGCGGCCGAGCGCAGAGGTGACCGGGCGTCTCTGTCTGTCTGTCTGTCTGTCTCTCTCTCTCTCTTTCTCTCTCTCTGTGTCTCTCTCGCTGTCTCTCCCTCTCTCTGTGTCTCTCTCCCTCTCTCTGTCTCTCTCTGTGTCTCTCTCTGTCTCTATGTCTCTCAGTCTCTATCTCTCTGTGTGTCTCTCTTCTCTATCTCTTTCTCTGTTTGTCTCTATCTCTGTCTCTGTCTCTCTGTCTCTCTGTCTCTCTGTCTCTCTGTCTCTCTGTCTCTCTGTCTCTCTGTCTCTCTGTCTCTCTGTCTCTCTGTCTCTCTGTCTCTCTGTCTCTCTGTCTCTCTGTCTCTCTGTCTCTCTGTCTCTCTGTCTCTCTCTCTGTCTCTCTGTCTCTCTGTCTCTCTGTCTCTCTGTCTCTCTGTCTCTCTGTCTCTCTCTCCCTCTCCTCTCTCTCTCTCTCTCTCTCTCTCTCTCTCTCTGTCTCTCTTTATGAGTGTGTTTCGACGCTTTTGAATCTCGGTCAAAGTCACAAGGGGCCCTGACTTAGGCTGAGTTTGAGCTCATGGCCTTTGTTTGCAAGTCGACCAGGGATAGTTATATGGAACTTGGAGATTATATGGGTTTTGGATTAGATGGACTCGAAGATTAGATAGACTATCAGAATAGCTTCGGAGACCGTGCCTTTATTCGTAGGCCCCCACAGCCTGGAACTCACTCCCGGCTGACGTCATGACAACCCCCTGACTTGACAATTAAAAAGAAGCTAAAAATGCACCTGTTTACCTTAGCATTTTGGGTCCTTGTGATTTGTTTTTTGTATGCTTATTGATGCTAATACTGTGCCTGCTGTCACTAACCATATTTATACGATGACCCTGGGCATGCCACCTCTAACCATGTTATGCTTGTTGACATTGTGCATGTTGCTACTAACCATTTGATAATGCTTCCTTTAATGCATATGTAAAGTGCATAGAAAGAGCCTCATTTATATGGCGGCAGAAGAGCCCAAGCATTCATCATTCCTCTCCCCCCCCGCTTGCAGTGAGCGATACAGGATTGCCAGCTGCAGTACTCGCGCCCGCGACCTGGATGGCGAAGTGCGAGCAAGTCGCCACTGGGCTCAGACTCTCACCACTGGCTTGAAGGAGGGATAGGTCAAATCTCGCGGACGGCACCACATACTGCGCTGCGTCTCAAGCCTACTGTATCCCCGTGGGGCGCTTAGCGCCGTGGAAATGTGGCTCATCGCTCAGCTGACATGTCTTCAAAGGATGAGCGCACGACGCGCGGCGGCGCGGTCATCCTGTTTCACTAAGATGGGTTAATTCGATAAAAATTCACTGTCACCATGGGCACAAAAGACACCGGGCAAAGGAAGGTCGCGCGCTTGATAGATACAAGCTCAGCTTAACAAACGAGCGGATCATTCCCGAGCAGACTAAGGAGCCGACTCGTAATCCTCTGTCGTTTAACGCATTGCAGGTGGGCGAATCGAAATGACTAGCAGCTGAGTTTCGGTGCACGTCGTGGAACCGGTGGTTTGATTCTGGATAGGCGTACACTGGCCGAAAATAGCCGGATTGCCTAGATTTTGCCTTGATCGAATTGGATCGCGGGCGATTGTACGCCTCGTTACCGATCTGACGATCCAAGAAAAGACGTTCGGGTTTTCTCAGGAGCGACCCTTCGCGGCATATAGACATCCCTCCCAAGGAAATGTCACGGATGCTTCAATGCGATTAGAACAACGCCTGAGCCAAACGAGCACAGTGGGATTAGCAGACTCTCTTGCATGTGAAGTGCCCTGGTTTATGGCTATAATCTGGGCAGTTGCTGCTCGACCAGTTGGCCAATCATCTTCCGAGACTCCTGTGAGCGGGTTTCGCAGGGCCATTGGCAGTGACCCTTGGTAAGATGCTCGCTCTTCACAACCAAGGTCATGTGTTCAAAGCCTGCAATAGGCGATACTGCATTGTCGACTGCAAGCGGTAGTTATAGTAATAATAATAATAATGCATTGGATATAGAGCCCTAAGAGAATTCCATCTCTGTCTAGGCGCTTTACATTTGCAGCAAAGGAAGCATGATCGAATGGTTAGTGGTAGCATGCTCAATAAACAACAAGAATAACAAGGTTGGGGTGACCTGCACAGTGAGCCGCGATGGTGAAATAGGTAAGGTGGTTGCTTTCATGACCTCGGTCCCGAGGTCGTGGGTTCAATTCCTGCGGTGGGCGATCCTTTATCGCCACAGCAAGCGGTGGTGTAAGCCGTAAAGGCTTTTCTGTCACTATACAAAAGAGGCTGTTTAATCGGCTATTTATTTATATTTATTTACAATGTCAGCATGCAAGTTTAGTTAGTTGCACCATGCACAGTGTCAGTACACATAAGCACGTACAGGACGAATCACATGGACCCACTAAAAATTCTGTGATAAATAGATGTGTTCTCAGTTTCTTTTTAAATGCGGACAGGTTAGGAGATGTCGTGACGCAAGTCGGAAGGGATTTGCAGGCTTTGAGAGCATACAAATTAAAAGCATGGTCTCCAAAGGATTTGAGATTAGTACGAGATATGGCTGAACAGTTTGATTCAGAAAAGAACGTGATACGATGCTTAGCCTGGTGCGGGAGTAAATCTGATAGGTAGGCTGAAGCCAAAGAAAGAAGGGACCTACAAGTAAATGACAAAACCTTGAATTTGATGCGTTTCTTGACTGGTAGCCAGTTCAAGTCGGCGAGAAGTGGTGTGATGCAGCAGCTTCGATGCTCATGACTGACAAGCCTGCTGCGAGTTTTGCACCAGCTGTAAGCGCCTGATTTCATAGGTCGTTAGACCAGCAAGCAGTGAGTTACCAAAGTCAAGACGGAATTCAAGCAATGCATGGACCAATTTTGTTGCGGTATCCCTGTCTAAACAAGCCCAAATTTGAGCAATCTTATGTAGCTGAAAGTAGGAAGACTTGACTGTTGAGCTGGCTTGGTGTCAAATAAAATGTCACTTTAGAGTATGACACCAACATTTCGTACCGATTCAACCGGAGATATGCTGGCACAGCCTATTTTGAGCGTTAACCTTTCCAATTTCTGAATGACACTTGGTTAGCCCATAACTAGTAAGTTTTTTTTATCATAGTTCATTTGAGAAACTTTGCTGCCATCCATGTGCGGATATCATCAATACATGCAGAAAGGGAGCTGAGAGAATTCGATATGCTTGGGAGCTGGAAAGGATCAAAGCAGAGTTGCAACTCAATGGCATCTGCAAAGAGTTGAAAGCCTAGATTGTGTCTGGCAATCACGTCGGCAAGAGGGAGAGTAAAAAACGTGCAAAGAACGGGACCAAGCTCAGAGCCCTGAGGTACCCCATATATTTCAGAGGTTCCTCGGGCGATCTTTGTCCGTTCACATCAATACTACGGAGTCTCCCACTGAGATCGGACCTTAAATCATTGTAATGCAGTGCGAGTGATGCCCAGGCAAAATGAGAGGCGCTCAAGAAGGACTTGGTGATCGATTGCATCAAAAGCTACCGAAAGATCGAGCAAAATAAGCATAGATACTCTTGCTAGGTCTGCATTCCTAAGTAGGTCGTTATGCACCCGAAGCAATGTTGACTTTGTGGTGTGATTAGCTCTAAAACCAGACTGGAATTTACTAGCATGGTTTGAAGTTTCAATATATGGATTCAGCTAGTCTGCCACGACTCGTTCCAGTGCCTTTGATAGGAACGGTAGAAGGGATACCGGGAGGAAGTTGCTCGAGTTCTCTTGGTCTAGTGTTGCTTTCTTGAGTAGTGGCCTGACTACAGCCTTTTTGAAAAGTGCTGGGACATGAAGTGAAGCTAATGACATATTTATGATGTTGATTATGCATGGCAGCAGCAGATCAATGCATCGTAGAAGCAGGACAGTGGGAATAGGGTCCAGAGGATCAGTTGCCTTCTTTGATTAAGATATGAACTTCAAGACGAGGTCTTTAGTGACCTCTTTGTATGTAGACATGGAGGTGCTGTGGAATCGAATTAAATTGAAACGGAATTGAGGGACGGGATTCCAGGGGACTGCTGCTATTTTAGAGTTGAACTCACTGATCTTGTCTATTTTGTTGACAAAGAAGCTAGAGAAGCGATAAGTTAGAAGCGGTTAGTTAAATATCGCCGCCGTCAAGGTTCTTTTGCCGCTTTACAAATGGGGCAGTTAAATCAGATACTACGTTATTTTGTCGGTACCCCACTGTAGAGGCTGTAATGGTGGAGAAATAGTAATGCCGCTGGCCATAGTAGGAAGGAATTGAGATCCAGGTCACATGTTTGCTGTGGACCAGCAATCGATTGGTTCAGCTTTAACTGACCACTGCGATATTGCAGGGATGGCCGGCGTTTGCAGCTGGGTATCTCAACACAAACATCGCCAGCCTTGGAGTGCTCTGCTACATCTAATGTATGGTGCTTAATGATGGCAAAATTTGAAGATCCAACTTGTAATTACGTGAATTTTAAATTATTTTAGCGATCGGCTTAGAATTTGTGAGTCCATATAAGCTTGACATCCGCACATGGATGGCAGCAAATTGTCTTAAATTAGATGATAATAAAATCAACTTAATAGTTATGGGAAAACCAAGTGCAACTCAACGCTCAGAATTGACTCTGCCAGCATACATCCTGGTGAATTTGCCCAAAATCTAGGTCTCATGTTCTACAGTGACCTTTTGTTAGGCGACCACATCAGCTCCACAATCAAGTCTGCCTACTTTCAGCTACACAACATTGCTAAAATTTGGGCTTGTTTAGACGGGGATACCAGATCTGTTTATTTCTGCATTTGTGACATCCCGTCTTGACTTCTGTAAGTCACTGCTTGCTGGTCTACCGGCCTGCGTACTCAGGCGCTTACAGCTGGTGCAAAACTCTGGAGCTAAGCTTTTCTGTCGTGAGTGTCACAGTTGCCACATCACACCACTTCTTGCCGACCTGCACTGGCTCTCAGTCAAGCAACGCATCAACTTCAAGGTTTGTCCCTCACTTTTAGGTCCCTTAATTCTTTGGCTCCAGCCTACCTATAAAATCTTCTGCCCCAACAGGCTAAGCATCGTAGCAGCCAGTTTTCGGAATCAAGCTGTTTACCTATACCTCGTTCAAACCTGAAATGCTTTGGAGACCGTGCCTTTAGTTCGTGTACTCCCACAGCCTGGAACTCACTCACGACTTGCGTCACAACATCCCCTGACTTGACCACATTTAAAAAGAAACTTAAAACGCACCCATTTATGAGAGCATTTAGTGTATCCCAGTGATTCGTTCTTTATGTGCTTATACGTGCAGGCACTGTGCAGGCTGCCAGTAACCACACTTACATGCTAACCCTGTGCATGTCACCCCTAGCCATGTTATTCATGTTGTTTATCGACGAACCTGCTACCATTAACCATCCAATCGTGTTTCCTTTAAATCATATGCAAAGCGTCTAGAAGAGGATTGAGTTCCCTGAAGGCGCTTTATCGAGTGCATTATTATAATTTTTATAGCCTGCCATCAGTTGCTGGGCGTGTAAATAAATGGATTTTTCAAACGCCGGCATTACCTGGAGTGAGTATTTTTGGAATTGCCTGAAGGTGCGCGACGACTTGTATGCGTAGACGCGTTTTGCGGTCGCAGGTAGTCTCTACTCGAGGCTCGGGGATCGCCGATAAAACGCCCGTATGAGCAACCTATTTGCCTTGAACAATTAACTAGCTATTTAAATAGAGATACAAGTTTATCAATACAATTCAATAATATAGCGCCGGATGAGAAGTTAATCTCTATTCAGGCGCTTCACGTATGCCACGGGGCTGGAGCCCACCGCCTCAGTCATCAAATACATTCACCCTGACCTCGGTCGTTACAAGTGAGCACTTTAACAACTGGGTCAAACTAGCGCGGCAATGTCTGCTGACTATGCGCATGCTGCCACTAACCATATTTGCATGCTATCCCTGTGCAAGTCACATGTAACCATGCTATGCTTGTTGCATGCTACCACTGACCATTCGACCATGCTTCCTTTGCAGCATATATAAAGTGCTTAGAAGGAGATTAAGTTTTCTGATGGCACTATATAAATATAATTCATTTATATAGCGCCCCAAGAGAACGTAATCTCTATTCAGGTGCTTCACATATGCCTCGGGGCTCGAGCCCACGACCTCAGTCAGACCTCAGTCGGGGCGAGCACCTTAACCGCTAGACCAAACCAGCTATGTATTACAATTTTACTGTTAATGAATTTGCGTCTGACTGCGATAGTGGCCAACTTAACCACTGGGCCAAACCAGCGCTGCAAGGAATTTCCGTTTAGCTTTGACAATAGTGCCGATGATGAATAGGAATTTGTGTATAGAAAAATACGGGAAACGGTTGGTTTTGTAGGTGCTTATGAATCAGCTGCACCACGTGGTGAAGTGCCAGTTGGAGAACTTAGAACAATGAAGATGATACGGCCGCAACTGGAATTGGACTCGTATGAGCCACAAGCTCACAAGATTAGAGAAGGTCAAGGTTATAACCGAAGCCTCAGCGAAGTTTGGTTGTCGGGCGCTCTCTTAGCGTGCTAGGGGATGAACCTGGATCAGCGACAATGTTTCCTGTGCGCTTTGTTTTTAGTAATAATTGCAGCAGTGCAACTTTAACAGCGAAAGGTTATAGTGCACGCACGGGCGGCGCACGCTTTTGTAGCGTATTCACGCGCTCGCGTTCCGCAGATGCACTCCCGGAAGGCCTGAAATCAAGCGCCGGGCACTATCTTAAATATATTCGAGTTCAAGAACGAACGTGTCAAGACTGAGTTGCTTCCTCAATCTACTAAAAACTGAACGATAATATATCTGCGCGCTTATTTGTGGCGGCTTGCCGGACTTGGCGGCTGGCCGGTTCACCGTCCTCATTTCTACCCCGGTGTCGTCTCTTGAGCGGGCCTCCGGTTGCCAGACGCTAAGCAGTCGCCAGCGAATTTCCTGCCGCGAAATTCAGCCAATTTATATAATAACTTTGCGTCTGCTGGAGGCGGAGGGGTGACCGTGACGGCGTTTTTTTAAGAAGCGTACTTAAATCGGGATTATGGCTGTGGTTGCGTATGCTTGGGAACTCAGCATTACTGGTTCGCATAACGTTGCGACGACGGGAAAGACGAAAGCGAGAAATTTCTATTATATAAAGGTGATCAATCTTTTAAAAAGCGACAGAATGAATGAAAATCGACCAGAAATGCTGAACAGCGTGCCAGATTTATACTATTAAAATACTCTTTTTCTCACCCGCTTGTAGCGTTGCTCAGCGCTGGTAAGCATTCGCTTAGCACTCGCGAAGTACCGCGTTTAATATCCGATGTCTTCAGCCATTTATTTTTGAGAGAATGCAGTGAGAATAAGCCTTTGATAGAATACCTGTTCATTATTTATCGGTAGGAATAATTCATTTCTGGCTGAAATGGAGACGATAGGAAGTTTATTTTGTCGCGGAAATCACTGTAATGCAAGCTCGGCTCACTATTTTGAGTGCGAGAGTCTCCGTACATTTAGGCCGGCGACGAATGCTGTACAACTCACAGACCGTTTGGCACGAGGATACTTAGAATGGGCCGCACTGACCTAATGGTCCTAATGACTATCAAGCAGCATTCGGCGTCTCTACTCCAAGATCTAGGGGCTATTGGGTCTCAGCTACGGCCTTGCTCTCGCCAGAGGGCGACGTGCCGCCGCGGTTAGTAAGACTGCGAGTGGAAACGCGACAAAAACGACAGGCAGAAAGTGCATTCTCCTTTATGTGAATTTAAATATTAAAGAACTACCACTGGCTTTAGGTATCCTAACGAAGCTGGCGAAATGCTATCATGCAAGGGCATGAAACACGTGAGACACGAGCCTCGTTATGGATACCCGTCGGACGGAAATGGACAAAGTCGTTCTCAACTACGAGTATTAAAAAGTGCGGCTAGAGATTCTTGATTCACAATTTTAAAGGTTTTCTTTTTACATATCCTTATCAGGCCCGCATCTACAAATTCTAGACTTAGGTAATTTCCTAAGGCTCCTCAATTCCCATTCGATCAGAAACGTTTAAGGGCGCTGGCTGCCATTACATGGCCATAGCAATTTTCTATCGCTTCGAAATGTTCAACTCTTGACATTTGAAGCCCTTCAATGGAGGGACGATGCTAACTTCTAAAAGCCGCGAGTGACCGTGTAAAGAACCGGCGATGGCTTTAGTAGCCGTCACAGCTTTTTGTACGTTTGACCAATTGCAATTGCAGAATCACTTGTTGTCACATGCCATCTGCAGCTGGCGCTTACTTCGCGATACGAATTATAGTCCTGCGGTGTCATTTTGGCTGTCTATGGTTTGCAGATATCGGTGCAATTCTCCAAGATTTTGTAGCAATTTTGAGGTTGAGAGCATTTACTTTTTTTTTTTTTATCGGGAGTACGTAGCCCGAAGATCTATGGAGAATTGGAGTCAAACAATTGTGGCGCCACAGGGCATGCAAGGCTGGCATCCCCCGGTTACCGCTCGAGTAAGCTTATTCACAAACTTATGCCTCACGTGAAGCTTCGTAAGTGAATACATGCGGAAACGAGCAGAAAAATATGCTTGTCCAACTTGGCGATGGCTTCGTCTTACTCTTTGTGCGCTGCCGGTAGCGCTAAGATGAGTTCTCGAATGTCACGCCCACAACATGGCTGCGGTTGAGTGCATCGCACACATCCCAAGCCCTCAAAACAGCTAATTTAGCTCGCTCTAGATCCATTCTTTAGTAGCCCAAGATTGCACCAAGCCAAGGTTAGATAACCTCGAAATAATTTCTATCAGGGTCAAATATAAGGCCCCGAGGTTTCATCCGTGCTAGTTTTCTTCGTTACAATCTAGGTGCTGCATCAATTTTAGGATACAATGATCTGATTCTTGCACACTTTTTCGATGCGGTGCATAAAACGGCAGCCCTTACCATGACTTGTCGCTGAGTTTTATCCGTTTGCATCCAACTGAGTTGCCTACGCCTCGCAGCCATTCCACATTTGAAACAAGGACGGGCATGATAGTGACCAGGCACTTTGCGAGGAGACAACTCCCATCCTATCTCGAGCCGCCGTACAAGGCTCCTATCTGAGACCATGCACTACTCAGTTTCGTTCGCCTAGGGCTGATACGCGTATGCTTCATCACAATGGCGCCTAGCTAGGGCTCAAAGCTCCTAATATGAAATAAGAATGACAAATGTGAGCAGCAGCGCTCGGACGTCAGTGGTTGGCATTGCAAGACGAGCTTTGCACGAACTAGGCGATAAGCAATAAGCGACCGCAAGACAAGCGGCGGCCGTAGCAGGCCTCGAGCGAGTCCGCGAAGCCGCTGATTTGCGCAGCCGATGAAGGGATGATGGGGTGAAGGGATCCAGAGGAATGAAGCCAGGCCGCACCCGACCCGCCAATGCCCGGCTTGCCTGTTGTGCGCGCCGAGCGATACGCCCCGCATGCACCGGCGAAAGCGGCATCAATGGCGGCGATCGTCGAGTCGGATGTATGATTCGCCCAATTGCGGCATTTCGTCGTGCTGCCGTCCACATTGACGGATGTCGCGAGTAGGTAGCGCGGGAAACCACGATGACGCCGCTCTGATGACGCGAATCAAAATTTCTTGCGATTAGTGGTCGCTGTGACATAAGGTTTGCTTACCAAAAGACGTGAATCACTCGAGGGAGTGGAGCCGAGGTGAATACGTCACCATGCGATGCAGTCGAATCTGTCTGTCTACAAGCGCCGCAATACAAATGGGTCAAGTGAATAATATGAACAGGTAAGGTAGCTACACTATAATAAAATAACCCGTGAATTCGCGGTTCAAGTGGACCGAAAGACAAACTTAAACAGAAAGATACGTTTTGGTGAAGAGCTACTTAGACGAGACGCGTATCTGCCTCCAACGTGTCGACCCAAAAGCAGACAGCCCGACTTCAGATATTGTTTGCAACGGCTCTGCGATTTGGCCCGCATAGACGGAATGTAGAGCCATGGCTTCGGTTGTTCAACAGAAAACTTGACTCGCTATCAGTTCGGTCTTCAGTTCTTTGTTGAGACAGTTTTCACTTTCGCACAGCTGCACTTGTGCGATGCACGCGAGCAAAGCTAGTCCTTAAGGACGACAGACTTAATAGCATTGAGAACTATCTGTGTGTGCAACGATTGGATCGTGGACGTAGCGATCGCAGCCGCTGAGCGCGTCAAAGCTTATGCAGACTTGTATAGATCGATAGGCGTAAGGCGACCAACAAACTCTTGGGAATAAAAACCATTAATGCATATGGATAACGGTAAAACCGTTGAGTTCGAAGCTGAACCGTAGCGAATATGAACTACCACAATCTAGCCTACCCGGACAGAAAGGCCCGCCTACCAAGGGCATAGTTTGGCCGTGGTGGTACACTAGGTAAGGCAGTTGCTTTTCACGACCTCGGTGCTAGGTCGTGCGTTCGAATGCTGCAGTAAGCGATCCTTTATCGCCGCTGCAAGCGGTGACGATAGCCTTAAATGCTCTTTAAAAAAGTCGCTGTATAAAAGAGGCTGTTAAATCAGCTAGTTTCTATTATTTATTTATAGCCAGAATTTTGGAGTTGGACTAAACCTCTACCATTACAGGCGTGGCTCACGGTAAAAGCCATTTCACTTCAAAATCTGCGATCTGCGGGGCTCCTAATAACCTCATCGTTCTTCTTAGCTATTCAATTTTACTACTAGTTTAACTTGCCCACCACCTAGGGTGAGCTGGAAGATCCGTGCAAAAGGTGCACCGTCCGAAAGTGTAGCTCAGCGGAAAGAGACATCGGCGGAGGTGTATGCTAAAACGAGCCACTGTGGCAGTCTTATGAGCGCCATCGAAAGCCAGTGGCTCGCCATACTAGCTGATTCAACAGCCTCTTTTGTATAGTGATAGAAGAGCCTTTACGGCTATCCCTACCGCTTGCAGCGACAATAAAGGATTGCCCTCCGCAGGAATCGAACGCACGACCTCCTAGGGACCGAGGACGCGAAAAGCAACCGCCTTAACCATCTGGAGAAAGGCCGCTAAGAATCCGCCGCTACCCAGAGGCACGACACGCTTCAAGCCTGCAGAGTCGCTCTCCGAGTCCGGTGGTCCCTCCTCCGAGTCCTGGGCTTTCGGGGGGGGGGGGCTATTGAGTGAGGCTGAAAGCTAAACCGAAATTACTCATTAGGACTGACTGCGATCCGTCCGCCGAGGGCAACTAGCAACGAGGTGTCTGAACGATAAATAACATTCTTCGGGGAGCTTTCACGCTTAGTGTGCCTACATCGTCTCAGTCTGGCTGTAGCATACGGAGATAATGGCAAAAGCTACGGGTTACAGAAATTCCACAGCGGAGAGCTCTTGGCTGGAACGGGCCCGGCCTCCCAACTGCCGCAGCATGCACGAAAGAGCAAGCTGCGGCAGTAAGACCGCAGGCCGGTATTTTACAAGCTACCAGCTGGGGGGGGGGGTGGCTTGAGCTTCTGGCTCATGCATGTTGGGATATGGACGACACTTCATGAAAGCGATAGAGGAATAAAGAACAGCCCTGCCTTCAGTTGACAGCGACTCGGTGGCTGCGCTACTTCGCCCCAGCCTAAACCAAAGCTAAACTAAACCTAAACCAAACCAGCCTAACCCTCCCTAGGTTCGCTCACGACCACAGGTCACGAATGGTGTCTGGTCATGGGGGAGGGGCCCAGGTCGCTAGCTTCAGGTCGGAGGACGAAAACGCATTGACGATTGCTCGCCGCGCGCGAGCGCTGCCTCAGTAGAGACACTAAAGTGTAAGTGCGATTCACCTCTCGCCCCTTTGTCGGTCGTATCTGGTCAGCTGTCGCTCGCTGACCACCATAGAGCTCCAGCGCAGACCACAAACCTCGATCGTGACCGTGACCTGTCTGACCATCTTAGACCGCAGCTGGAGCCGTGCACCGCCACGATCGACGGACAAGTGCGAAGCGGCTTGTGGCGGCCGCTGACAGCTGGCAGCGCAACATGGCGCCGACCCCAGGCTGGTTGGTGCATGCGGTCCGTCGGTCGGTCGATCGATCCTCGGCCTCCTCTCGGCGCGGCAGGCGTGGGCCACGTGGGCACGAAGAAGCGCAGATAGCTCATTACGGTGGACTGTGGGGCCAGGCGGCGCCGAGGACAGCGGCCAGAGCGTGGCCAGCAATGGGGCTGCACTGGGCGTCGGCGGCGGCCTTTGCAGCTCACGTGTTCAGGCTGTCGCTCAACGCCGCAGCCGTGGCGCCGCGAGCAGATCAACACGCTCCCTGTTCGACGAGACACTCCGCCCACAAGACACTGCCGCACCCCACTGCACGACAGGCGCGAGGCGGTGTGCCGGTCGTGCAAGTCAGCTGTGCAAGGTCGAATTGCTGAGGATGTAAATAGGTGCCCTGTCAGGTGGTAAGGCTGGAGAAATGTCTGCCCGGCGGCCGAGGAGAACCTTTTCGGTGAGCCGTAATGGCTCTCTGGGTAAGGCGGTTGCTTTTCACGACCTCGATCCCGAGATCGTGGGTTCAAACCCTGCGATGGGCGGTCCTTTATTGCCGTTGCGAGCGGTGGTGATAGTTGTAAAGGCTCTTCTGTGACTTTACAAAGAGGCTATTAAATCAGCTTGGGGGGACTCGCTAGCTGCAGGCTGCCCCGCCCCTCGGCGAGCGGGACAGCCTGCTCGCTTCAGATCCCTCTCGGGTACGACGCGGAATTATCCGCTAGCAATAGATCGTAAGAATGGCTCGTTGGCTGTCGTGGGCGTTGGCGAAGTATCTGGGATCGGCCGAAGAGGCAGACTCCGCGAGGCGTCATGCACTCGCTGAAGGTTTTAAGCGGGGAGTGGGCCTCGAATATCCCGAGACGAGTTCGCAGTTGAGGCACGTAGTAGCAGCACAACACACACACACACACTCTCTCTCTCTCTCTCTCTCTCTCTCTCTCTCTCTCTCTCTCTCTCTCTCTCTCTCGCTCTCGCTCTCGTTCTCTCTCTCACACACACTCTCTCTCTCCCTCTCTCCCCCTTTCTCTTTCTCCCCTCTCTCTCTCCGAGCTGGCGGCACTGCAGTAGAGCGTGCCGTAGAGCATGAGCTGTTAGGCGCTGTGATAGACTTGGCCGACTGACTTTTGACCGCGACCCCGTGACCGAGTTTCCGGTTCCAATTCATCAGCATAAAGCAGCGATGCTCTGACTGAACAGTGTTATATTAATGCGAGCCGACCGAGTCGTACCGACTGGTTCAGTAGCCTGTCGTGGCACAGCGAGTCTGGTTTAAGAGGCTCGAGAAATTTTTAATGCCGACGTCGAGGACTCAAATCCCGCCGCAGGCCATCGATTCCTTACCGCCCACCGCCAACGGGTGCGACAGGCACAAAGGCTCTGCAGCCGATGCACGAACGTGGTTGTTGAACCAGCTACCCCTAGCTTGCTTACTTGTTTTAAGTAAACGTCAATGATCAGAGCGCGGCTCAGATCGAACGAATCGTCGCCAGCGATCGTCCGCTGCGACGGGGCTTTCTTGAACACGCCCTCGTCTATGCCTCTCGTTCTCAATGAGGTGTGCCAAATGGGTAAGAGGTGCTCGAACGCGGTTCCGCCGGTTCCGAGGGGCAGCGGAGGTCGCCAGCACCGTCGCTCCTTGGCAGGTGCCGAGCTCTTCGGGCCGAAGTGCTCTATCGAAAAATTAAACGTATGCCGCGCATCCGCGCCCGTGATGGTGGAACGACCGCGAACTTTCGATGGCGAAACCGAGGCTAACGCACTCGCGGGCAAGAGTAAACGCTTGGTAGGCCGGAGCCTTGCACTTCGCATGTGTATTTCGGTGTATTTTGCAAGCCGCTAGTTCAGACGAAAGCTTCAGGTGCACGGATGGCGGGACGGACAGTAGGACGACAATTCATCAAAACGACTGGGAGGCGTCGGCTAAACGCGCATAAAGACGACAACCTCCTGGGCCGCGATACCGCAGCAGATCGCGCTTCACGACAGAGGCCGATGGTTCGATTCCTGCAGTGGGCAATTTTTGTATGCCAGCTGCAAGCGGTGGTGGAAGCCGCCAAGGCTCTTCTGCTGTTATGCAAATAAGGCTGTTAAATCAGCTAATATTTATATATTTATTTATATGCTTTTGGGAAAGTGGTGCCCTATCGGCCTGACCGCCGCATGTAGTTGTGGACGAAACACTGTTGGCCGCAGGAATCGCGACGCCGCGATCGGGTGGAAACGGCTGGAGAGATTGTCTGTATGCACTGCGCGAATGCTGTTTGCGTGGCTAGCTGAGCTGCGGCCAGTCATGTCGGACCTGCGGTAAACTGTGCGGTCGCATAGCATTGTCGTGTGCAAATGCATAAATTCGGCTCTACTCTGCAGCTTTCGTCAAGCGACCAACGGACTGCGATCGGTTCCGCTCACGACGCCCCAAATGCCATACTGTACGAGATGGGCTATTCAGCCTCATCCAACGTTTGACGACGGCGACACCTTGCCCCACCGTGGACTAGGAAATGCCGGCCGGAAATGATCGTCCGCCCTTGTTAGGGAAAGGCTTCGCAGTAGGGGCGGTAGCTGCCAGCGTTGGTCGGACGCTGGTGTCAGTGGGCGCGCGCTCTCTCGGTCGGCCACGAGTCGGGCGGCTACCCGGTCGATCCTGCTGGTAGTCGTTCGCTTGTCTGAAAGATTAAGCCGCGCATGTCTAAGTACACACCTAGACACGTCGAAACCGCAAATGGCTCATTATGCCAGTCACGACTCATTAGATCGTAAATCCTGCTTGGATTGGATGCCCTGACGCGAATGTCGTCTGCAGGGCGTCTTGACAAGCTGCAGAGGATTCTTGGTGAGATGTCTGGCTCCTGGCGAGAGGCATCGAGTATCCTTGGCCCTCACGCTTTTCGAAAGCCCTGCAGTGGAGGCACCCGGTCCGCCAGCGGTGCCCGAGGGTTCTGTCGTCCCCTTATGCGAAAACGATTTCTTTTTAGCTCATTAGACCGTCCAGTGGCCTTATGCCGAAGCCAGCGGCTTCTCCGATCCATCACGGAACGATCGCGAGATGCTGCAACTACAAATGTGATGACTCATCCTCAGATGGGCCATGCGAGCTGATTAGCTCATCCCTCTGCGATAAGCGGATGATTATGTACGTAAACGCTCTTTGGCCGCTGCATCGAGTGCTGCTCATCAGGCCGCTGCTGTTAGCATGCGGGGGTCGGTGGGTAATCACTAATGGGTCATCGCTAATGGTTCGATTCTCAACTTTGTCGGTTGAGAAAGCAGAATGAACTCACGAGTCGTCTTTAATTGTCCGTGCATGTGCTGCTGTATCAGGCACCAAGGCGGTCAGCGCGGGTTCGGAGCCGCGGCGCCACGGTAGTAGGGGCGCCTGCCTTGGGCTGGTGCCGATTTCCTAGAAAACGGCATCGTGGCGCCCCGTATCTGCACGCGTAAGAGACCGAAAGAAGCGCAACCGGGAGCGGTGGCTCTAGCGGTGCGCCGGTTGAATGCCTTGGCCAGTAATATCGGCCCGCTCGCCGAACGGATAAGTATAGCTGTTATTTCTGTATATTAAAGATAGGCAGGCCTTGTGTTGGTCAGCTTGATTGAAATAGACGTCAATTAGTGGGACGGGGCTGCAGGCGCGTATTAGTAAGCAATTAACGCGAGGATGGACCGGGCATTTCTTGGTAACGGAAACAGTTCGCCGCCGTAGCCGAGGGAAAAGAATGTCGCGTGTGCGGGCGGGGAACTGCAGGTACACATGAAGAAGGCCAGTCGGTGCACCGGTTGACTGGAAATTAACAAACGGCAGACGTAGCGGTTCAAACCCCAACTTTACAGCGCTGCGACGCAGCGCGTTACGTCTGGCTACCAATCCATGCACACATGCGGCGCGTTTGAACCCATTGGTGGCGCGGCAATGCGGCTAGCGCAGCGAGCAGCCTGGTACGCGCGCGGCAGTAACGTACGCCCAAGACCTGCTCGTACTTGCTATAGTGGCGCGCGCATAAGCTTCTCATCACCGACGTGACGCATCACGTGGTTCGTAATTCGAATGGCGCGCGACACTGTGGCTTTGCTTTGGAAGGCTCTTTTGTACGCCGGTCGCATTTCGGCCGGGAGTAAGCCAGGCACGACACTCTCGCAGGAAGGAGGCGCCGCGGTGCAGACGGCCGTTGAACGAACTAAGACCGGAGACGTACAGGAGCGAGCGACTGCTGCTGAAGCGTTCTTCCGCAGCAACCATTCAGGCGGAACCAACTGGGCGACTCCGAAGCTATTCGGCATCCGGCTAAGCGTGTCCCTCAGATGCGACGCGAAACGGGAGCGTGCGTCCCTGCGATGTAACTGGCCGGCTACGTGCTGTGCGAATTCTCAGGCCTCTACACTGCCTCTGCACCGTCGTTCGGACCAAATGGCCGGCTGCCAGCCAACTGGACTCGGGCAAACGGGAGTCGCATAAGAGCGAACGCAGTAATAACAATTTAATTCATAGTTAAGCGACGGCTAGAATCCCGGTCGAGAATCGCCGCTCGCTTGCAGCGAGCTCGCGGCAAGCCGCTAACTCGGCTGCGGCGCACAATTTGGCGCCGCAGCCGAGTTAGCGCATCCGGAGCCCAGCGGAGCCGCACTCGCAGCCTCGCACCAGGCACTCGCCCGCCGCGAGCTACGCGAAGCGGCGGATGCCTAAAGGCGAGTGCAAAGTCCGACATGGCGGCGGCGGCGGCGGCGGCAGTCGAAGCTTCGCAGGTCCCTGTCGATAGGTCTGATTCGGCGAGGGAGCCGACGTGAGCAAAGTTCGCGGGCTTTTCTGCGCGAGCGCACTCGAGTCTCCTGCAAGCAAGCGCGCAGGCTCTCGCGGCAACCGCGAGAGCCTGCGCGCGTGGATACAGTAGGCTTCCCAGCGTGCTCGGCCTCGTTCGCCAGCTTCCGTGCGCTGCTCCGCTCGTTTCGCGCTTCTCGCCTGGCGACTGCGCGCGCGTGCGTAGTCTCATTTCGTTCGCTTGGAAGTCCATGGCCGCTCGCGTTGGCTTTAATCGAGTTCGGCAGCGACGGCCCGGCGGACCGGTTCTAAATGCAGGCTCACTGCTCCGTAGATGGGCTGCGGTATTCGCCGCGTTCCGGCGACGCCACATCCTGGCGACGCCGCGTCCCAGAGACGCCACATGGTAGCACTGCCCGTCTGCATCGATTGCTGTGAAGTAGCGCCGGCTGAAAGGCGTTTTCTTAGAAATAGTGTAGGCTGTCCTCTTGCACGCGACGCCAGAGTAACTAGATTAGCCAAAAGGGTACTCGCTGAATAAGAGCACGGTAGCCTGATTAGCGTCCTTATTCGTTCACCTTGCAGAGGCCGGGTTATTAAATGAGAGCGGCTTTTAACTAATCAGCGACAGCTGCGAGCCTAAAGCTGGCACCCGCCACATCTTCTGTTTTGAGCCAATAAAGTGCTTGCGTGGGCGAGCACCTGTCCTTGGATAAAAATTAGCTCGAAGCAAAAGCAAATTAGCTCGGGGCAATGCTCGTTCTCTCTCTCTCTCTCTCTCTCTCTCTCTCTCTCTCTCTCTCTCTCTCTCTCTGTTTGTCTCTGTCTCTCTCCCTCCCCCTCTCTCCTCTCTCTGTCTCAGTCTCAGTCTCAGTCTCTCTCTCTCTCTTTCTTGATCCCTTCCCGCAAAGCCGACGTCCAGCAAGTCACTGCACTTGGCCACTTGTCCTTGCGTCACGTGAAAAAATCCAACATTGAGGCAGACGCGATGTAGAGCCCCAGAGATGAGAGATCCTGCATCTTTAAGGGGGTTTGAATGCTATTGGCTGGCTGGAGGAGGGCTTTTGCGCTGGCGTTGCAGGGCGGCTGAGCGCCGAAAACGCCGCAGGCGGGGGGGGGATAGGAGAGCTTATTCGTCGGTGCCCTGCTGAAGCTTCCAGTCGAAGGCTTCGTAAACGATAGGGCATCTCGAGCTGCCTGGCTGACGGCACAGCATTGACCATTCAGATCGAGATGCTCATAACCAATGTTTCGCAGTTTGAATATGAACGGAGGCTGGCTGGCTGCTAGCCTGGACCATTTGAGGCCATAGCGTGAACACGCCCAAGCCCATTCGCATAAAATTATGAGTGAAACCGTAACAAGTTTTCCATACTGTGGAATATCAAAACCACAGTTGCGCGACACCTAGTGTGGAAATTGCTGCTGTATCGCCATCGGAATACCCAGGGAGGCTCGCTGGTCGCAGCTATTGCAGGCTATAGCATGCCGTAAAATTTGGTCGGTAAACCCGCTAAAAGTTTTCTCTCAATTAGTATCAAAACCGCAGCTGCGAAAACTATTGTGGAAATGGCAGCTGCATCGCGGTTTGATTATGCAGGGAGGCTGGTTGGCCCGGGCCATTGGAGGCCTTTGCATGAGATCGCGCTAGCACAATCGCATGAAATTCCGTGGGTTAAACTGCTATAATTGGCTATCAAAACCGCAGTTACATGAAGATTTTTGTTGAAATGGCAGCTATGTCGTAGTATGACTATGTAGGGCTGCCATTTGGACCGGGCTATCAGAGCCTATAGCCTAAGAACGCGCAAGGGTAATACAATTAAATTCGGTTGGTGAAAAATTTGGTTGGTGAACTTGGCACACTGTTCTTTATCATTTGGAATCAAAACCGCAGTTTTGCGAAGTTTTTGTGGAAACGGAAGCTGTAACGCCGTTTGAATGTGTAAATAGAGTGACTGACCTGGGCCATTTGAGATCATAGCACCAGAACGTGCACGCACAATTGCATTAATCTTGGTTGGTAAACTCGTAACATTATTCTGTATAATTTGGAATTAAAACCATTGTGTTCTGATGTTTATTGTGGAAATAGCAGCTGTATCGCAGTTATTCGTGGGATCCCAAACATCCTATAATTCATGCCGAGCTGGGTTGGTCCAGCGTTTAAGGTGCTTGCCCCGACTAAGGTCTGGCTGAGGTCGTGGGCTCGAGCCCTGAGGCATACGTGAAGCGCCTGAATATAGATTAAGCTCTCTTGGGGCACTATATATAAGTAAATATATATATATATATATATCCTAAAGTTCCAAATTAAACCTTGGATTTTCACGTTGACTTGGTCGCTTTCTGTCCATGTATGTCTTCCTAATAGTTGATCAACGGTTCAGTTAGAGGTTGGCAGTCGTCGGCCAATTCATTTACAGCAGCAGGAACATCCGCTACAGGAACGAAGCTCCGAGCTAAACAATATTTTGACGTGCATTCGCAGATTTTCGTCGTCACAGTATTCTATTGCAAGATTGAAATCTTGAAACTTGTGCCAAAGATTCTGCACGAGATCAAATAAGCACCTAACCTACTGCGCTCCTGAGAAGATGGTTGAACCATACCATTCTGACTGGCTTTCTCGAACTCTGACCATCTATTTGCCCGATTCAGAGTTTTCATTATCAATACTTAACGAAAAGTACTGTTATTACTTCCACACCAGCCTTAAAATGCATTATTTGTTTCCTTTTGATACAACGGTAATTGGTTTAGAAGACAACAAGCCATTTAAATCAAGTAAGCATACGCTGAAGAAGTTGTTGTTGTAGTTGCGTGCTTTTGTCTTGCGAACATTTTTCGGGGTTGCTAGCATTTAGCACCTTTGTCGGCGCGCTTTTGTCAGCTCGATTTTTTGTCGGCGTGCTTTGGTCGGCGGCACTCTTTTGCTAAGGCACCCGCGAAGAGAGAAAAATCCCTTCCCAGGCACTTTACATAGGCTGAAAACGAAGCCGCCGATTGATTAGCTATAGCGTGCCCAATCTTAGGATGGATCGACGAATTAGAGCGCAATTTTGTTGGTGACTCGCTGTTTGCCTAGCGCAATGCTCGCTCTCGGTCGCTGGAGCTCCTTGCCGGTGGCTCTCTAATGTGAAATCTTTTCAGGTCCGGCAGCATTCAACTGCAACCTTAATGAGACCGCTTTATCTAGACTAAACTTACAATAGACAAATAAATAAATAAATAAAGCTCATTGCTTAGCCTCCTAAAAAAAACCGAATCTCTATAATACAGACGCTTCTCAAATGCCGCTGAGACTCAAGCCCGCGACCTCGGTCGTCAAAGGCGAACGCAAAATGTTGCAATAGCTTTACCGTGGCTTGCAAAAAGTGTAACTAATTCCTTAGTTCTGTCTCGGCTTGATCGTTATAATTTCCTTTTGGCTGGGCTGCCACAAAAAAGCAACTGGGTCATTTCAAATGCCTATGAATATGACTGAAAGGATAGTTTGCATGTCCCAGAGGTCTGACCACGTTTGCTAAAAGAGCTAGGACGACTGCCGGTTGATTAACGGATGCAGAGCAAACTTCTGACGCTTACCCACAAGACCCGCCACGGCTTGGCTCCTTCATACCTAGCTGAACTGGTGCACCAGTTTCAGCCTCCCCGTGCCCTCAATCCTGTATGGACGATAAATTAGCAGTTTCATTCCTTCTCTTAAAGACCGTTGGCGACAGAAGCTTTAGCTCTGCAGGTCCTAGACTGAGGAACTCACTTCCACGATTCTTACGCAACGACAACTAACTACTTTCCTGCTGCCGAGTATGGCACATCCTTTTCAGCGGTCCTGAGCTGCTACTTCCATGCTATTCACTACCTCAACTGCTCTCCTGACTTAGCTATGCTCCCCACTTTCTCTTTGCTTTGTCAGATGAAGTCTGTTGGCTACCGAATGTGTACCAAAAGCCGCTTAGGCTGTGAGTGCGCTATACAGAACTCTCCTACGTAACACCCACATAGTCTTTGTGAAGTTACAGACGGAGATACATTACAGTACATTACAAAAGAGACGGAACAGATTTTAGCGTGCCCGCTGCCGGTTACACGTGCGCGGCGACTGGTTCGTCTACTACGGTTTGAACTCTCGAGAACGCCCGAGGCGACTTCGAGCGTTCACGTGACTCTCATTCGCATCCCTGAACTCCTTTTCGGCCTGCGGCGGCGCCTGGATGGCGATGGGGACTTCTCTTAGGGCGCTATATTTCCGAATTATTATTTCCGTTATATTTGACCACTTTCGGCCTGCGCACATCCTCGAGGTTGCTGACTCGCCGTCCAATACCGTCGACGACGCTTTCGCCGACTGCGCGCCGCCGCGGTTCGTGTGCGGGCGCATGCACCCGCGCTAGCGCTCGCTGCTGGGCATGGCGGTCACGCGCGCGGAAAGCGAAGTAGTCGCCGTGACGGCTGCTTGCGATGACTGCTCTAGCTGGAGACAGAGAGCCAGAGAGCGCTCGACGCGCGGACGCTTCCCTGGCGGCGATTCTGAGCGAACCTTCGCGGCTCTCACCCAGTGCGCGCATCCCATTCGGAGTGCGCCCCGAGGCGGCCATTGCTTTTACGTAGAGTTATCTATTGACTCTCGCTGCACGCTAAACGTTTTGGCGTAATTTTTTTTCTTGCGATTACCTTCGTCAGAAGATGCTTTCTTCCGAGGGAATTTCTATTTTTTTTTGTTTATTAAAAATTTGTAATTTTTCAGATGAGATTGGAGGCGCGGGTCTAATAGGTCCGTGGACGACTTCGGTGCCAGGTCGTACACTTCCGTCGGCGAGGACCGTAGAGAATGCCGCTGATCCACCGTCGTGCCAGTAACTCGACGAAGGAACTCGAGCACCCAGGAAAGTGGTTCATTACCCGACAGAACGCGCGGGCAATTCGGAAGGGCACCGAGCAGACGACTCTCGTGCTATGGCGGCAGTCGTCCACCATGTTGCGGTCGCGGCGTCAAGGCTTGCATAGGAGTCAGCGAAGAGAGCTCAGCCATAAGCCACGAGGCTCAGGTTTCTCAAAAGGTAAGCTCTCCAAGGATCGAGGAATGGTGGTGCAATAACAAATATGCGTCACCGCGAAGCCCGCGGGCTACACGGTTGTCGTCGTGGGAATTAAGCTCGACGCGCCCATCCCCTTGCCTGCTCCTCTCGCTGTGCGCAGCGGACTCGCTACTGGAACTTTGGCGTGCTGCAATAACATCCAGGCTATGACTGCCGCCGATATATTGTTCGCGGCTTAGGTCACTCAAAGTTAAGCTCTTTTAGCATCGAGGAAGGCAGTGAAATAGAATATGTGTCACAACAAAGACAGACTTTGCGGTTGTCACTTGAAATTACTCAAAGCACCCGTCCTGCTTAACCTGCTGTCGCGGCTGCCGGGGTGCGTAGCGGAATCGCTGAGTACGTCTGCTCGGTGCTTAACTCTTTGGCTCTGACTGCTGCACTTTGAAGTTGATGCCGAGTTTTGGAATCCGTCAATTCTTGTACTCGCTGTTAGCTACAGCGCAATGACGAACCGACTAGCAAATGCGAACTCCCTCAGTAGAGACTCGTGAACTTTCAATGAATTCACAATACGCATCATTAGCCACGGCATGCACACTATTGAACACGGTCTACGCCGATTCTATCATTGCGAGTAACGGTCCGGTTTGAATTCGGAGCCTCATATCTGCTATTTACAAAGTTCACCGGAGTAGCATTCCTACTTTGGTCCTGTATTCATCCGAAGCTTATATTTTGCAAGGTCAAAGACTACGTTCTGTCTAAAAACGTTGTGCAAGCTTATTTACATTGGTATACCTTGTTCCGGTCATATATTAAACATCAAAACTACGGATTGCATTTCTAACATTCTTTTCTATTGAAAGGAACCATAAAAGAAGAAGTGATTTGTTTACCCTTTCTGCCTTTGAATTCATTCCGGAGCCTCTTTACCATCTACACCTTCCTTTTTGTGCAGAGGCCCTCGCTTCCTGCGGCAGAGCTTCATGGCAGAATTCCAAGCTTGGAGGTCATGGCCTGCAAAGATGGCTCGTGATGCAGCTCCAAGGCCGCTTCTTGGCCTCGGTCTCATTCAAGAAAACATTACTCCACAGCTCTGGCGGTCAAAAACGCACAATAGCTTGCCCGGACTTGCCGCCCGTCAATGAGAAGGCTGCGGAATGCAGCGAGAGAGAGAGAGAGAGAGAGAGAGAGAGAGAGAGAGAGAGAGAGAGAGAGAGAGAGAGCTGTGTGCGGCTGATAATCTCTGCAACGCGACCGCTGGCGCGGCGGAAAATACGGCTGAGTGGCCGAGAGTTTTAACCACGTTCGGCTTCAGCCAACCTTTGCCTACGTAGAAAGATTCCACTGATTTTAAAGCAAATTATATCAGTTAATTAAACACGCTTCGAGCATTCGTGTTTGTGCGCGTGCGTGATTTGGTGCTTTTGTTCGAGCACACGTGCGTAGATGCGTGCGTACATCTGTGTGTAACTCCAAAAAGTCACAAAGACCACGTGGGTGTTAAGCTGACGAGTTTTCGTACCCACACTATAAGCCCGAGCGGCTTTCGGTACGCATACTTTAGCCCAAAAACCTAATCTCGTGCAGCAAAGAGAACGCGAGAAGCACGTCGGGAGAAGAGCACTCGAGGAAGTGAGTGGTACGGCAATAGCAGTAGCGCAGGACCGCATGCAGAAGCTGGCAGCAGACCGGAAGTCGCTGCGTACGACCAGTGGTCGTGAGGATTTCTCAAGCAGGCTATTGAGCTGTCGAGCAAAGCCTCTGTCACCAACGGTGTTCGAGCGAAGTTGCTGTTCAAGTTTGCCACAGGAGAACCTGAGAGCTGTAAAGAGATGAAAGTGAGACAGCAATTCAGTTCAGCAAGCTCTGAAGGACCACCCACCCACTCCATGTACTTACGAGGGCGCAGCGGTTGAAAGCTGACGCACAGCTGCAAGCTGACGCACATCAATTATGCTAAGTCTGAGTGCTGCTTTTTTAAGCTGTACATTTCTCAGCACGAGAGGGCCACATCGGCCCATTAACGAGTGAATAAAGTTAAACTGACTAATCGTAACTGCGGATCATTTTTTTTTTACAAAATCCATGCCCTAATGCTTGGGCTCAATCATTCCTAATCATTATAACTCAGGTAAAGGGTTTTACCACTCACTTTTAGGTACCTTCATTTCTGGCTCCAGCCTACCAATCAGATCTACTCCACACCGGGCTAAGCATCGTATCATCCACTTTTCGGAATCTAACTGTCACCCATACCTCGTACAAATCTCAAATACAATGAAGACCGTGCCTTTAGTTCGTATGCTCGAAAAGCCTGGAACTCACTCCCGACTTGTGTCATGTCATCTCCAGACTTGTCCACATTTAAAATGAAACTAAAAACGCATCTATTTATGACAGCATTTAGTGGGTCTCTGTGATTCGCCCTTTATGTGCTAATGCGTGCTGATGCTGTGCATGTTACCACTAACCAAACTTGCATGCTGACCTTGTGCATGTTAAACCTAACCATGTTATTCCTGTTGCTTATTGAGCATGCTACTACTAACCATTCGATCGTGCTTCCTTTGCTGCAAATGTAAAGCGCCTAGAAAGAGACTGAATTCTCTGAGGGCGCTATATAAAATGCATTATTAATATTATTACTATTATTATTTTAGGGACCACTACTGGACTTTTGTTGCTCTCGTCTTGAAGCTCTTGTCGCCAATAGAATGAGACTCAGATTCTGTGTAAAGCTCTGCAGCTTGACCTATCTGTCTTGAACGTTGCAACTGCTACATTGCAACGATTCTCACAGACCTAAACTGAACCACATTAAGCAATGTATCAAAATCCGGTTCTGTAACTCAATTTCAGATTTCTTCGCTATCTTTTTCCGACCTACCGATCCGAAATTCATCATCATCAGGCTTCCCATAAATGGCTTAGTGGAATGGCATCGTAGCTTGGGGTGAACTCAATGCAAGCATATACATATATATAGCGGTAGAAGAGCCTTAACGGCTGGCACCACCGCTTGCAGTTACCAATAAAGGATCGCCCACTGCGGGATTTGGACCCACGACCTCGGTCTTGAAGAGCGAGCGCCTAATCTCATGAGGTATCACGGGCACTTAATCTGCTGCCGACGGCGTCTGGATTAATTTGTGTTATACCATGCCACTTCTTTGTATAACATTGTACTACCAGCTGCTCGGACTCAAGTGGTTTAAACTGTGCCCGAGTCATCGATATCAAATTTTTCTGGATACCAGGCCTGCCTTTAGTTCCGATGCCCAAACAAAGACTGAAATCGCTAAATTCAATGACTTGATTAAATTGGAAAAAAGGCATAGAAAGCCTGTTCCTCGGAGCATTGGCTCTACCCTGGTTGACAATTCTTTTCGTGCCAAAGCGTGCTGAAATTGTGTGCATTTTATCCACTATCAGTTAAAACATTTCCTGTGTAGTTTATGCGAAGCTGCCTATTAAGAGATTTAGTCCTCTAAAGTTTCCTATATAAATTTATATTTATCATTATTATTAGCGATTCATCGCCTCCTCGTTAATATAATTTCTATGATAGTGTGACTTTCAAATTCGCAATCACGTCTGACTCTACAAGATATTGAGTGCCACCTTCACGGACATAACTGCAACAGTCTTCCCTTCATCTTTATCACCGGCAATATGAAACTGGGCTTTAATGCACCACCTGAATCATTGGCTTCTCTTACGCGAAGGTCACCAGCACTTCTCTCAGCTAGTTGCAGGCGAATGCCTTTAGCTTTTTCTTAGCACTGGCTTATTAGGTACGTGACATGATCTATTAAGAAGCTAAAGACAAGAAATCCAAGTCTCTTCTTAAGAAAAATGGCATTCAGGTTATTACAATGTCAGCTGATTAGATTATTTTGTGTACAGTGTTTTTTCTTCGTTATTGTACGCATTTGTTATATTTTATAGAGATAATGGCAACATCAGCAGCTATTAGTGATCCTAGTCGAGCCACCTCAACTGCTCTTCTTAAATCATATGTTGATTCTAGTTAAGTCTAGAATGACTGCTTGCGATACATAGAAATTTGATTAATATATTTCGTATTCCACTGATAAGTATATTAAGCAGTTTTACATCGCCGAATGTAAAGCAGATGCACAAAATTATTCGTGCTAGAGTAATTCAAGTAATTACTTACCTCAATGCTACCCTAATATCTAAGGTTAATAGTCTTCTTGGTACTGCCGAATAAGTTTCATCTTATACTACTTGGATTGCTACTCATCTTCCAACTGAATTCACTATTATTGCACGAGTTTCTGTTGTTAAGCCTGGTATATCAATTGTTGCTAAGGATGGGTGTTATGCTATTCTAACAGACATATCAGACGGATCTAGTTCTAGCCAGAAGGACGCAATTGCTGATGTTTCTGCTTCTCAATATGCTCCTGTTACTCAACATACTATTCCTGCTGATACTACAGCTCGTGCTGATCCTAAATTTACTTCTAAACAATAAAGTAAAATGTAATGCAGAATGCTCAGTTTATTAATTTCTGTGGAAGAAATGTGTAAATATGGTCTGAATAAAGTAAATTACAATAGTGATTTTCTACTTAATATGATTTCAATGGGTCGCATTGAATATTTTCGTCATCCTTTGCTTAAAGCATTGAGATTAAGTAGATAAGTATAGATGTTTTTGAATGAATCTAAATAATTCCTGTAAGGAAAATATTTCTAGCAAAGTTAGAGATGAATCATATTTGCTGATTCCTTAGGAGATCTTAAAACTAATGTTATAAATGAAATAAAGTCAGATGCTTATTCAATTAAGATTAAAAAAGTGAGCTATCTAAAGCAGTAAGTAATAAAGCTTGTGTTTTGACTTTTTTCTGCCCTGTAATCTAGCGATAGGTAGCTTATTGTAAACTTAACAATATTTTAATTATAAAGCCAAAAATGCATTGGTATTTAATAATTAGATCAGTGACATTAAAGTTTTGTACGAATTAGTTAGCAGTAGCATGCTATTATTAATTCCAAAGTCATTCGTAAAATAATGAGCTTGAAGCCATAAATTCTGTCAATTAAAAGTGACGATAGTGGTTTCTAACTATTAGTGATTTTCACCCTTTATGTAAATTTCAGTGTTTGATGTTATTTTGTTTGATAATGAAAATACATTGTGACTATGTCTTTAAAAGTAACCAGTTTGCTGGTTTTAGTTTCAACACGATAAAATGCTCTATAATCAATATTATTTTTGCATATTATTGAGCTGCATCAATTTATACTATTTACCCTATCAGTTTGGAGTAAGTTACTTTTGCTACTATTAAGTCAGCCAATCTAGAAAACTACTCAATATACTGTTTTGAATAATTTTAATGACTTTTTGTATCCTCAGATTACCAACATTTCTGAATCAACCTTATTTAAAGTATTTATATCGCGATAAAATGATGTTAAATAAGAAGTAAAATTTAAATGTTATGTCACTATCTTGAACTGGGTTTAAAAGGCTGGCATTATTTTTATAATTAGATGACACATTTCTTGTAATTACTTGGTCAGAATCACTTCTAGGGTAACTAGTACAGTAAAAGCCTTACTAACAGCCTCTCCAGAGTCAACAGCATTTGCAGCATTAATTAACTTGTTTCTTTCCATATCTAACTTTAGGTAACTGTCATGAGCGTTGCAGTTGCCACATCACACCACTTCTCGCCGACCTGCACTGACTACCAGTCAAGCAACGCATCGACTTCAAGGTTTTGTCGCTCACTTTCAGGTAACTTCATTCTGTGGCTCCAGCCTATCTTTCATATCTACTACCCCACCATGCCAAACATCGTACCACCCGCCTTTAGGAATCCAACAGTTTACCAATTCATCGTACACACCTCAAATCCTTTGGAGACCGTGCATTTAGTTCGTATGATCCCAAAGCCTGGAACTCACTCCTGACTTGCGTCACAATATCCCCTGACTTGAATAAATTAAAAAAGAACTTGAAAACGCACCTATTTAGGACATCATTTAGTGGGTCCCTGTGACTCGACCTTCATGTGCTTATGCGTGCTGACACTGTGCATGCTGCCACTAACCACACTTGCATGCCAACCCTGTGCATGTCACCCCTAACCATGTTATTCATGTTGTTTGTCGAGCATGATATTACTCACCATTCAATTGCATTTCCCTTTGCAGCAAATGTAAAGCACCTAGAAAGAAATTGAGTTCTCTGTGAGCGCTTTATCAAGTGCATTCTTATTTTTATTATAAAGTTCCACTTCCGAGCATTCTACCGCTAACTATTAGATCATGCTTGCTTTACAGCAAATACAGAGTGCCTAGAAAGAGAGATTTAGATCTCTATGGGGGCAATAATAAATGTATTATTACTATTATTGCATATTCCTTTCATTGACAAAAATTTCTTCAACATTTGAACTTAATGATTGTAGCCATATACGTTTCTAACAAGCATCTAAATAGCTGCGCTCCAGAGAAGATGGTTTAATAGTCATTCTTACTGGCTTTCTCGAAATCTGATATTATGTTGACTAGACTCAGAGTTGTTATTATTAATGCAGACGTAACAAACTATCGTTGCTTCCAAACCAGTCATACGATGTCATATTTGTTTTTGTATACCAGTAATTAATTTGGAAGACAAAAGTTGGTTAAAGCAATTAAATCGTACGCTTACGAAGATTATTACCATGGTTGTGTGCTTTTGTCGTGTGCGCATTTTTCGGTGTTGCCAGCATTGCTCATTTTTGTCGGCGCGCTTTCGTCCTGCGTGCTTTACTTTTGGTGCCGTCGAGTGGTGCGTCGACTGGGAGCTAATTCCAGGCACCGCTCCAGAGTGAACTACTTTTCTACTTTTATTCACATCTAGCGGGCACGGCTTCTTTCTGTTCAGCTGGGATCCAAACTGCCACCCCGGTTTGGTACTGAAGTTAGAGTGGTCGCCTTTCACGACCGAGGTCTATGTGAATGCATTTGATTGCAAAGGTCGAGGGTTTGAGCCCCGCGGCACAGGTGAAGCGCCTGGATAGAGATTAAGTTCTCTTAAGGCGCAATGCAAATAAATTTCATTTATTCATTTATCCCTAACTGTGGCTCTTTAGTGGAGGTGCTTAGAACGCATCCCGTTTGCGCCGCCCCTTTGCTGCCCAAGAATCGTCGCACTGTGCTCCTACAATAGGCTGCCAGCTGCCAGCTTTCTCTGAATAGCTGAATTAAGTTTACGAAGGTGGGGCCAGCAGTGACTTGCCGGCGCAGCTTTCGTTCGCCGCTATCGAGCAGACTCGTCGGTCTCTACTCGAGGCGTCGCGGACTATCGGCGAAGCTCGATGCTAAAAGGCGTTTCGTGCTACCACAGCTCCGAGGCGGTCTCTCGCGGTTGGAATCTAAAGACTTAGGAGCTCTATTTAGGCTAAGGGGACGCTCATACTTTTAGAGTTAAGCATTGAAACGCCGGCTCCAGCTAAACCTGCTGGGATTATGGCTGATAATCATAATTTTTCGCAATTATACAATAGTCTACGGTCGAGGCAGTATAAAAGCCGGTCCCACGAAATAATAAATGAATGAAGGAAGGTAGTTATGATACAGGATTTGGCATTCGCATTACAGCTGATTTTCGCTCTTCCGTTGGTTTACGTCGCGGCCGGCTTTAATTAGCAGGCTTTTAAGATGGTCAATGCCGAGCTGGTTTGGTCTAGTGGTTAAGGTGCTCGCTCTGACCAAGGTCTGACTGAGGTCGTGGGCTCGAGCCCCGAGGCATATGTAAAGCGCCTGAATAGAGATTAAGTTCTCTTGGGGCGCTATATAAATGAATTATATTATATAGTATATTAAAAGCATTTTCGAGCGATTCCCGAGGCCTTGACCTTGCGCCACGCCCAAAAAGATCCATGTTTAGATTTCAAATAAAAAGATCCTGGATGCGCATTTCTGTGTACAGAGAGCTCTAAGCTCGAAGGGAATAAATGCAGGACGGATAGAGGACGGGCCGAGTAATGCACGTCAGACGTCACTTCTTTCCGGCGTTCCGAGAATCCATGTGAACAGGAGAGAGAGAGAGAGAGAGAGAGAGAGAGAGAGAGAGAGAGAGAGAGAGAAGTTATAGTGCTGTGAAAAATCATACTGAGTACGCACTTCAGGGCTTCAAATACACTGTTTAAGATGACAGCAACAATCGCATACAGCACTAGCAAAGTGCCGCACACGACAATCGCCTCGCCAGTAACCTCATTGTCCGCTCTGTGCGAACGAGTAGAAGCTAGCGGCATGTTCGTCTCTAAGGCGCGTGTCCTCATGCAGATGAGGAATAGTTGGAAGCATGGGGGAGGGGAGGTAGATTATTGAGCTCTTGACAGTCTATTGCATCGCATGTAGCCTTCCTTCAGCGATTACGCCGCTCCGTCGAATGAATTAAAATCAAAACCTTGGTCACCGTGGCAAGCAGGACAATGTTTGAACAACAAATGGCTGCTCTTCTCAGCTCGCCGCCGCTGGAACTCTTCAAATTATCTCATTCGCGATGCAGACATTAAAGAAACGCTCCTACCGAAGTGCATCAGATGCGTAAGATGGCGCTAAAATAAATACGCCGAGGTGATTTCATGCACTGCAATCTTTATTTGAGGCAAGCAGAGAGAGTATCAAATTTTAAAGTGCTCCCTTCGCTGGCCAGATATATTTACAGGCTCCTGACATATAGCTTTCGGGTAGAGGATTTACTGAAGCCTGCTGGGCTCAGTGATGGACACAGGTGCCATCAGACTGCCGAGCCACTCTCTGTCCAAAAACTGGCATGCCGTCTTGCATGTGACGCGTATCCTGAAGAAAAACTAAGTGTCCAACGGAAAACCCCTCTCTCTTCTTTCAAGTAAGTATTTGCAGTTGGGTGAAAACCGCCAAATGCCAGAGAATGCTTCGCGTAAATGCCGCAGGAAAGAAAATGTGAAAGTGAAAATTCGACCGTCTTACCAAGGAAGAGTTAGTCCAGGTGCCTTTTCAAGTTGCTTTCCGTCAGATCGCGGCTGTCACAGCGTAGTGGTTGGAGGAGAATTTATTGCACGGCACGGCGCTTTGAGTTTCCTAATCATCTCGCGGCGAAGCTTCTTGTTCATGACTCCGTAGGTGATGCATCTCGTGCAGTTGTTCGCGTAGAACAAATAGACTAGGCAGACATTGAACGGGACAAGTCGGAAAGCGGTGATTATGTACGGTATCCAGCTGACGAAAAAGACTACGGTAGCAGCGAATAGCATGGCCGTGACCTTTGCAGCTCTGGCGTTGCCGTCGGCGTCCACTTTCGCAGTCCGCTGCCATGCCGGTGACTGGCTGCGTCTCGCAACTTCTTCATCTGAAAACGTCAGCTCTAATTTGAGCACAATCTATTTTAAGCACAGTACAGAGATGAACAGCACAGATTGCATTGCAATGAGAGTGAAGCGAAGTGAGAACTTTCGCGAGTGAGGAGTTTATCATGGCAACTCAAGCTCGGCCTATCCCTTCGTTGGATGCACAAGTTATCTAGTAAATGCGGGGTTAAAACGATTACCCAGTTGTTCTATTTTACATGATCAGAACTCGTCAGCAGCGTTTGAAAAAATCGGTTTGGAGCATTCGCTGGAGGCTTCTGTGGTTTTCAAAGACTTTGAGAAATCGAATACGGATGCTAGAAAAGTCGTGCAGGCCCGTGAGGCGCAGGTAATTTAAATTATTTGGGAAAGTCTTCGTATCCCCTGATATATATTGGAAAATCAAATGCAAAGCGCAAACAATAATCTAGATATTTAATTCGACGGGAAGATGTCTTCCTCGCTATTCGTGCTCAATTTTACGTTTGGATTTCCTGCAGTGAGAAAGTGCTATGCGATAGTGCTTGCCGATGTTTCGGATGGTTTCGCTCCACCGACGAAGTAAAATTTACGCCCTCGGAAGAGAACCCATTGTTCACTGCAAATATGAGACTAGCTACGAATTCTAATTGCAAGCTTGAACAAAAGCATGTAACAGATTTGCAAATTTTTGGTCGATCGATGACATACGAGGACTACTGCATATCGTACCAATCCATCCTAGCTAATGCCAAGTCTAGCTTCTGAAAGAACACACCACTGAAATCGCAGGTGTACGACAGAATAATGTTGACGTCAATCAAACAGCCATCTTCTTCAACTCAGCCATTCCCACGACATACCTAGTTATCCTTGAGCTGGTCTAGCGGATCGTCTTTCGAGTTTCCTTAGCAGAAATATGGATGCAATCAAACAGTCTAAACTTAAGATAACATCCTCCCTACAGGCTCTAATTTCCGTTTCTTGCTCAACCTCGACGTCCGCCTTCACGCCTGCCCTGCAGCTGCCATCTCAAAGTTAACCCACGGGCCTATATAACTGTCAGCCCTCTAGAATCCTTACCTACTTTTCTCCTTCTTGGATGCCTAAATTTACTTTCCCCTTCATAAAAAGCACTGTAGTAATAATAATAAGAGTAATAATAATAATAATACAATTTATTAAGCGCCTTTGAAGAACTCAATCTCTTCTTGGGCGCTTTACATTTGCTGCAAAGAAAGCACGATCGACCGGTTAGTGGTAGCATGCTCAATAAACAACGAGAATATAATGGTTAGGGGTAATATGCGCAAGGTCTGCATGCAAGTTTGGTTAGTGGCACCATGCAAAGAGTCAGCACGCATAAGCACATACATTTTGAATCAAAGGGACCCACTAAATTCTGGGATAAGTAGGTGCGTTTTTAGCCTTAAATGTGGTCAAGTCAGGAGATGTCGTGACGCAAATCGGGAGTGAGTTCCAGACTTTGGGAGCATACGAACTAAAGGCGCTGTCTCCAACGAATTGGAGGTAAATTTTTGCATAGCCTTAAGGTTCTGTGCTAGCACATTCCAGTAAGTCTAAAATCAAGCGAGTTATAAAATGCAGACACTAGATCGAGAGAACTTACAGAACTTTCGCATAGTCTCTCTATTTCCTTTAATAAGCTTGAGTGATCTAGCAGCTTCCTTTATGTAGCAACAGAAGAGCCTTAATGGCTATCACTACCGCTTGTTGTGGACAATAAAATATCGCCCATTACCGGAATCGAACTCACGACACCGGTCGTGAGGACTGAGCAAAGGACGAAGCTCCTCGGCGAAGACCCAGGGGCCACCGAAACCAGTGGCAGATCGGATGAACGTAAACTTATATCCAAGCGTCGAAATTGTCCGTCTTGAACGCCGTACTTTTGCCTAGCAACACAGGCACTGTGTTACAAGATTTTAGGCCCATCTTTGAGGTAGATTTCATAGAACAGATGTTAACTGCAGGGGCCATCCAGTAAGCTTTTAAAAAAGGCTGCTCAGGGGGTCAGTCTAAGGTTTCATTGTTTTCATAATTTATAATGTTATTCTTGCCGAAATAATTACCAAGAGTCATATTGGCTTTTATTTTTATAAATATGAAATCCACCTGCGCATGTTCTTTGATCCTTTCCTTCGTTTCAGCATCTCAAACTCGCTTAGCCCTTGTTGTAAGCATTGCTAAAATTTGCGTTTGGCTAGAAGCAAACGCTCTCAAATTACATGACGATTATAACAAGCTACTAGTCATGGTGGGCCTAGAGTCACTCGGCAATCGGGAAACCTAAACAAAAAAAGTTTCGGACAGCCACTGTTCTATAGCGTGTGCACATCATTTAGGTGTCCGATTCCAAAATGACTCTCCCCCAAATGCCCACAGCAGCCGCAACAATCGCTGTGTCTATTCCCACCGTCGTTGCTTGCAAAAGTTCGGGCTTGTTTAGATAAGGACACTACAACCAAGCCGTTCCATATAATATGTAATTTAATTCATTTGCATAGCGCCCCAAGAGAAATTAATCTCTGTTCAGGCGCTTCACATATGCGCCGGGGGGGGGTCGAGCCCACGACCTAGGTCATCATATACATTCACCTTGACCTTGGTTGAGGCGAGCACCTTAACCACTGGGGCAAAAGAGGGCGCTTTCCTGAATTCATCTAGACTTCCTTACGTTGCTATAATAATAATAATAATAATATTGCACTTGATAAAGCGCCCTCAGAGAACTTAATCTCTTTCTAGGCGCTTTACATTTGCTGCAAAGTGATACGCAATAGAATAGTAAGTAAAATCATGCTTGAAAAACAAACAAAATGAATAACATGGTTAGGGGTTACATGCACTGGGTCAGCATGCAAATGTGGTTAGTGGCAGCATGAACAGTGTCAGCACGCATAAGCACATCGAGGACGAATCACAAGGACCCACTAAATGCTGTCCTAAATAGGTATGTTTTTAAGTTTCTTTTAAATGTGGTCAGGTCAGGGGATGTTCTGATGCAGGTCGGGAGGGAGTTCCAGGCTGTGGGAGCATACGAGCTAAATGCACGGTCTCCAAAGGATTTAAGGTTTGTACGAGGTATTTCTAGACTGTTGGATTCCGAAAAGCGAGTGGTACGATGCTTTGCCTGATGGGGTAGTATCTCTGAAAGATAGGCTGGAGCCATAGAATGAAGAGACCTAAAAGTGAGCGACAAAACCTTGAAGTCAATCCGTTGCTTGACTGGTAACCAGTGCAGGTCGGCGAGAAGTGGAGTAATGTGGCAACTGCGACGCTCACGACAGACAAGCCTAGCTGCAGAGTTTTGCACCAGCTGCAATCGCCTGATCGCACATGCTGCTAATTGGATGTCTTGCTGCCTGCGTCCTAAAATGCTTACAGCTGATGCCAAAATTTAGCAAGGCTAATCTATCGCGTACACCGAAGCTGCCAAATAAAAAATCCTAGCTGATTTAGAAGCCTCATTTTTATATCGGCAGGATAGCCGTATTGGCTACCATTACCACTTTCAGCTGGCAACAAAGAATCATCTAACTACAGGATTCGAACCCACGACCTTTGTGGTAAAGAGCGAGCACCTTAACTCCTGGGCTATAGCATAGCACTACTGGTCACCAATCTACCGTGGCTCCTTATTTTGAAGAGCAGCGATTTCAAGATTTTGCGACTCACCTTTAGGTTTCTCAAATCTTTTGCTCCTTACTAGCTATATAAATAAATAAATAATTCGTTTGTATAGCGCCCTAAGAGAACTTAATCTCTATTCATGCGCTTCACATATGCCTCAGAGCTCGAGCCCACGACCTCAGCCAGGCCTTGGTCGGGGCGAGCACCTTAACCACTGGACCAAATCAGCTATCTGAAACGTTCCCTAATCAGGCCTTCCGACACTCTATTATCTAGCTGGTGTGGCTTAGGTCTTTTAGTTCTTGCCCTAAGGAGCTTCAAATCCCTGAACGACCTTCACTTCTCCTTCGCCTTCACTTATATGCTCCTATATCCTAGAGCTCACTACTGACTGGCTATATACATGTCATGTCCTGACTTTACAAATTCAAAAATGTGCTTAAAGCTACCGTTCCTCACAGCCTTTGCTCGCCAGCGTGAATTGTTCTATGCGACGTCATGCATTCATGCTTTGACCAAACGATTTATATGTTTCCTTTTTGGCCTACTTAAAGTGTGCCTAGAAAGAGCTACGCTCCTCCTTGGGTACTATAGGAATTTTTGAGTAATATTATGTGATTAAAAGTTTGGTGAGATGGCATAATTTCTGAATATTCAGAGGTTAATCTGTCGAAGGTACTTTTAAAAGATCAGTTCAATTATCGGGATCTTTGGTCTAACCAGCATTTCTTGCACACCAACGAATATATTTGCTGCTGATATTACCTTCCTCAACCAGAAATATACCAAATGAGATCAGTAAGTCAATCATTAAGGTGGCATGCCCGCTCAAAAATTCTACTACGGTAACATTCCCTGCTACTGAACTCCTCGCTCTCATTACCGTGCAGTACCTTAATGTTCGCCTCAAGCCTGCCACCAGTGACTTTATCTTGAAGTTAATCTCCCAGCCTCCGTAGACTGCTAGCCCTTTAGACCCTTTAACTACTTTAATCCTCATGGAGTGCGTATATTTGCTGGTAACCTACGAAAGTAACATAATGAACATCTCAGCCAAATTTCTTGTACCTGCACCTTTCAAAACTGCCTTTTTTTAAAGTCGAGTGTCTAAAAAATGTCACGCATTAGGAAAGCAACACTAAACTCAGAGAACTTGGTCAGCATTTGATCACTATCCCTACTGCCGCTCTACCGAAGTCGCTGGAACAAGAAGTGACAGAAAAACTACAAGCATATCAAGACATCGAACATAGAGAGTACGTTCCCGTCATATTTTAGAGCTAATCTCGTCAAAGAGGCAGCACTTTTGCTAGTGCATAATGCCCTTCTCGGGAACGCAGCCTTTTGTAGAGTCTCTCTCCTTTTCTGCTGGATTCTTCGGCAGCATTTAACGCCATCGAAAACCCATTCCTTCTCAAGCGCCTTTCATCCAGCCTGGGCATCCGTGGCACTGCGCTGCAATAGTTTGGGCCTTATCTTGCTGACACTGTTCATGCTGCCACTAACCACATTTGCATGCTGACCCAGTGCATGTAACCCCTAACCATGTTATTCATTTTGTTTGTTTTTCAAGCATGATTTTACTTACTATTCTATTGCGTATCACTTTGCAGCAAATGTAAAGCGCCTAGAAAGAGATTAAGTTCTCTGAGGGTGCTTTATCAAGTGCAATATTATTATTATTATTATTATTATCTCGGTGGGAGTCTTTCGAGAATTGATGTCGACGGACAACGGGCATCCGATGAGCCCCTAAAGTATGGAGGCACCCCAGGGATCTATGCTTGCTTCAGTTTCTTTTCACAGTTTATACCCTTCCTATTGCCGACGAGATCGCCAAGCACAATCTAGGCTTTAAGTTTTATGCACATGACACGCGGGTATAACGGTGCTTCGACCATCCCTGCCCTCAAGCACGTCTTGCTCTCTTAAGTCCTTTGCAGCACGTACTGCTAGCATTCAAACTTGGACGGCAGCAAACTTTCTCAGTTTAATGACGAGAAATTTATAGTTGTTGGCAAGCCTACTGTTATAAAACGTTACACTTAAGGCGGTATCGGCTAATATATCACTCGTTGTATCTGCGTGAAATCTTAGTGTTCTGTTCAAAGTAACCGTTCGCTAGCCGACAACACCAGCTCCGCAGTCAAGTTTGCCTACTTCCTGGTTGCGTACAATATCAAAGATTGGTGCCTCTTTTGACACTGATATCACACGCAAGTTTTTCCGTGGATTTGCGACCTCTCCATGTCGACTTCTACGACTTTCTACCAACTTCTACTCGCACGTTTTACGTCATGCTTGCGGCAGACAAGCCTAGCTGCGGAGTTTTGCACCAGCTGCAAGCGCCTGATTGCACATGCCGGTTGGCCAGCGAGCAGTGAGTTACAAAAGTCAAGACAGGATATCACAAATGCATGGACAAACGTAGACGCGGTATCCTTATCTAAGCAAGCCCAAATTTTAGCGATGTTACGTATCTAAAAGTAGGCAGACTTAATTGTGGAGCTGATGTGGTCGTCTAATGAGCAGTCACTTTGGAACATGGCACCTAGATTTCGAGCTGATTCAACAGGAGATATGCTGACAGAGCCAATTTTGAGCTAAAGCCTTTCCAATTTCTGAATCACACTTGGTTTTCTAATAACTAATAAGTTAGTCTTATCATCGTTTAGGTTAAGAAAATTTGCTGCCATCCATGTGCGGATATCATCAATACATGCAAAAAAGGAAGTTGAGAGAATTCGAGTTGCTCGAAAGCTGGGAGGGATTAAAGGCAAAGCAAAGGTACAACTGAGTGTCATCCGCATAGAAGTGAAAGCCTAGATTGTGCTTGGCAATCACATCAGCAAGAGGAAGAGTATAAACCGTGAAAGGAACCGGACCTAGCACGGAGCCCTGAGGTACCCCATATTTAAGAGGTACCTCAAATGATCTGTGTCCATTCACGTCAATACTCTGGAGTCTCCCACTGACATAGGACCTGAACCATTGCAGAGCAGTGCCAGTGATGCCCAGGCGAGATGAAAGGTGCTCTAGAAGAACTGATGAAACGAAATATCAGCATTCATATAGTTGCTTACAATAATAGAAGTAGTACCTGATAATAGGTATGCAAAGTCTGGAGGCTACGTCTCAAGTAAACTGCGGTGCAGGCTAGGAGTAAAAGGGTTGGAAAAATTCGTTCGCTTGTGCCATCCTATGCTAAGGCCATCTAATTGTTACGATGGGGCAGGCGAACTTACTAAAGCTTTGAGTAGCTACAGACTAGCTGATCTAGGTTTTCAAAAACAAGAAAAGGGTAAACCGTATCATCCTTTCATGCGATTCGTCTGGTAAATTATTCAAAAAAATGGCAACGGCTACAGGCAGTATTTATATCTAAAACAGTAACAATCGCAGATTCTGTTATAAAAGTCGCCAGGAGAATTTCACCTCCATGAGCAAGTAAGTCAGCGAACTCTCCCTCCTCCGATACTAAGTTTTAAGTGGAGATGCATGCAAAAGGAGACACGTTCCCGCATCCTAAAACAACCGTACCGCATACATGGGTTTCGTGAAAAAGACTGAATTCCTTACGCTTGCACATGTGCTAGTGACAAATTTTTCAAGCACAGCACTGCGAGCACAGACAATGTAACGGCCAGCTCGCTGCCGAAGTTACCTGCAGTTACTCCGTGCAGTTGAGTGTCCGCATAGGTGCTGCTGCCCGGCTGGGGATGCAGTGACACCCTGCGCCTTGTTGACAGCCGCTGGCGAATTGTTCGATACAGCAGCGTGTACAGTACGATGCATGTCATGGAGGCACACGCCACGATTATAGCTAGCACCAGAATGTAATAGAAGCCGAGCTGTCGCTCCGCTTGAATGTGGCAGCCGATCACCTCGTCCGTAGAAGACAAGTAGACGGAAGAGAGCGGGATCGCCGTGGCATTGATCAACAGCGACGCGGCGGCCGCTACTCCGACGACGGTGCGCACGTGCCTTTTCGTAAATGGACTGGTAGGCTTTGCTACGGCGTAGAAGCGTTCTACTGCCACGCCGACCAGGAGGAATATGGTCAAGAACGTCGCAGCAGTGCTGACAAACTGAAACGTCTGACACGCCTCTTGGTTGGTGGTGATCTTCAGCCGGTTCAATACTGTGAATGGTATGTCCACGATACACACGAAAAGATCTGCTGCCGATAAGCACGCCGTCAGATAACTGCACCTAGTGGTGGGTATCGCTCTTTTAGCGTCCCTGAGCCGATCGACGAACACGGAGACGAGGATGCTGTTACCAAGTACTCCAACGGAAAAGAAAATTGCCATCATTGAAATGAATACGCCCCTTTCGAGAGTCGATTCAACGTAGACGTGTCCCATACTTTTTAAAAGCCACAGATCGCCTGCAGAGGTATCATTACCAGTCCAGTTGGCCTCCGACTTCCAATCGTCCGCCATTGTATGGTCAGTAGTACTGATGCAACACCTCCCGCTCGAGGAGAGTGATTTTATGGTTTATCAAGAGTTTGTAGTGATTGACTTTATGATTTATTGAGGATTATGGGTTTATAGCTTTATGGCTTTGTGTTTTGACTGACGTGAGTTACGGCCTAAAGAGAAGCTGCTGGACTGTGACTGTCATGGCAATGTTGGTTGCTGGACTGTTACGGAACTGTTATGTTGTGAAGTGCTTTTTTCCTTTCGTGGAAGGTTTGCCGCTACTTCATCTGTGATTTGTAGCGTCCGCATTTGTCGCGGATAGGTGCGCTTATGCCGCGTGGTGTGTTGATTTCACTTGCGTTGCTACTCGGATTTTTGATCTTGAGATCGCGGAGGCATGTGCTTTTTATAGTTTATCGTCAGTTCATGGATTAATGAGTTTCTGGTTAATTGAGGTTTATGTGTTTATGAGTTTATGTTTGCGTTACCGGTAAGTTACTGCCTGATGAGCAAGCGACAGTACGGAAACACCAAATGTCCACGAAGGGCTGTGTATCTGGCCCTGCAGAGCGACGGCTCACTCGACCGTCCTCTCCTGCGACCGCGTTCTCACAGCCACTTCTGAGCGAAACGAGATAAAAAATTGCATTCTCATTTCTGGACAGTATCCTCTTTTGGACACATTGCAAGGGGCCAGACATGACTGCTGCGTTGGCGAAGCACCGCCAGTTAAGTAAGCTTAGTTTGTGTGGTCTAATAGTGTGTCGGTGCTCAGCCATGGCACGAAGCAGCCCACCGCAGACGGATAAGGCACTTGAAACGCGGACGGAGGGGTGATCGGCCGTGTTTTTATTGCGCTGCAGGCACCAGCTGAATACATTGTGGCTAAAGCCCACTCGGTGGTTTCGTGTCGTCGCGTGTCTGCCACAAGAACGTCAAGCTACAGTTTGGTCTAAGTCTGTAAACATGCTTAACTAGCTCATCCAAAAATAGTCAAGTCCATTGAAACAAGGACTTGCTTGAAACCAAGATTGGTACTCTCAGACAAAAAATTTAATAAACTATTTTGGCGTCCGCTTGGCCTCTGCGCCCGGGGATATCCGTCCCCCCGGCCCACCCCTTGCTACTCCTCTGCATAGGCTAAATCCTAGAATCTGAGCATGCACTCACCGGCAGACATTCAAACGTATGAACAGGCAAGTTACCATGAATCGTAATACAGAGACCGATTCATATGTTTTTTTAATTAAGTGCATTTCAATTTGCATAGTTTTGGTTTGTCTCTGCAGCGAAATTCTCCGATTTCATCGTCTGATGCTACTCTCAAAGCCCAAGTTTTGCCAGAGCAAGCACGTGCTTCAGCATTCAAGCGCTCAATACTGCGGTCGATACGTTTCGCAATCCAGCCAATATTGAAATCGATCCTTTAGATACAATATTCCATAACAGAGTCACAAGCAACGAGACGAACGCAAGACAACTGCAAAGGCTCCTCAGCAATAATCGCATTCCTGACGATTAAGGTTTCTTCGGCGACTAAATCATAATCGTAACTGCATGAAGTTGGTATGGAAGCGAAGCCAATATTTTATTTTTATTTATTTTTATTTTTTATTAATTTTACTTTGGGCAGGGTAGCTAATATGAATGCATTTCATTCACCAAGTTCAAAGCCCAGAAGCATTTCTATTTACCGAGACACGTAAGCATCGCAATACGCTAGAAATGAGCTCCCAACTGGAAAAGACGCAAAGAGAAGTCATCGAACAGCAGAACTATACCATACCACCAGTTCTCTCTGGCACCATTCTGAATTGGAGTTTAACACGTTTCCAGATCAGTGCTTTGCTTGTCACCAAAGCACGGTCCCTAGCTGAGGACATAGCAAGAGTTGCCAGCACTCATTGCAGTGTTATTCCCACTACGGCTAGTTTATGGCCTAAAGTTTTTAATGGCCCAGTAGAGATTATGGAGCTGCAGTTGATAGATATATTGGCCGTTGCGACTTATGGCAGTGGCTTTTAAATAAGGAGAGGCAGAGGCCCGTCAGTTAAGTCAAGGATGCCGGATAGGGCGGTCGCGTGCTGGCCCACTCTGGCGTCCATGTGGGTAGACTTCTTTGAGTCCGCTTTGCTGTTCTGAGTGGTATCGCGTAATTTGCTGTTTGAAGAATGTCAAAATACAAGCTATTTCGGCAGAAGCGGCAAAGTGGCCCGTGTCAGGGGATGCTGCTGGAGTACCACCACGTCGAGGATGACTTTGAAAGCTGCTCGACTTGGAGCGAAGGTTTATTGGGAGAGCTGTCGACCCGGCTATGTGGCACATGTATGCATTGGTATTCCCGACAGGCGGTGCATAGATGTTCGCTGCGAGTCTTCCTGAGGCGGTGCAGGAAGACTACGCTCAGTTGCATGCAATGCTTGTGAAAGTGTTTGCAAACCATGAAGGCGAGGAGAGACTTCAGCAGTCCGACTTGCAAAACGCCAGGAAAGCGCAGGCGATGGCGTAGACGTGGTGGTGGAGGCGGTGGAGGCCGCTAAAGAGCGGCGGCTGCGCTCGGGTCGAACGCTGATAGGATAGGATCGAGGAGGCCGACAGGAAGAACCAGCAGCAATCTCCGACCGTGTGTCGGGCGACGGCGGCAGAGGCGACGGCAGAGTCCGCAGACGCGGAGGAGTCCACGAGCGAGGCGAAGGCATCCGGCAGAGATGTGGTGGCGTCCGCCAGAGAGGCGGCTGTGTCCGCCAGAGAAGCGACCGTGTCTGTCGAGCAAGTGGCTGTTTCTATCGGTAACGTTCGCCGGAGAGGTTGCGGCGAGAGGGGAGGCACCGTTAGAGAGCGAGACAGCGCCGCTGGCCAGAGAGTCGGCGCTAATGGTTCCGAAGGAGCCGGCGGCATGGAGCGAGGCGTCAGCATCGGCGGAAGTTCGCGACGAGCCCGTTAAGGTGGCGGGTGAGACGCCTGCCGAGAAGGCACGTGAGATGCTCGCTGTGCGGTCGGAGGCGAAGAAAGAGGATGTTGTTGATGTCTATGTTGTTGGAGGTTGTTGTTGTTGTTGAGAGGATGTTGGCACACAGTGCGGTAGCCTCGGTCCTCAAACTGCGGGCGGTGGAGACGCGCGAGGTGCTAGCAGAAGACTTTCTCGAGACCCCCGTCGAGACGGAGCGACAGGTAAGCGCCGAACGACTGAAGGCAGGACAGGAAGGCACAGGAGTGGCCGACGGAGCGGCTGGAGGTGAACGTGCAGGAGCGGCTGGAGGCACGTACGGCGGAAGTAAGTGGCAGATGCTAGCAGCGAGTGAGCCGCTGGCGGAAACGACCCGAGACTTTGGTGACTTTGAGGTGACGGGCTGCGACGCGCCGCTGGGTAGCGACCTGTCGCTGGGCTATGAAGCAGCTCGGGCCACTGAAGCTTCGTGGGCCAGCGAGGACAACGGTGCTTCGGTACAACTGTGCCTACTGTCGGATGTATAGCACTGGTAAAATTCGGACTGGTACAGACAGGAATGTCGCATCTTAATTGGTCCATGCTATTTTGGCATCCCGTCTTGACTTATGTAACCAACTGATTGCTGATCTTCCGGCCTGCGATGTCAGGCGCTCACAGCTGGTGCTTAACTCGGCAGCTAGGCTCGCATGTCGTGAGCGTCGACATTGCCACATCACACCACTTCTCGCCAACCTGCACTGGCTACCAGTTAAACAACGCATCGACTTCAAGTTTCTGTCGCTCACTTTTAGCTCCCTTTGTTCTTTGGCTCCAGCCTACCTAAAAGATCTACTCCCTCACCGAGGTAAGCAGCGTACCACCCGCTTTTCGGAATCTAACTGACTGTTTGGCCATAACTCGTACAAATCTCAAATCCTTTAGAGACCATGCCTTTAGTTCGTATGCTTCCAAAGCCAGGAACTCACTCCCGACTTCCGTAAAATCTCCTGATTTTTCCACATTTAAAATGAAACTAAAAATGCACCTATTTATTAGAGCATTTAGTGGGTCCCTGTGATTCGTCCTTCATGTGCTTATGCGTGCTGACACTGTGCGTGCTGCCTCTAACCCCACTTGCAAGCTGACCCTGTCCATGTCACCCCTAACCATGTTATTCTTGTTGTTTATTGAGCATGCTACCACCAACCATTCGACCGTGAATCCTTTGCAGTAATTTAAAGAGCCTAGAGAGAGATTGAATTATCTGAGGGGGCTATACCAAATGTAATATTATTATTATTATTAGTAGTAGTAGTAGTAGTAGTAGTAGCAGCAGCAGCAGCAGTAGCAGTAGCAGCAAAAGCAACAGTAGTTATAGTAGTTTATTTAAACTGCCTAAGATATAAATAAAGATTTATACTGTGAATGGTTCAGAATACAAAGCAGGAATCACAAGATCTTTGCTACTAAGCAGAACAAGAAATCGTTATCCGTATATGATAGCAAGAGAGACTGTTTAGATTGTGGAATTCACAAGCTGGTGTTTGGCCATTGTCGAATTAAGGAAACGGGAAGCCTTTGTCACATCCGTGAGTCATAATAATTATTATTTTGAAAAGAAAACGAATAATTTAGAAGAAAAAATGTCTGACCAGGGTATTGTATGCTAATTGAATTCCCGATTTAGTACTAGCTTTGGCTCTAAAGATACCCTGGAGATGAATTTTAATGTAAATACTGAAGCGATCCGGAGTATCAGTCCAGTGAAAGCGAATACTAAGACAAATAATGATAATCATAATAATAATTCACTTGATAAAGCGCCATCAGAGAACTTAATCTCTTTCTAGGCGCTTTACATTTGCTGCAAAGGGAAATGCAATTGAATGGTGGGTAAAATCATGCTTGAAAAACAAACAAAATGAATAACATGGTTAGGGGTGACATGCACAGGGTCAGCATGCAAATGTGGTTAGTGGCAGCATGCACAGTGTCAGCACACATAAGCACGTGAAGGACGAATCACAGGGACCCACTAAATGCTCTAATAAATAGGTGTGTTTTTAGGTTGCTTTTAAATGTGGTCAGGTCAGGGGATGTTCTGACACAGGTCGGGAGGGAGTTCCAGTCTTTGGGAGCATACGAACTAAATGCACGGTCTCCAAAGGATTCAAGGTTTGTATGAGGTATTTGTAGACTGTTGGATTGCGAAAAGCGGGTGGTACGATGCTCAACATGCTCACATTTAGTGGGTCCCTGTGATTCGTCCTTGATGTGCTTATGCGTGCTGACACTGTGCATGCTGCCACTAACCACATTTGCATGCTGACCCTGTGCATGTCACCCCTAACCATATTATTCATTTCGTTTATTTTTCAAGCATGATTTTACTTACCATTCAATTCATTTCACTTTACAGCAAATGTAAAGCGCCTAGAGAGTGATTAGGTTCTCTGATGGCGCTTTATCAAGTGAATTATTACTATTACTATTACTAAATGCTGTCCTAAATAGGTGTGTTTTTAGGTTCCTTTTAAATGTGGTCAGGTCAGGGGATGTTCTGACCCAGGTCGGGAGGGAGTTCCAGGCTTTGGGAGCATATGAACTAAATGCACGGTCTCCAAAGGATTTAAGGTTTGTACAAGGTATTTCTAGACTGTTGGATTCCGAAAAGCGGGTGGTACGATGCTTGGCCTGATGGGGTAGTATATCTGACAGATAGGCTGGAGCCATAGAATGAAGGGACGTAAAAGTGAGCGACAAAACCTTGAAGTCAATCCGTTGCTTCACTGGTAGCCAGTGCAGGTCGGCGAGAAGTGGAGTAATGTGGCAACTGCGACGCTCACGACAGACAAGCCTAGCTGCAGAGTTTTGCACCAGCTGCAATCGCCTGATCGCACATGCTGGTAGGCCAGTAAGCAGTGAGTTGCAGAAGTCGAGACGAGATGTCACGAATGCATGGACCAACTTGGACGTGGTATCTTTATGTAAACAAGCCCGAATTTTAGCAATGTTATGAGGCTAAAAATAGGCGGATTTGACTGTGGAGCTGATATGGTCGTCTAACGAGAGGTCGCTTTGGAATATGACACCTAGATTTCGAGCTGATTCAACTAGAGATATGCTGGCAAAGCCAATTTTGAGAGTCAGACTTTCCAATCTCTGGATCACACTGGGTTTTCCCATAACTAGTAAGTTAGTTTTATCATCGCTTAGTTTTAGAAAATTTGCTGCCATCCATGTGCGGATGTCATCAATGCATGCAGCTAGTGAGTTGAGAGAATTTGAGGTGCTCGAAGGCTGGGAGGGATCAAAGCAAAGGTACAGCTGAGTGTCATCCGCATAGAAGTGAAAGCCTAGATTGGGCTTGGCAATCACATCAGCAAGAGGCAGAGTATAAACCGTGAAAAGAACCGGACCTAGCACGGAGCCCTGAGGTACTCCATATTTCAGAGGTACTTCAGATGATCTTTGTCCATTCACGTCAATACTCTGGAGTCTCCCACTGAGATAGGACCTGAACCACTGCAGAGCAGTGCCAGTGATGCCCAGGCGAGATGAGAGGCGCTCTAGAAGAACTTTGTGATCGATGGTATCAAAAGCTGCCGAAAGATCAAGCAAAACAAGCAGAGACACTCTACCCATGTCTGCATTCCTAAGTAGGTCGTTGTATACCCGAAGCAATGCTGACTCTGTGGAGTGATTAGCTCTAAAGCCAGACTTGAACTTACTAGCAAGGTGTGAGGTTTCGATATACGAGTTCAGCTGGTCCGCCACGACCCGTTCGAATGTCTTTGATAGGAATGGTAGACGGGAAACTGGACGGTAGTTGCTCAAGTTCCATATGAAGACAAAGAATAGGGATATATAGAATTTTCAAATAAAATAAATTTATATATTATATAGAAATACATTTGTCGAGGATGTTAGTTGTGAGCAATCTCGTGGAATGGCACTAGAAATATGCCTTCATAAAATAAGAGGAGTTGATCAGCACCCAGTTATACAATCTGTGGACAAGTTAATTTCCGATCTGGGTATTTCAAAAATAGATCTAATTAATGAAATTCGTGATATCTGTGATATCAGTGATATAATTGTGGAATTCAGAGTTAAAATCATTAGCAAGACATCTGAAGAAGCTAAAGATAAGAAATCCAAGTCTCCTATTACTATAGATGGCGTTCATGTTATTCAAATGTCAGCTGATTAGGTTATTCGTTTTGTATATTGTTTGTTTTTGTTTGTTATTGCATACATTCTTTATATTGTAGAGAGAGATTGGAAACATCAGCAGTTATTCGTGATCCTAATCAAGCGACCTCAGCTACTCCTCTTAAATCATATGCTGATTCTAGTTAACCCCAGAATGAATGTTTTTGATACATAGACATTTGATTCAGATATTTCGTATTCCACTGATAAGTATATTAAGCAGTTTTACATCGCCGAATATGAAGCAGAGGTACAGAATTAGTAGTGCTAGAGTAAGTCAAGTAACCCCTGATGTCAATGCTACTGTAAGATTTAAGGTTAATGGTCTTCTTGATACTGCCGACGAAGTCTCATCTCCTCAAACTACTTAGATTGCTAGTCGTCTTCCAACTGAATCCACTATTATTGCATAAGTTTCCGGTTTTAAGCCTGGTATATCAATTGTTGCAAAGGATGAGTGTTATGCTATTCTACCAGACAGATCAGACGAAACTAGTTCTAGCCAGAATGCTGCAATTGCTGATGTTACTGCTTCTCAATCTGCTCCTGTTACTCAACGTGCTATTCCTGCGCTTATACTAGGACTCCTGCTGGTCCTAAAAATCTCTTCTTGCTGATTCAGCTATTCCCTTTAGACAATAAAAAAAATGTAGTACAGAATGCTAAGTTTATTTTTTCTATGGAAACAATGTGTAAAGATGGTCTGAATAAAGTAATTTACAGTAGTGATTTTCTACTTAATAAGATTTCAACGGGTCGCATTGAAGATATCCATCATTCATTGGTTGAAGCACTGAGATTAGTAGTTGGGTATAGATGTCTTTGAATGAATACAAATGACCCCTGTATGGCAAATATTTCAAGCAAAGTTAGAGATAAATTATATTCGCTGATTTCTTAGGAGATCTTAAAATAATTGATGCTATAAATGAAATATAGTCGTATGCTTATGCGGATAGGGTTGAAAACATTAATGAACGATCTGCAGCAGTAATTAGTAAAGTTTATCCTTCAACTTTTGCTCTACCTATAGAGTTTATACAAGAAGATATTGAATGAAGGTGTATTTTAGCTTATGTTGCAGTTTTTATTGTAGTAATTCTTTTTTCTTTTTTCGAGTGTTTCCGCTTCTGCTTTAGCTATCTCATTCATAACTATTTTACTTGTTTCTATTTAAATCATAGTAGCCATCCTATAAATAATCTCACCAAGTACATTTATGCGTGATGTTCAATATTTAACTAAATGTTTTATCAAAATACTAGTTATATTTCTGATATCACAAGTCTTCTTGGAAATGACACTTGGTTTCTTGAGAATACAAATCTTTTTACTAATTCAATTTCAATGCTATCATCAGAGCTTGGAGTAAAAACGTCGGACCTATAATCCAACTTTGAGTTAATAGTTGTAAAATTAGTAAACAAAATTAATTATAAAGTAAAAAATTCCCTGGTCTTCAGTCATTGAATCAGTTACTTTAAAGTTTGTTACGAAATTAGTTACTAGTAGCATGTCATCATCAATCCACAGTAATTAAGCGAAAATTAGATTGAAGCTAAAAGTCCTGGCAATAAAAAGTTATGATAGTAGTTCCTAACTGTTATTGATTTTTATCCTTTATTTAAAAATCAATGTTTGATGTTATTGCTTGATGACTAATATACATCGCGACTCTTTCTTTGAAAGAAATCAGTTTTGCTGGTCCTAGTTTTAACACGATAAAATGCTCTATAACCAACATTATTTTTTTGCATCTAACTGAGCTGCATCGGTGTCTACTATTTTTATTTTCAGATCAGAGTAATTTGCTTTTGCTACTATTACAGTAGACAGCCTCGAAAAACTATTCAATCTACTGTTTTGAATAATATCAATGACTGTTTGTGTCGTCAGATTACCACCCATTTCTGAATCAACCTTATTTAAAGATGTATATTGTGATAAATTGTGTTAAAGATTGAAAAGTTATTTTATTTTATATGTGCAGTTAAGTTTTCTTTTATTTCAAAATATCTTCTATTAGATGCCTTACTATCGAATCAAAATTTAAATGTTATGTCTCTACTTTGAACTGGGTTTAGAGGGTTAGCATATGATTTAGAATCAGCTGACACATTTGCTCTAATTACTTGTTCAGAATCATTTCTAAGGTAATTATTATCGCAAAAGCCTTACTAAAAGTCTCTACACAGTCAACGATAGTTGCAGTATTAATTAACTTATTTATTTCCATATCTAGAATTCTACTTCCGAGAATAATACCGTCAACCATTAGACCATGCTTCCTTTACAGCAAATGCAAAGTGCCTAGAAAGAGATTCAGTTCTGTGTGGACACTATACAAAATGTGTTATTACTATTAATATATTCTTTTCATTGAAAAACATTTTCTAGTCAACCTTTTATTTTGACGATATACAAGCATGTACTGTCATTTGTTTTATTAAATATCGCTTCACCCTACCAGAAGAAGGTACTTTCAACTATTTCTCAGTTAATTTCAGGCATTTAACTTCCAGATAACATTCCAGCTACTCCAGAGAATGTACATGGAGTACATAAGTACTTTCATCCCAACATCTGGAATGGAATAGCACGCACTAACCATCATTATTCCTCTTGCTATTGCAACATCTCTTAAATTACTATCCCACTTTCCCTTATATGTAACTCCACATATGCCTGTACTTAGATTATTATCATAAAACTTTGAATGGTTAAAGTCATTATATTTCTATCCAATACGTTGTTTAAGTAACTTAATCTAACTCCATAATTTGGATCAATAAGGTCACTATCAATAATTATAGAATTTCCACCTATATCTAAATTTTCTTGAACATTATCTCCAGCTTTTATATTAAAATAGTTATTTGTCTACTGATTAAAACGAGAAAGTCCGTCAAGACGCAAGATGGCGCACTTGCGTCACGCGGTAAGATGGCACATTCCCGTCAAGCGGCAAGATGGCGCAGCAATGCCTTCCGTGATGAACTACTATGACTCAGCGAAGCGAGTCCACAGGCAGTAAGCTGCTCATGTAGTAGAAATTAGGAACATCATAATCACCTATTGGGGAACATAATGCAATTCATTTTTTATTTATAGTTAAGTTATCGTTCATAGTTCCTTCATATAATGACAGTGTAGCAGTTGAAGGATTTACTGGATTTGCTAGATCGATTATTCTACGGTTTTTTATATCAAGATCACCATCGGTAACAGCTCCTTTAGATACTTTACTAACAAAGTTTGCAAGAATGTAATTTCTGTTAACTGAATCTCCTTGACCAACTGGATTGCCTAGGTTTTTATAAGGTTTTCATTTATTTGAAGATTGCCTGAAAGAGTATCATTAATTTTTCTGAAAAGCCTTTTAGCTAAACCGGGAATCCTAGAGATATTTATCTATATAGCATTGATAATCAAATCTACCCACGTAATTTACTTGTCTGCATTGAAGTTATAAACTATGTATCTGCAGAGGTCACCAGGATCAATCGCTAACATTAAACTGCCAAATACTAATCCGGCATCAGATAGTTCCATCCAAAATCCTTCACTTTATATAAATCTTAAAGAATTGGATTTCATACAAAAATCTTTAATTACTGCTTGTCTATATTCTGCTAGTAAAGGAGAAAAACCAATTGGCTTTTTATTACCCATTACTATATTCGCAGGAGTAATCTGAAACATTGAAGTTTCACCACCTATTAAATTGGTTACTATTGGTGGCTTAAGTATTGAATTCCCAATCTCCTAAATACTTGGATAAGGATGAGTAATTTTTAAATATTTAGTAAAGCAACCTCCTTTCGCCTAATGAACTGTTACCTCGTTTAATTCACTTCCGCTATTTGGATTAATAATTTTATTGTTTCCAGCGCCGAATTCCATAATGTTTTTTCCAAAGAATTAAGAGATTTTTTTGCAGTCAATTGTTAATTATTTTACAAGGTCTGTTGTTTTGAAAACAGTTGCATGAGAAAAGACATCGCCAATAAAATATAAGTTTTGTGAATTAATTTGAGATTTCATTTTCACATTAGATTGACCCACTAAAGCATTACACACTGTTGCTATTCCTCCACTAAAGTTTTTTGCAGAATTCATTGGAAATCTGAATACAGAAAATAAACTAATCTAACCGCCTTGGAGTAATTTGCTGGCTGTTCAATGTTAGTAATTCTATTATAACCAAAATCCAGGTCTGACAGCAAAGCTACGCTTACTTTTTTGAATAATGAATAAATCCTATGCAGAATAGATAAAAGACAAATTAGTCTTTAGTAACAAAGCGTATTAAAAGTTATTACCGGAGGAAAAGATAAATTTAAGATATGATCAGCTAGACTCTGGTGGTCTAATTAAACTTCATAAGTCTTTAACTAAGATATCAATAAAGCACTTAAGTCTAGATCAAGTGTGACTATCTCCTTGACAAATATGATGGTTGGACTCGGTATCGGTGAAGATATAGATGAAGGACTCGACTCTACTAAATTTTTTTATCAGGAGTAACACCTATTGATTACTTCAAGGACAGTCATAGAAGTTGCTTCAAAATAGACTTGAAATTAGACCTATCTGCATCTAGTAAAATAGCGATGATTCTTCCAAACGTATTACAGCCGTTAAAGTTATTGGAGCTGCTACTAAAATTGTAGTTTTATTAGGAGGAATAAGTGGTATTTTTTATTTCGGATTATTCATAAAGAAATAGTTGATGACATGCCATTAGAAAAATATGGACATACAAATTGAATTGAAAGGCAAAATATAGTCTTGAATAATTATGGCTAACTAAGAAGGCAATTATTATCGTATCAAGGAGATATTACTAGATGCTGAAAAGAGCGATTCAGGTTGGTACTTATACCCCAGCAATGTTTTCAGCTGATACCATTGGAGAAAGAGTTGCCTAGGATGCTTCGGCTTTAGACATAAATCATGGTATAAGAACTGTTCTTTTTAAGTTAGAAGCGGTGGTATATTACCTGCTATCTCAGCTATCATAGCAAACATGCACCCAACATATAAACTGTAGGTACGGCAGTTAGTATTGCTTTAGCAGTAACAGGATTCATAAAGAAGATTATTAATATAAGATTATACTCTGCAAAAGCACCTCCAATGAGAATTCAAGAGAAAAAACAAATGCATGAAGTATACAAGGTTTTAGACAAAGCAATGCAATTTCAGATCTAAAAAGGAAGTTGAAGTTACTTGAACGCGATATTGATATTGATATGATAGATATATACATTTAAAAGAAACTTAAAAACATACCTATTTAGGACAGCATTTAGTGGGTCCTTGTGATTCGTCCTCGATGTGCTTATGCGTGCTGACACTGTTCATGCTGCCACTAACCACATTTGCATGCTGACCCAGTGCATGTAACCCCTAACCATGTTATTCATTTTGTTTGTTTTTCAAGCATGATTTTACTTACTATTCTATTGCGTATCACTTTGCAGCAAATGTAAAGCGCCTAGAAAGAGATTAAGTTCTCTGAGGGCGCTTTATCAAGTGCAATATTATTATTATTATTATTATATGAGTAAAAAGGTAGATTTGTTTGAACTTATCAACTGTTTAAATTATATTTAAAAGATAATTAACTTAGTAGAGAAGTCTGGAGTTTATTATTATTCAGTACTTAAAAGTAGCATAATAAAGCTGAAGAGCGCTCTAAAATTGGTTCGAAGACCGGTGACTGCAAAGCAGAATCTGCAATGCTGTTGGCCACGCTTTACTCTGAAGGTAAATAACAAGATGAGATATATAGAGCAATGGTAAAACACAGATATAAGTTAAAAGTGAGATAATATTACATATAGGTATTATGCTGGACCAAGAACTACATTTAAGGAGAGAATTAAACAGGAACATACCGGTAAAAAACGATCTTGATCGATGAGCTCTAATCCATGATCATGATTATACTGAATCCTCTAGAATGAAGGATCAAGAAATAACACAGATTAGATACATGTCTGACTTGGTACTAGCAGAGTCTGCAGCTAGAATCACATTGGATCTTAAGCAACCGAGTAATTTTTGAAAAGATGCTAAGACGGTTGCTGTAGTGCTTTAGGCTAAAGCTAAGTTAGATCTCTGACTAAATGACTCAATCTCTAAAGACTTTCTGATAGACACAGTTTCTAATCCTTTAAGCATTAGTAAGATTAAGCAAGAAGTCTAGTGAATCGGATGTTTGACACAATAACTAGCAACATTTAGCCAAAACAATAAATTAAACTAAAACATAACGAGACTCTGGAAGATCTTTCAGATCAACAATTTGGCGATCTTCACTGGCATCTTATGCATATTGATTTGGTCTTTTTAATCTTTTATTAAGTCTATCTACTCCTTCGTAAATATCTTGTATACCCCGTGATCCGTCAATTTGGATACAGCGTGAGTATTAACTCACGCTGTATCCAAATCAGATAAAAAATTTAAATAACGTCTTCTTAAAAATTAATTTGTATCTTCCAATTAATCTGAGCATAACTACAGTACCACGTGGTCCGAAATCAAATCTTACTCAAATTGTCGATCTAGGCTCTTTAAGAGGCATACCAAGTGCTCTTCCAGCAGGGTTAATTATTTCAGTAGCCTTTTCTTTAACTTCAGGACATGAAGCTAGGTAAATATATAAATTAGTTTTGGCCTTGCGTCTTTTGAAGTTTTTAGTTTCACTCGAATTCTAACACTGAAATCTTTCGGAATATTAGTATTCTAGTATTTTTAACACTTTTACTCCCCTGTATTATTTGAAACGTTGAGAAAAATTATGCTAAGTTTTAGCGGATTAAATTTTCTTGACATTTCTTACTAATAAGTATTTTAAAAGTATAACATATAGAAATAATTCAATAATATCTATATTTTACCTATAAAATCATTATTTTGCATAAGTTTTAAGAATTCTAGACAACGTCTTCCACTGTCTGTGTCGTTGTAACTCTGCAATGGGAAAGTGGAAAAACTCGGCGTTTATCTCAAGTACTCAGTAACTTCTGGTAACGGATGAGCTCCATATGAGTCAAAGTAGTATGCTTGTTATTAGATTTTGTCAAGCAATCCAATGATATATTGCTTTTATCAGAAACGACCAGTATTGAATATCCAACATTCTATTTTAGTTGGAAGCATTTTTGATTATATCCTCTCTGGCAAATACTCCTTTGAAGTTCTTTATTCGTAATTCTTTTACATATTTCATTATATCGAAGTCAGTTAATGGTTTGCTCGGGATTATTTGGACTTGGTTTTTTGACAGCTGTATGTAATCCATAACCAACTCTTCTTTACTCATTCCAGATCCTAATTTGCATTCTTAAAATATTACTCTTGTTCCTAATTTGCGCCTGTGGGATAAAACTCACATTCCCATTTGAAGAGATTCAGGTAGAAGTCTAACAAACTCTGCTTCTGTACTTTCACAAACTGTATAAATTGTTTTTATCATTCCTCGTATGCCTTCTTTAGTTTGAATCTCTAAATATTCCTCATGAAGATCATCAGTATTCTTTTTGCACTCAACGCATTAAATATTTATTTCCTATACAGTAGAAAAAATTCCATTGCGTTTATAGAGATAATGCCTGAAAGTGCGCACATTTGATTTCGGGCAAGATCAATAAACTGATCATACAGAACCATTACCAAAAGTTCCTATTAGGTAGCTAGTTTTAGGTCCAGATGAATCTGGAAAGTCCCAAATAATAATGAATTAAGTATTTAATGCGATGTTGAATTATGATACTTGCTCAATAGCAGCTTCTCGTGTGGATTAGAAGCTCTACTGAAGACTCAAGTCAATGACAGATAAGATGGCCAAAGGTGCTTATGATTGGATATATGTTGCTGATAGAATTCCGGATGTAGATTCCTATCGTAATTGTAAATAATTAATTGTTTTAGGAGACTTAATTACTGAAGATCAATCAAAGATCGTGTTTATTTGAATAGAGGAATATACAAAAACCGGATCTATTTAACCTAGCACCGGGCTACCTAGTAGAGAGTTAAGGAATAATAACTTAATCATACTTATAGTCTAGAAAGGTACCTTAGCAGTGTACAAGGTTTTATCTATAATCTTTGAGGAATAGTATTATGATAATAATTTAAAAAATCATACTGATATTGAATATATTAGAGATGAATACGCTTGAGATATTGATCGTACAATGTTTAGAGATTGGGTCAGCTCGTGCACTCGTGAAAGTTCTGATTACTGCGTTATCGACTTAACCGAGACTAAATCTGAAGGTCGCTTTTGAACTATAGATGCCGATGAAAATAAATATTAAAATTAATTTGTTAATGAAAAATAATAGTTAATATATAGATTTATAACGGAAATATCTACTCCAAAATACGTGCCTATCGTGTCATTCTTCAAGAGGCATTGGATTATGAGAGAAAAATTCTAAACCTCCAAGATTTGAAAGAAGAAACTAAACTCCATAATGATGGAGAAGTGCAGAGATTTGAAGCAGCGATGGCAGCTAAAAATAGTGCAGAAGCTCACTTATATCAAACAGCTTTAGATATGTCTACTGACAGCTCTGGTGATGTTAGTCTAAATAATCTTAAAAACTAAATGAGTAAGAAATAATAAAAGAAGTATTTAAGTAAACGCAAATAAATTGGCTGCTGCCTATGAAAGCGAGAAGGCTACTGAAGATTTAAAAAACTTTACTATAGCCCCTGATATATCATTAACATTAAATAGGTTTACCAAACCTGCTGAAGGATTAAAATACAAGAAAGCAATTTGAATAGTTAACGCATCCAAGACTAATTATTCAAATACTAAGAAAAAAGAACTTAATGATGTCTTTCAAAAAATGTAGCAAAGAAACTTTGAATCAATCTAAGCACTAGATTTCCAGACGTTATTATGATTAAATATCACAGTGTTTGTTTTATATGGATTACCTTTTGGAAAGAGATGGCCAAGTGGTTTATTAAAAGATATAAATGATTACGAGAGAAGTGGAAACAATTAATTACTTGAAACTGCATATCAGAAGTTGGATCATTGCGATCAAAGAACGTGCATATTTAAAAAGAAGATTAAAACAATATATTCACAGAATTAAACTGAACTGAATTGAAACTGAACTATACGAAACTGAAGAAAACACTGGAGATGGAGTAAAGATAGTTACAATAATGATAAAAAGTGAATTGCAAATTAAAGACAAGTAGGAACTCAGGATTGGAGAACTTGCTGTCAGTAATAGAGGAGTAATACCTTCGATTAGTACTGCCGTCGATTATCTTGCGAGATTAAGAAATGCCCCAAAAATATACCTGGCTTGAATAAATAAAATACGATTCTATTCGAGTATATGGATGAGTGAGTTATCAAAAACAAGCTGAAGCGATATTAAAAAATGTAGCAATAAAGAAAAATAGTCAAGCAAGCCAATCAGGATAGGCCTTCATGTTAGCGGGACAACTAATCTAGCTAGAGTAAAAAATATATTATCCAATAATATTAATAAATAAAAAAATAATTGGCTTTAAGAAATTTGTGGTATTTACCTTCATAAGAAAATTACTACTTCCAATAACATATTTTTTATACGGTGGCAGAAGGATCAGACTGAGCAGACAATAACAATAAGACCTGAAATATATTCAGATGTGTCTGATGAATTTAAATTGGGAATTTCGGATGCAATAATTAACGTAAAAGTACAATCAGTAGCTAATTCCGAAAATTTTGAGATTTTTGTATATGATGCTACATCAAATGTTTTGATTAGGCTGCCCGTTGGGTGAACATTTTTAGCAGGTCGGTCAACTGTATCTGGAATTTTAGGTTTTACTAGGCATGCTTTTAAAAATGATCCTAACTTTAATAAAATATATCCCGATATACCTGGTATTTTAATCTGTTCCACTGGAGTAAAAGAAGTTTCAGAGAATGGGGTATTCATTTCAAATACAAATTTAATAGTAGTACACTGTAGCTTAGCTGCCAGCTGTAGCAGTTATATAAATGAAAATTAATCACAGATTTTTAGAAGTTTTTCTTATAACCTAAGCAGTTCGTGGTGTATGAGTCATCCATAATTGAGCGCTTTGATAGAGTTGAAAAAACAGTTTCAGATACAGTGTTTACTGTTACTAATAAAGATCTGAGGCCATTAGATTTCGGAGGACATAAAGTTACATTATTAATAGTATTGTTGACATATACATGTTAATAAGCTAAGAGGAACTAGAGGTCATTAATCCTTAAGAAAAAGTTATAATACAATTCGGCCAAGAAGAATTGAATTCACGTATGTCAATAAATAATTTTTGTAACATAATACCGAGCGTACATGACATGCTTTGGTATATGAGATTAATGACAGGTGCTAATGCCATCGTTTTAACAATTATACCTGGTTACTGTGGAACTCGCTTCCACAATTCTTACGCAACGACAACTACTCTCCAACTGCCGACTATGGCACATCTTTTTCAGCGGTCTTCTATGCTACTCACTACCTCAACTGCTCTCCTAACTCTGCTATGCTTCCCACTTTCTCTCTGTTGCGTGAGACGAAGTCTGTTGGCTACCGAATGCGTACCGAAAGCCGCTTAGGCTGTGAGTGCGCTATACAAAACTCTCCTGCGTAACACCCACATGGTCTTTATGAGTTTGTGGAGTTACTGACGGAGATACATTACATATGATTGTAGTCAAGTAGTAAATGCATTAATTACGGCATTAAAAATAACAAGTACGATTACGCTACAATTTCTGACTTTGATAGAACTTATGATGACTATTTCGATACTTCTCTCAGAGGTGAACGCTTTGGAATCAGGTTCTATGTGAATACACATAATAAGATAATACTGCAAGCATTTGGAAATTATGTGGTGCTTCTGCGAAGCAATGCTTCCGGTGTGACAAAGAGTATAGAAGATACATTTGTATTTTATTTGAATAATCAGTTCTCCTTTGATTCTATTATGGTCGGAGGAACTTTTTATGAAAAAATAAAAAGAAACGCACTTTGTTGGAACCTATAAAGTTTTGAGTAAAATGTTAATAACGGATAATAAAGGAGTAAGCATAAATTAGCGTAAACTGTGATTTAGGTTATCCAAAAATGAATTGTTAAATGTACTTCATTATATGTTAATAATATGGCAGATGTAAACCCAAATGAAAAGTAGACATACCCTATGTAATGTTTTGCCTCCCCCCAGAGGAGACATTGTCAGCTCAGTTAATTTTAGCTTAGCACATCAAAATTGTAGTCCTTTAAATATAGTCTCAGATGCAGTAATAACTGCAGAAATCTCTAGATAATATATAGATAACGAGTTATGCGATACATGGACACACACACAAAACTGGAGGAAAATGATGGCGTTTGAAAGATTGCTCCTATAATCGTGGGAGCAACGAATACGGGTGTTTTCATTGGCATTAAGGAATCCCAAAAAAATTAGACCCGGCATATATGCAAAAGAGATGCGAACTAGATGAAAAAGTTGAAGAAGGGAAACGAAAAAGAGATGGAGTATGAGAGAAGAAAAAGGAGAAAGATTAAGAGTAAAAACATATCATAGAAGTGGATCAAGAGATTGAAGAAGCCATTATAGGCAAACTAAAAACAAAAGAAAAAGGAAGGAGAAAGTACAGAGATGGATAAAGAAGCTGGAGGGTATTCTGAAACATAAAAAATTACCCAGAGGCCTTTAAAGTAATATAAAGAGTACTAAAATAAAAATCTATAGCCAACATACCAAGACCTAGACCCGATGGATATGAAGGAACAATCAGAAAAATTGGGGCCGGATTATGTATTCAGAGAAAATAGTAAATAAATTCCTTTTTATATAGGGAAGAATTGGCAAGTGCCCCGATCGATGCTATTTTGGAGCTCAGTGACCCACTTATGTCTAGTCATCCAATTAGAAATTATCCATGTCGAAAGTTTTTTCCAAACCAGGGGTAGTGAACTTCATGCTGTAGCGAGCAAACTACTACCATTCACTTTAACTAGAGTACAAAATCCACGTTATGTTTTATTCGGCGCATATTTGATTCTAGAAGGACAGACTCAAGCACAGACAATTGCTGGTGGTCCATGTATGTCAGCTTTTGACCTAGTAAACAATGCTTTCGCTCTGATGTTTCAGTATATAAAGAGTACACTAATAATAATACATTTGTATTTCGCCCTCAGAGAACTCAATCACTTTCCATGCACTTTAAATTTACTGCAAAGAAGCATGATTGAGTGATTAGTGGCATCACGCTCAATGACACCAAGCAAAACATGGTTAGAGGTGACATGCACAGGTTCAAAATGTAAAAATGGTTAGTGGCAGCGTGGACAGTGACAGCAAGCATAAGCACGTAAACGATGAATCACATGGACCCACTAAATGCTGTCATAAATAGATATGTTTAGGCTCTTTTTAAATGTCAAATCAGGGAATGTCATGACCCCTATCGAAAGTGATTTCCAGGCTTTGGAAGCTAAGGGCGTGGCCTCCAAACGATTTAAGTTCCTAATAAGGCGTAGGTAAACGATTAGATTAAGAAAAGCTGGTGGTAATATGCTTAGCCTGGTAGGGGAGTAGATCTGATAGGTAAGCTGGAGCCAAAGAATGAATGGACCGAAAATTGAGGGACACAATCTTGAGGTCGATGCGCTGCTTGACAGGGAGCCAGTGCAGGTCGGCGAGAAGTTGTGTGATGTGGCAACTGCAACGCTCTCGACAGACAAGCCTAACTGCAGAGTGTTGTAACATCTGTAAGCGCCTGATTGCACAGGCCGGTAGACCAGCAAGCAGTGAGTTGCAGAAGTCGAGACGGAATGTCCTAAATGCATGGACCAATTTTTATTTAGTTTTTTGGCCTAAGCAAGCCCAAATTTTAGTAACATTGTGTAGCTGAAAGTAGGCAGATTTGACTGTGGAGCTGATGTTGTCGTCTAATGAAAGGTCACTTTGGAACAGGACACCTAGATTTCGTGCAGATTTAACGAGAGATATGCTGGTAGAGCCGATGTCTGACGTTAGGCTTTTCAATTTCTCAATGACGCTTGGTTTGCCCATAACTAATAAGTTAGTCTTATCATCATTCAATTTATGATTTGCTGCCATCCATGTGCAGTTGTCATCAATATATGCAGCAAAGGAGTTGAAAGAATTTGACGTGGTGGAAGGCTGGTAGGGATCAAAATAAAGGTACCTTTGAGTGTCATCTGCATAGAAGTGATCACCTAGATTGAGCCTGGCAATCACATCGGCAAGAGGGAGAGTATAAACCGTGAAAAGAACCAGACTAAGCATGAGCGCTAAGGTACCCCATACTTATGTGGCTCGTCGGATGGTCTTTGTCCGTTCACATCAATACCCTGGTAATGAAGAAATTGAAAGCATATCCCTACCAGAAGGAGTTGGATCCGTATCAACAATGGGTCTTCTTACTTATCCAAATGATTACAATAGAGCTGAAGTCCTGCTACTGGATGGCAGAAAGATGAAGCAAGCTCCATAGATGATATGTATACCGCTATCATAAACTACTCGAGTCCAGAAGCAGCTGGAGCGACGACATGCAACAATGGTTTATTTATAAAAAGGGGCTAACATCATAATTGACACAAATTGAACATTTAGTATCTCTCTTTCAATAGCAAGACTTTCTCGATTCTGTGCTGATATGAATAGGATCTTGTATAATACTCTTTTTACTATCGAGCTGACAAGGGTTTTTGGTTTTTATTTTAATCATTTAATGACTGGATCATCTGGAACTGTTGCTAATAATAATAACACGATTGCAACTAGGGGCATTGCTACAGCTAACTAACTTTTCCAACCCAATGGAGATAGAGTGTATACTGCTTTCCAACTAAAGATGTCAAAAATTAGGCTAGTGGTTTCTTGCGTAACCCCATCAATAAGTGTTGAACAAGTCGCTGTGAAATTTCAATCTAACGCGGAAAGAGAGTGAAGCTTAGCTATAGACTTGGAAAATATGAAAACATGACACTAAGTATTACTAACCAGGGATTGTTATGTGCTAAAACCTTTCAGTGCAAAACACAATTGATAAGGTTAGGTGGCTGATTGTGGAGGCACGTGGCTCTGATAAATATAATAGTTATACTGGAAACCCTAGTACTTATAACCATTGTAACGTTGAGAACGGTAATTACTTAATTTACGCTAATCATTAATTAAGTTGCTTACTCATGGATCTACTCAATACCCGAGAACTTTTATGAATGACCACCCAAAGGATGGAAGGAGTTTGACTTCTTAGCTAGAGTTCACACAGTTTAGAAAGCAATCCCTGGGTCTTGATGAAGTTACTGAGGCCGTCAGTGTTACATGTCCCGGATGGTTACCTTGATATCCGATTAATGCAATTGATCTCCAATATAACGATCACTCACATAGAAATGCTATAAGATTTTATGTCAGTGTTGAATTTGATTAACTAATTCCACAGGCGCCGGTAGGAGCAGGTCAGACAAGTATCATGGTTCATCTAATAATTTGTGACCACACTGCCGAGCTAATTTCAAATGGTAATGATTTTCAATTTACATGCATGAAGGGCTTGTGGGTATTTTATAACATTAGCGTAGAATAATTGAACATATTTTCTTACAATAAAATACTATGGAAAAATGAATTTTTGCAAGGCTTCGATGAGTGAAAATGGTCAATAAGCCTTAACATTGGTGGATCAAAAATATATTCTACGTTGGGCGGCAAAGCTATATTTGGAGGCCAATCACATTTAGAAATAGAAAAAACAGCACAAAGAAACTAGAAAAATGCTTATCAAACGGAAGTGAAGTAAAATATGATCCACTAAAATTTTGTAAGGGATTCGAACCAACTGTTGCAAAATACTTGGAGATTAAGCTTCAGACAAAGGAGACTGATCCAATCATTGCTTTACTAGAGATTGCTGCCATAGATATGCTCCAGAAAGAATAATCGGTACAACAAAATTAGTTTAGATAAAGTGACTACGGAGCCGGATAATCAAAGAAGTGTTCATACCACTGTAGTATCATGAGCAATACCTACTTGGATTAAATGTGCTGGAATTGGATGAATTTAATTATTCAGAGTTTTAAATATTCGTTCCCGGATTGAGTTGTGGGATAAGGCCAAGTAGTTTCATAGGTGCTGGAAGTGTTAGAATATCTACCAATAAGGAACAGATCAGATATACCAATTTAAAAATCATTATTCTTACTATTGCTAGAAATAAAAAAAGTACTTTGACATTCAGTTTAGTAATATTAATGGCTTTGGAAGATTACAAAATTCGACTAATCCAGGATATGACATGAGGTATTATGTAGGAAAGTCGCTGACCCAGACAGTTACTGAAAAATCTAGATAGATTTGTTAAAATAATACCCACAGTAAAAAAAGTTTTATAAAGATCAAATATGTTAATAACAGATTATATAAATGACTTTTAGGAAGATTGATACTAGCCAATCTGTTAAGAAAGAAAATGAATAATTATTGTCACATCATTATACAAATGGTATTTAAAAACTAGATTTGCGGATCCAATGAACTCTTCAGATGCAGTAACTAAAAGATATGCGGACTCAAATTATAAGGCACTTAGATCAGGAACAAATGACTTCAAAGACTTTACAGTAACAAACTTTGGAAAGGGAATCAATCCATGATATTTTATTAATGTCAGCCAACGAAGTGCGTATGTAAACAAATCAGGAGATACAATGGCTGAGGATTTCGTTATGGGTGGATTCGCGATACCTTTATCCTATTGGAATGCTAATCAAATTACTTCAGCTTTATTGCCAGATAACTTGTGAGTTAAATACAGAGCATTACAAAAAAATAAGTTAAGTATAGCTCCTGTTATTTCTAATCTTAGTATGAATGCAAATTCAATAATAAACATGCCAGATTCATTTAGTTACTCGGATGCTGCAACAAACGGTTACCTTAACAAAATGACAACAAATATTAGAGGTACTAGCACTATCTATTAATCAAAACTAAATAGACTCAGTATTAAGAACTTTTGTTTCCTATACCTGAAAAATCAAAAATTCTCATCCACTACTATTAATCACAGCGATGGTAATAATCCAATTATGTTCCATTAAAACAAGCTAGCTATACTTTTACACCATTTGGGATGTTGGAGTGATAATTACCACTACTATTGGAACAGACTTTTAAGTACTATGCCTTCTTTACAAGATTAGTAAGTGAATACTACATCTTAGATAACGTCGATAATTATAAAGTTAATCTATTTCTTAGTTACAGTATGATCTGAATAATAAAATTGACATTTAACGTTAAAAGCTCCTTTTTAACCTTCGAGATATGGAAAAAATGTTCATAATCGTGATATGGAAAAATTTTCATAATCATAAGAATAGATTCATGATCTAAACCAGATGTCGGCAAGCTCCGGCCTTTAGGCCAGATACGGCCTAGCTAGTATTCTAGTCCGGCCTAAAGCCTCCTATGTATTTATTGCTGGATCCGGCCTAATTGAATTGTCACGGTTTTGTTGCCCTTCATGACTGCTGGTTGCAGCTCAAGCTACGGCCAGCGTTTATTTTCACTGATGTCAAGCGCTTGTATGAAACAGAAACGCCGGACGGGACAGGGCCCCTATCATTATAGCGCGTGTCTGTGCGTCTGTCGCAACTGCTCGTTCATCTGGCCACGCCCACTCCATCGGCTCAGCGGAGTAGGCATGGCTTTCTCTTGCCTAGTGTGCCTTCTTAACGTCCGAAATAACCTAGTAGACCAAAACGTTTGCCGACCCCTGATCTAAGCAATTATGGAGATAGTAAGTTTCAGAACGTACCTTTCGAAAGTGTTTCGTAGCCAAAGACATTTCTGGCTAGGTTTGCGTCAAGAAAATGTGATACGAGAATAATAGCAGTCGGTACAAATGATTGTATTCTAAGTAGGAAGTAAAATACTATCAAACTCAGTTTCTCTACTATCAAGATCACAAATATCACATCTAATCTCAAAAGGCAGCTTAGAACTGCGAATAAATTTTTCACATAATGAGCATCCACTTGGTAAATAATCTTCAATCGCCTGTGTTTTCTTGCATTTAAAAGATACTTCAATTTCTATAGAATGTCATTATTAACTTTAAAAGAGAGAATAAAAAAGGAAAAGGAAGTACGATCTAGATTTAAATATCAGCCAAGTTTTTAAGCCTAGACCAAAGTAAATATGTAGAGGTTTCTTTAATGTAGTACAACCTAATAAAACCCATTAAGTCGACACATATATATATATATATATATATATATATATATATATGCCGATTGATAATGGGTATATGCATCAAAAGTGAATAATTCTACTAGCAGATATAGAGACTCGAGAGAATTGAACAGCAAATCATCAAGAGAATAACCTCAAGCAATAATAAACAGGTACTCAAAGGGTTAATCCGAGAGGCCAAATAAGATTACTGTCTCACGACGATCGGATTTTAATGATGAATTCAAGAAAGAAAGAGAAAGACATGAAACGCGTGTGATAGAAGTGACTAGCAAAAAGAACGCTGCACTAGCTCAGAGAATAAATCGAACTATAGTAGAAAGAGCATTTATAGCTCAACGTGAAAAAGAATTAGAAAGTCTAAGCGAGAGAGATCATCGTAGACATAAAGAATGAATGAAAACCCTACCACAAATACTACATTACTTGAAAAATCCTATGACTAGAGTGATAGGAAAAGAATCAGCTAGGGCAATAGAAAATAAAGAAATAAAACTAAGAAACTGAAATACTTCAGAAAAGTAGGAAAATATGAGAAAAATTATATCCTGGAACAACTGTTAGACATTAGTAGCGTACGAACCTCAAATCCTTTGGAGACCGTGCCTTCACTTCGTATGCTCCCAAAGCCTAGAACTCAATCCCGACTTGCTTCACGACATCTCCTGACTTGACCACATTAAAAAAGAAATTAAACACGCACCTATTTATTAAAGCATTTAGTGGGTCCCTGTGATTCGTCTGTTATGTGCTTATGCGTGGTGACACCGTGAATGCAGCCACTAACCATAGTTGCATGCTGACCCTGCGCATGTCCCCCTAAATCATGTTATTATTGCTGTTGTTTATTGGGCATGCTACCACTAACCATTCGATCGCGCTTCCCTTGCAGCAAATTTACAGCACCTGGAAAGAGATTGAGTTCTCTGAGGGCGCTATATCAAACGTATTATTATAATTATTATAAGCCGATGATGAAGAAGATGGAAAAAAGAAGAAGAGCTACAGATCCAATAAGGAATTCGACTAAACTAAGGATAATTAGGACACGTATAATGAAAGATCAACCTATAGAATATTTTATTAATGATGGAAAAAGAAGCTTTGTATCTGATGAGTTACAAGTAAACCGGTAGGAGTAGTTGCATTTGGAGAATTCCAAATTTTATAAGCATCTTTTACCGTATAATCAAATTCATCCTTTGTAATAATCTCTCGTATGATAAAGCTTTGGCCATTTTTAAAATAATCCGAATTTTAAATTAAGCCAGAGCTTCTTCTTTTATCAATTTGAGATAGCACACTAAGTGATAAAAACATGGTTGATACACGTCCAAACACAATGACAACAGGTGCTAGGTCAGAATAAGTAGTAATTTAGGTGCTGACTAGAGCAACTGCTAAAGTTATAAGAATATTGATTAAATGTATAGAATATCTAACCTAAAGTAAATTGACTAAACACGTCCTTATTTTATCATTATCTAAGACTACGGAACGCGCAGAGAGGGGAGAGAGTGAGCGAGAGAGAGAGAGAGAGAGAGAGAGCGCGCGCGAGCGGATGGCGTCCACGAAGCTCGGTGGACAAGCAGAAGGTAGTTCGCTACAGGGCTAGCTGGTCATACGACCGCAGCTGACCCGTTGCAATTAAATTGGGCTTAGTTAGAAGATACTTTCTGACTGCAGCGCCGGTTGAGGCGGTTCGTAGCGCACCCGTTGGCCGGGCGGAGAGCGGTGAGTCCGGCTGGGGTGGAGCAACATTACGGCGTGGCCACGCCCGCACTTCATCACGGTAGCTGAGTATACGAGCTTCGAAAGAGCAGATTCCTGGAAACTATTAGCGCTCCTATTGCATCTCACTGATAGTATTACTGTTTTGGTATCTCATTGTAATGCTCATATATTACCGGTGCTTTCACGAGTCTTCTCGCAGAGACGGAAACCGGCAGGTGTCGGGATAGCTCGGGTGGACGTGGGGCAAATGGCCTTTCCTCATCGCACAACTTTAAATACCTATCGAGTCGTGTCACTCTTAGTTAATATGATAGTTGAATTATTTTTATGTAAACATGATTTTTAAAACCATTAGGAAAACTCTGAGCCTTGCGCTGACCAACTGTCCGGCGTGTGATGGGACGGATAGCGAGAAACGCTCATAAGCCCGCACCAGAAAGATAAAGTATGGTCTTAAAGATTTTTATTTAGCTACTTCTGAAATTTCATCTGTTCACTGTTCAAGAAAACAGCTGGAAGGCGATTTATGACATAAAGAGGAATATCCAACCAATACACAGCGACTGGTCCATGACACAACGGCCATACAACGTGTCCTTCACCTTTTCGAGCTTGAGTTACAAATGTGGTACTAGAGCGCTTAAGTATACAAATGTCCTTTTTGACTTAATTAAAATTATTTTAAGAAATATTACTTGCTATAACTGAAGATTTGTGGATATGTTTAAGCGTACGGTCAGTATCAGTAAGAATATCAGTCGGACTGTCAGAGGTGTATCTATGTTCGTTTCCCATCCGGATTTCCAGTACCCGGATGAAGCTTCATTGGTGATATCTTCCGGTGACTGATCCGCAGGCAATTCCAGCTGCTCGCCTGACTACTGTCACGTACTCGCCTTGGCTTCAATACAAAACGTAGAGGCTGCGGATGCAAAAGTTTTATCTCTTATTTAGAATAAGTATCTTTATTTTCTGTGTACTACCTTGAGTATCGGAGGAGGAGAGTCGCGAATGACCGACCTGGTGGCCACCTGGAAGGTACCTCTTGGAGACGGTGTTCACGTTGTCGAGTTCGAGCATGGCACAACCACCGGAAAACGAGTGATCCGCGTGGATGGAAAGGTACCACTATGAATTCTTAATGACATGCACTTATTACATTTCCTTCATCAATTTTTCCCTCTGTGCAATCTCCCCCTCCCCCGGCTTGTGTTATCTTCCTTGCCAGCCATTGTCAGATTACCGACTGAGCATACTCGTGGTTTATTAGATTTGTAAACGCTTTACTATTAATTAGATTTATAAACGCTTTATTATGAGGATTTATCTAAGCCTACCTTTTCAATGTTTCCATACCTTGGTTTTTCTGCCGCTTCGGTTAGGGTCACGTAGTGCGGCCGTGAATCTAGCTTCGCAAATCGTTGAGTGGGTTTTCGTCCAGCTCACCAGAAGCTTAATATTGTTACAGGAAATATATCGTGTTGAATGGATGTTCAAGCTTGTTGGGACTGAATATTTTGAAGTTGGAAAACAAAAAGCAAAATGCGTGGTCAACATATCAGCCGTCGACGGCTTTGCTTACGAATACACGATGGAAGTCAACGGGAAGTCTCTGGAGCACTTCACTGAAAACAGGTCCAAAGTGCAGTGCACGTGGTGCCTTCCAGTGAAGGGAATAGATACCAGAATAGTCTTAGGTAAGTTCTTGCTACGTGCATTAGCGAAGCACGTTGTTGTGTGAGCGAATCACGTTTCGCTTTTTAATCTGCTCCTGAACGGCTATTTAGCTTATAATGTATACATTAGACATTGCGTAGGCATTGACCTGTTATCGCCTACTTCTTTAGTCGGCTATGGGAGTGCAGTCGAAATAGGCTTTGAACAGCATTGAGCGAAAAGTAAATCATATGCGTCGATCGGTGCATGATTTTGATACGCCAGTGACCCATTTCCTTGATAACGCCCCCCCTACGGTTAACTGTGGTTTCTCTCTATTTAAACTGGATGTGATCTACTCCTAATGATTTAAAGGGTTCCACTGCTGGCATGAAAGCGCCTCAACCAAACCACCCGTGGTACCACACACTGTATGTGCTTCCACAAGAGGCATTTGTTAGGTCGGTAGGCATATGCCTCTATTGTTGCTTGTCTTTAGTTCAGCCCTTTGTCTCTTTTTTGGCCCCTCGACAATAAGTCGCCCAACCAGTTCGTAAACCTGAAAGCGGTGCCTCTTTGTCTGTTTATTTTCGCTTCCGTAAAAATAGCCGGTATCTGACTTAGACAATTCCTCAACCGATACCCGCATTATCAAGGATCACTCATTCTTTAGAGCCCATGTTTACTTTTGCTACGGTTCGTAGACCATAATCAGGCAAGTTGCTCTCCAAAAGGTGTGTGGAAAATGAGCAATTATTCCTTTTATGTGCAGCTGCTATTCACACTTGCATCGCTATTGACCCAATGAAGAAAGGCTTTCGCTTATCGCATTAGGATCCCTCGAGTTCGCCGTATGCAGGAGCCTCGATAAGCGGATCAAGTCCTTAATGAGAATACATCAACTGCGTCTTGGTTTGCACGAGTCACGTTCTGTGCTAAACATATAGCAGCGCCAGTAATGGACACTTCGGGCGGAAATTAGTTTTCTCGAAAATTAGTCTCCTCAAGACTCGAATAAACTGAATTTGTGCACTCACTAAACGGTTTCGATTGCTTAAATCGATGAGCATCTGGAAACTTTCGCGCCTTTTGTTCGTATGCTCCCAAAGCATGGAAATCACTCCCAACTTGCTTCACTAACCGTACTTGCATGTACACTAGCGGCATAAACTTTGCCGAACCCAACCTAACTATAGCCTTCCTGTAGAAAACTGCTGTAAATTGTTTTTAAATATACCCGCAGGGTCCAATTGAATGAAGTTGATGCCAAAATAAACCATCGTAATAGAAAATCGTTATGATAATATCATATTTGTATAGCATCATCAGAGAACTAAATCTCACTAAGAACTTTACAATGCTGCAATCGAATCATTCATTATGTTTAGTCAAACATGTGCAGCAGCAGTTCGCATAAGCATGCCAATGGCAATTCACAAGGACCTAGCAGATGCTATGAGGAACGGGCATGTTTCGGCTTCTTTTACATTGTCATCGGGGAATGCCTTACGTGAGTCGGTAGTGAGTTCCCGGCTTTGAAATCAAACGAGCTAGAGGCACGGTATCTCAAAGTTTTTTTTTTTTAGTTTCGTTCAAGGCAAGGCTAAACAACTTGTCGTAACAGCCGGTGGTACAATGCTTAGCCTGATTGGGAAGTAGTTCGGATAGGTAGGCTGCAGCAAGAGAAAGGACTTGAGGTAGCGACAACACCTCGAAGTCGATGCACTGCTTGGTGGGAAGCCAATGCAGATATGTGAGAAGTGGTGCAATGGATAAACTGAGACATTCGCGACAGACAAGCCCAGCTGCTGAGTTTCGCACCAACTGTAGGCGCCTTACTGCATAGGCTGAAGACCTTCGAATAGTGCGAAGTCGAGACAAATGTCACACAAATACACGGATCAACAACCTTGATGTGGTGACCCTGTCTACGCCGACCCGAATTTTTGCAATTTTACCTAGGTGTAAATAGGCTGACTTGACTGTGGAGCTACTGTGGTCATATCGCTTATGGTCACTTTGGAACAGGACGCCCAGATTTCGTGCTGATGCTACAGGAGATATTCGGGTATGGCCCATCTTGATGGATAGTTTCTTCGATTTCCGAGGAGCACTACGTTTGCCCATAACTAGTAAGCTGGTTGTATCGTCATTCAATTTGAGAAAGTTATCTTTGCTATCCAAGTGCGAATGTTAGCAACACATGCAGCAATGGAGCTAAGAGAGTTCAATGTGGTGGAAGGCAGGGAGGGATCAACTCACAGGTACTGCCGTGTGTCATCTGCATAGAAATGGAAGCTTACTTTCACTAGATATGTTTTGATAATGCAAGAGTAAGTTGCTGTGCAGAAACAATTGACTCTGTTGTGCCTATGTGATTGTTTGCTTAGCTTGTGTGCCAAACCACTAACGATACCACACAGGCTCAAAAGCATTGCTAGCTCGTTAGAGATTTGGTAAAACTAAAGGCCACCAGCTCAGTTGGTACTTTTGCAGAAGCTTTGGCTAGGGTCTGAAATGCAGTGCAAGGCAAAGGCGTATGCAATGAAATGCAAATCCCTTTCAAAATTCGGCCATCGTAAGTCGTCTTGCCTCATGAAAGGCGTCACTTTTTCCTGTCTTATGCATAAGCATAAGTCAAAACTCTGCTACCCATATTATAGTGATCTCAGAAAAGCCATTTTAGCCACACCAAGCCTCTAATCATTCGAACCAACAATTTTAATGTACAGTGTATCTCATTCATGCATCACCTCGATCGCCAAACGGCTTGCCAGCTAAACTATTTTAAGTCATCGGAAAGATAACCAAACCTGCACTTTAACTTGAACATAGCCGATTGCTAGCACATCTACTAAGCCTTATTCATACTGCAGTAGGAAAATTTGCTTTAACTTTGCAGCTTTTCTGCATGAATGGTGATGTGTTTTACTTTTATCAACTGCTTTGATGCTGATTGCAACGGAAATGGCTAAAAACGACTGTTGGTAACTTGTGTTCAAGGGGGGCTAATTGGAGAGCTCTCTCACTTCACAACCCTTCTAACTATTTCTCTAACCACCCAAGATCATTTGGAGACTGTGCCTTCAGTTTCTATGCTAAAGTCTGTAACTACCGACTGCCCACGAATTATTGCCCGACTTAAATATAAAGCAGAACTAAAGCTCACCTGTTCCTCATAGCATACGTTACATCCATGTGAACTGTCCCGTATGTGCTTGTGCCTGCTGTGATCGTGCATGCAGTTATCACTTATCAGTTCACATGGTTCCATTCCAGCTAATCAGAAGTACCTGGAAAGAGATGTAGTCGTTTGGGGTGCAATAGGTAATGTTATTATTATTATTATACCTCTGTAAGTGGCAGGAGTAATTGCAGCGGTTAGTGCCAGGTCCATCCTGAGCTAGCAAGACGTGTCTTCGTAGACATGGCTTCAAGCAACTGCGGGGCATAATACTTCGGCATAACTTTTTAGTAACCCTAAAAATGTACTTGCATGATGCCGTTTTGCTTTAGAGAAGGATACGCTCGACGTGTGGGTCAATGGACAGCGAGTAGAGACAGCAGTAAGTACACCGGCGTCGCATGTCGCAGAGCTTGCATACAATAAATATACTGACTATTTCATGAGATATTCACCAGTTTCCGTTTGGTCTGCACAGGGGGAATTCACCGACGATGGAACCGAAACACACTTCGAAGTTCACGACCGACCTGCTTACATCAAAGCTGTCAGCAGTGGGAAGCGGCGCGATGGCTTAATCCATCAGCTATTTATCAACGGCGAGTTGATACCGCCCGAAGCCAACTGACAATAGTGCTCAGAGGTACTCTGAATTTCGCTCGTAATGAGCACGCCTTAGCTCGACCAGTGGAATTACGTTTATCACTTTATATTGGTCGTGTGGATCTTTGTTTATCTAACACCTACGAACACAGACCAACATTGAGCATGCCGAAAGGAGGGATCTTGGTGTCCAAGGAGTATGCTGGAGCATGTAAGGTCTGGCATAGCTCTCGTCTGTGTTGATATAGTACACCATATCCAATATGACTGAAATTATGTTTCAATCTGCATTTATGGAAGCAAATTTTCTGGTTCGGAGTGGCAGTAATTCGCCACGAACAAGCACCAAATCCCACCAAGGTCCTGGGCCTGTAGTTCTTGAAGGAGACAGCCATATTGCAAGTGATTCAAGTGTGCCTAAGCAACAGCTCGAGCAATTCCTGAGTGTGGCAATACCAATCACTTTTGCCATGACTAGCCTCCGTGCAACGTCGATATAAAGACAACTCTATCATTAGGCTGAAGCCGGTATGCAGTTTCACCGTGCAGCATCCAATCTTCATCGTTAATAAGTACAAGAATGCCAGGCCGTATGCTGGTGCCTTGCAGGAACAGCTCAGGCCTCTCCTTGAGCAGGTTGGCCTGAAAGTACACCCAAAGAGCACCACTGCTGTGCAGTTAGGACCAAATCGTATGCGACAATGATTACATCCTCAAACAAAATCTAGTCGGACGTAATCTGCTACCTGTGCGTCTGGGGCAGCTTGCTGTGCCCTCTGCAAATTGAGTGTCAAGCAAGCATCAATGATAGTACAGCAGCAGAATTATTTGTTCCATGGTGAACCGATTGAGGAGATCGTAATACGAGTCACAGAGACCATCAAGTCAAGCCTTCATGCTGACTCAACCCTCAGCGAGCAGCTTATACTGGTCACCCTCAAGGCTGCTCTCCTCTTGACCTAAGTGAATATCCGACCTGCAGCACAATTAGCACACAGTAACATAAAATACGATACTATAATGTGCTTAAGTGCACTTATCTTCACAGTCTATGGGGCTGCCAGCAGCAAAAAAGCAAGCACTATCTAGAAGAGGTTACAGTCGAAAGCCTGTGAAGCTAGTGAGATGCACGTAACTCGTATTGCACAAAATCTATGAACACTGCCTTACAATCTACCAGTAGCAGCATCCGAGACAGCAGACAGTAATATGATGCGATGCAGCACTTGCAATATGGCCGAGCACAAAAAGGAAAGCTTAGGCTTAATCTGAACAAACGTCGTCTGCTATAGGTGTTTATATGAAACAAGGATATATTAAATCAGCTGTGTCCGACGGGTTGCATTTATAAAGCAGATATTTTGCAGATACGGCAAATATGACACCGAAGTGATTTTGCCTTCCAACACCGAGCATTGGAAAACCAAGGTTTTGCCCTGATTAAAAAAAGTGATGGTACAGTTTTATCATCTATAGTCAAGACAAGATGCTTGCCCTAGTAGTCGAGGCAGCAGTGCTCAACACCCACTACCAACGGGCAGAATCCTTCCTGGGTCGAAGGAAGCCTCAGTGGACCTCGTGAAGACTATTTGTGCTATATAAAGTCTACGGCTGTTCAGCTTTGCCTTTTTCCAGATGATGGAGCTTAAACTAGTTGTAATCGCTTACAAAGTCTTATCTCCGTCTAAGTGTCTTGCACTGCCCACCAGAGAAGATCGATTCACCAAATGAAATCTGTGGCAATCTGATCCAAAAAGAGGCTGGGATAGACCCCCTCCCCACGTAATACACAGAAGCATAGCTTTACATGCGTGCATTGCAAGATGGCAGAAAAAAGACTGCTCACCATGTATCACACAGAGAGTCGCCATTCAGCAGTCATAGCAGGCCGATAAGACGTATCATCTTCCTAGCAGCCCTCACGTCTAACCTTAATGTCTTTCTTAATTTGAATGTTAGACTACAGTAGAGCAACATCGAGCATTAATCCTATTGGTATGCACAATGCCGTTGATGGCTTTACCTTGATAGCCTCTTTAGATCAGGCGCCATGCTTACACCTTTTCAAACCCTCCCCCTCCTGCATTCGCTTAGAATTGCTGGAAGTGCTCGTAATGAGTACGCCACTTACTCGCTGCCTTAGAAACCAATTCCAGCAACTCTAGAGTGGATCACGACCAGGCCATCAAAAGGTGAGGTTAAATGCACGAGTCCCAGCTGTAAATGGTACTCCTCAAGACACGACCTGTGGCATCAGACGGTCACCAGCTCCAACTCCAACGTGTTGAAGTGTGGCTATACTCTAGCCGCATCTCGTTAAGACGATAAGCAAATAGGTCTATCAATCTAATCCAGAGGCATTTAAAGATAGTACGTATTTTCAATAGTGGAGCCACAAAAAAGTGCGAGTAGTGCCAAGCCTCTGCTCGAAGGCAATCAGAAATAAACTTCCAGAAGAATGGCACTGACCTCCTAGCCGATAGCAAATAGATTTCCTGACAATAAGTTTGCCAGTTGTGAAGGCTCTAGCAATAAAGCAGCACTTCTGCACATCTAGGTAGCATCTAGGTAGACTTAATAAGCAAGCGTCTATGGCATACATACAGTAGCATAGAGCAATGTGCTCGAGAACACTCGGCGGCCGGAAGCTTTAACTTCCTCATACTTCGATCCAAAACGTTTTGCTGATGATATTATTCAAGCATCCTACTTTAAGCAGAATCCTGCATTACGTACTGCACATATAAATCGTCAATTTCACAAACTAAAAATAGCAAACTCTACCAGAAGAGCCCTTTGTCCTAGAATCCGGCGAGCTAGCCAAAATTCGTAGCAAGGACTGCAACAGATTCAGAAGTGCTACTTACTAGTAGCTAGCGGAAGACTTAATAATAATCATTAAAAACGTGTTTGCATAATGCCCTAACATACCACTGGATCACTTGCTAGGTATTTTAAAAATACTGTAAAGCAAGTTACACATGTTATAAAGCAAGAACATCAATTGGTTAGTGATAATATGAACCACACACATTAAGCACACAAAAAAACAACATACACGAACTCAGAAAATACTGTGAAGAGCAGGCGTACTTTTAGCTTCTGTTCAAGACAGGGTGTCTGATGTCATGACATCAGTCAGTATTGAGCTCCAGTTTTTGAGAGCATACGAAATGAAGGCACGGTCTCAAGAAGATTTTGAGGTTGGTTAGAAGCAAAGCTAAAAGACTTGAGTCAGAACAGCAGGTGATACAATGCGAAGTCTGGTGAAATATCCCCATAGGCAGGCCGGAGCCAGATAATGGAGGGACCCAAAACTGAGTACAAGAACGTTGAAGTCGTTATTGATGGGGAGCCAGTGCAGGTCGGTTACGTAATGAAGTAATGTAAAGTGGCAGTTTCGACATTCAAAATTGAAAAGCCTAGCAGCAGAATTTCGCACCAACTGTAAGGAGCTTATTGCACGGGCAGGAGAACCTACAAGTACTGAGTTATTGACGTCTGGACGAGATGTCACAAATGCATAGACAAGCTATCCCGAATTGTTGCCATGTCACAGCTGAAAAAAGGCAAGACTTGATTGTAGAGCTGATGAGGTCATCTACTGAAAGATCAATTAAGAACAAGTCATGCAGATTGCACGCAGATGATACAGGAGATATACTGGCGACCATTTTTAGGGATAGGTTCTTCAATTTCTGAGCAACTCTAGATTTTCCCATAACCAGTAAGCTGATTTTATCATCATTCAATTCGAGAGAGTTTGCTGCCATCCAAGCGCGAATGTCAGAAATATACAAGCTACAAGGGACTTGAGAAATTTGACGTACTGACTGGACAGAAGGAGTGAATCAATGTACAGGTACCGCTGTGTCATCTGCATACAAATGAAAGACTTGATTGTGCTTGGTGATTATGGAAATGCATGATTATGGAAATAAGTCGACCTAGCACAGATCCCTTGGGCATCCCATACTTAAAAGGTACCATCGGATGACAGCTGTCCTGTAACATCTAAGACCTTCCACGAATATACAAATAATAATAATAATGAATAATAATATAATAATAATAATATTGCACTTGATAAAGCGCCCTCAGAGAACTTAATCTCTTTCTAGGCGCTTTACATTTGCTGCAAAGTGATACGCAATAGAATAGTAAGTAAAATCATGCTTGAAAAACAAACAAAATGAATAACATGGTTAGGGGTTACATGCACTGGGTCAGCATGCAAATGTGGTTAGTGGCAGCATGAACAGTGTCAGCACGCATAAGCACATCGAGGACGAATCACAAGGACCCACTAAATGCTGTCCTAAATAGGTATGTTTTTAAGTTTCTTTTAAATGTGGTCAGGTCAGGGGATGTTCTGATGCAGGTCGGGAGGGAGTTCCAGGCTGTGGGAGCATACGAGCTAAATGCACGGTCTCCAAAGGATTTAAGGTTTGTAGGAGGTATTTCTAGACTGTTGGATTCCGAAAAGCGAGTGGTACGATGCTTTGCCTGATGGGGTAGTATCTCTGAAAGATAGGCTGGAGCCATAGAATGAAGAGACCTAAAAGTGAGCGACAAAACCTTGAAGTCAATCCGTTGCTTGACTGGTAACCAGTGCAGGTCGGCGAGGAGTGGAGTAATGTGGCAACTGCGACGCTCACGACAGACAAGCCTAGCTGCAGAGTTTTGCACCAGCTGCAATCGCCTGATCGCACATGCTGGTAGGCCAGTAAGCAGTGAGTTGCAGAAGTCGAGACGAGATGTCACGAATGCATGGACCAACTTGGACGTGGTATCCTTATCTAAACAAGCCCGAATTTTAGCAATGTTATGAAGCTGAAAATAGGCTGATTTGACTGTGGAGCTGATGTGGTCGTCTAACGAGAGGTCGCTTTGGAATATGACACCTAGATTTCGAGCTGATGCAACTGGAGATATGCTGGCAGAGCCAATTTTGAAAGTCAGCCTTTCCAATTTCTGAATAACACTAGGCCTGTTTGTAGCATCCAGAGAGAACTAAATTTCTATCCGTGCGCTTACATCTCGCTGAAAAAGTAGCAGTAACCATGGGTTAATGATATGCAATGTATCATGCTCGGACCAACATGCAAAAGCGCACGAGACGACACTCGGGGCAACCGGTTAATTAAACCCCTAGTTACTAACATGCGCTGAATCATCCACAGGTGAGCACGCAAGGCACAGAGGAAAAATGACCGCACTCAGCTAATATTTCACATCAGAAATTACTGTACTGCCTGTTTTAAGATCATTCATCGGATCATATAGCGGCTGCTCGGCGCTAAAACAGCGAGAAAAAGGACCAAACACAACGCACATACCTGAAACACCAAGAAACGAATCAGCGATCTTACCTTAATCCATTGCAGAAGTTTACTTATAGTCCAAGCATCATCATCGGGCAGCGTCACGCTATGTTTCTTCTGACGTCCGAACAACAGTTCGGCGCCACCGCCGAATTCGAGACAGATCTCGAGCGGCATTTTCCCTCACGACGAAAGGAAGTGGAAGTTAATCACTCTGAAATGGCTCCGTTGTACGACCTTGATGTATGTATGGAGGCCGTTTGCCTGTGGAAGTCCACTGAAAGATATTCAGGGCCGCTGGTTAGCAACCTCATTGGTTAGCAATGTACACTGAGCCACGTGCAGATACGCACGCAAGACATACGGGGGAAATTGGAAAGTTCACCGGAGTACGAGGAAATTGAGCAAAACAGATAGGTCGTACGCTAGCCAGTACGCCCACATATGTCTATGAAAGCGGCGATTTATCTTGCAAGCCTAACGCGGTAGCCAGCGGCCGTAAAACCTAAAAACCGTAAATACTAAGCCCTCAACCTTAAATCCAAAACCCGAATCCAATCTCACAAATGTCTATGCCATATTGAAACATATTTTGCCATTCATGTGCACACACAAAATAAGGGAAACTCGAGTTTTTCTTACCGTGGTGGCTGGTAGCTACAGCTGGTGGCTATAGATCCACGTGATCGCCAGGAGTAACCGTCAGTTACTTTGACGTTGGCCTCTGCATCCTATTGGTGAATTCGACGACGGAGCCTGCTTGTACTACTTATTCTTTCTAACGGCTCTACAGACGAAGCTCTCACCAATAGTTGAAGCTCTAACGACCCTTGACGCTTTCCTTAATGATTCATGCAATTTGATTACTACTTGATATCTTAAATTATTCTATAATTCAGAGAAAAGATACGCAGAAATGCTTTTGGTTGTCTCAGCAGACCCGAGCTCTTAGAAGATGGTCTTGTCAGATAATTTGTCACTAAATGCGACAAGATTTTTCAAAGGTTAAATGATTCAAACATTTTCATCCACAGCGACAGTTTAAGTGAATGCAAACTATTATAACCCCTACCAGACCCACATTTGAATCGTCTGCATCTCATGCCAAGCTCGGGCAAAACTCACTCAAAAGCCGTTCCACGCGAAACATTGAAATCTTCCTGTGATTGGGCAATCGGTTCGCGTGCACCGAAAGTCTGAAATTGGCTTATATTGGAAATAGTTGCGTTAATATCAAGTGCGTAGAAAGAAATTGATTTCTCTGAGAACGCAATATCAAATGTATTATGATTATTATTACATTAGTATTAAGATCCTTAGACCGCAAGCACAGCATCCGTAAGAGTCCCAGCTCTTGTCGACGTAATACATAAGCGTGAATGTGATAGATAATATATGTATATATATATATATATATATATATATATTTATTTATATATATATTTATATATATATATATATATATATATACGTATAATATCATACGTACCGGTGAAGTCTGCGACTTGAAGCACGGTTAACGAGTAGCAGGAGCTACATCGATACACGCAGGTATTCCGATGATATCTCCTTTCAAAAAAGCTGTAGTCAGGCCACTTCTCAAGAAAGCTACACTAGACCAAGAGAACTTAAGCAACTACCGCCCAGTCTCCCTTCTACCATTCCTATCAAAGACACTGAAACGGGTCGTGGCAGACTAGCTGAATCCATATATTGAAACTTCAATCCTTGCTAGTAAATTCCAGTCTGGTTTTAGAGCTAATCACTCCACAGAGTCAACATTGCTTCGGGTGCATAACGACCTACTTAGGAATGCAGACCTAGCAAGAGTATCTATGCTTATTTTGCTCGATTTTTCGGCAGCTTTTGATGCAATCGATCACCAAGTCCTTCTTGAGTGCCTCTCATTTTGCCTGGGCATCACTCGCACTGCATTACAATGATTTAAGGTCCGATCTCAGTGGGAGACTCCGTAGTATTGATGTGAACGGACAAAGATCGCCAGAGGAACCTCTGAAATATATGGGGTACCTCAGGGCTCTGAACTTGGTCCCGTTCTTTGCACGTTTTTACTCTCCCTCTTGCCGACGTGATTGCCAGACACAATCTAGGCTTTCAACTCTTTGGAGATGACATTGAGTTGCAACTCTGCTTTGATCCTTTCCAGACCCCAAGCATATCGAATTCTCTCAGCTCCCTTTCTGCATGTATTGATGACATCCGCACATGGATGGCAGCAAAGTTTCTCAAATAAACTATGATAAAAAACTTACTAGTTATGGGCAAATCCAGTGTCATTCAGAAATTGGAAAGCTTAACGCTCAAAATCGGCTGTGCCAGCATATCTCCAGTTGAATCAGCTCGAAATCTAGGTGTCATATTCCAAAGCGACCTCTCGTTAGACGACCATATCAGCTCCACAGTCAAATCCGCCTATTTTCAGCTTCATAACATTGCTAAAATTCGGGCTTGTTTAGATAAGGATACCACGTCCAAGTTGGTCCATGCATTCGTGAATTCCCGTCTCGACTTCTGCAACTCACTGCTTACTGGCCTACCAGCATGTGCGATCAGGCGATTGCAGCAGGTGCAAAACTCCGCAACTAGGCTTGTCTGTCGTGAGCGTCGCAGTTGCCACATTAACCACTTCTCGCCGACCTGTACTGGCTACCAGTCAAGCAACGGATTGACTTCAAGGTTTTGTCGCTCACTTTTACGTCCCTTCATTCTTTGGCTCCAGCCTATCTCTCCGACATACTCCCCCATCAGGCCAATAATCGTACCACCCGCTTTTCGGAATCCAACTGTCTAGAAATACCTTGTAAAAACCTTAAATCCTTTGGAGACCGTGCATTTAGTTCGTATCCTCCCAAAGCCTGGAACTCCCTCCCGACCTGCGTCAGAACATCCCCTGACCTGACCACATTTAAAAGGAACTTAAAAACACACCTATTTAGGACAGCATTTAGTGGGACCCTGTGATTCGTCCTTGATGTGCTTATGCGTGCTGACACTGTGCATGCTGCCACTAACCACATTTGCATGCTGACTCTGTGCATGTCACCCCTAACCCTATTATTCATTTTTTTCAAGCATGATTTTACTTACCATTCAATTGCATTTCCCTTTGCAGCAAATGTAAAGCGCCTAGAAAGATATTAAGTTCTCTGAGGGCGCTTTATCAAGTACTTTATTATTATTATTATTATTATTATTATTATATGAGCATGGCCATACCTTAACGTAACTAGCACCTATCGTAACGTAGAGAAGTCTATTCATCAGTCGCTGAGGGCCACGGGTGTCCCGCACCCGTCGTAGCGTACAGCTTACAGAGCGGTGCCAAAACTACATCTCAACTGCATGGCTGGAAGCTTAGAGCGGAACTGACTATTACATAATGTGGGCTTTTTATGTCGCCTAGCGATGGGCTATAATAATAATAAGGATAATAATACATAAATTTGTGCAGCACCCTCAGAGAACTGATTCTATTTCTAGGCACTTTACAGATGCAGTTTAGAAAGCATTTCCATTGGATTGGTGGTAACACCTTCAAGCAGCAGGCACGGTGTAAGCAGGCAGATGCACTTGAAAAAAGAATCCCAAAGACTCACTAAATGCTGTAGCATACAGGTTCGTTTTAAGCTTCTTTTTAAATGCCGTCATGTCAGGGAACGTTGTGACGTGCGTCGGTAGTGAGTTCCAGGCTTTTAGAGCATACGAACTAGAAGCGCAGTCTCCAAAGGTTTTGAGATGCGTATGCGGTTTGGCTGTTAGATTTGTGTCAGGACATCGGATTTTAAAATTCTTGGCCTGGAGGGGGAGTAGTTCTGATAGGTAGGCTGGAGCCAGAGAATGAATAAACCTAACAGTTAGTTCCTTCATTGCCTGACTTCAGAATATTCATCAGAATTACATATGATATTGCCGATTCTTAGTCGTGTAATTTTAGGAATAGATAATAATATCGAAGCAGTCTTAATCAGGAGGATGTCGCAAACTATCGTTTCAATATCACCCCAGAGATCTGTATGTGCCTCCTCGGTTGCATACAGAATATCGATGATCGTCGAAAAGCTTCTAGAAAAAATGTGGGCGTTTCGGAAGCTATAGCAGCTCGGCCACGAACAGGAACTCTACATATTTAATTCTAAAAAAAACAATGTGGACGAGCATTTTCCTATAATAAAACGTTATCCTGGAGAGCTTATCCGGGGCACTCAAAGCCTTTCGGTGCCAGTGTGTACATGAGACTGCCTTCACCTCAGGCGATAAAAGAAAGTTTGTAGCATGGCGGAGTTCTGAAGACAATAGTGGATGCAATTAGTACTAGCAAGCGACGGCAGGACAGGAAGAGCCAGAATCGCCAGCAAAAGGAAAGCGCGATCGTTGCTTAAGAGCCGTGTTAGCTGCTCCACGGTTAGGTCCTGCTGAGCAACAGTGCGTCCCCAAGTGCAGTGTACAATCAACAGAAAGGAGCTGCGTTTTCATGAAGTACTCCGAAAGATCGCGAGTTCAGGGAGGCTCTCGACGCTGCCGTACCAGTTTCACTAGGCGAGATGGGGCCACAATACGGCCACGGCCGTAGCGCGGATGGCACGACCAGTGGTTCAGCACCAACACGAGTGATGTCGAAGATGACACTGAAGGCTGAAGAGCACTGCGGCGATATGTCTCACAAACTCAAAATGTTAATCGCTACTGCATAGCGTCTTGAAAACTCCGATTTGGCTCCACGCCGTCCCCGATATTTAGCGACTCGGTTTTTTAATAATAATAACAATGCACTTGATAAAGCTTTTTCGCGTGATAGGACGAACGCATTGCAACAAAATAACGCGTCGAGCATTAAGCTCTGTCAAAACGCATGCCACAAGAAAGCAAGGCAAGTAGAGAAACAAAATACAGAAATATGAATTAGGAGAAGGCAGATACAAACGATGAACGCCGAAGTAAAACTAAACAATTTACTGAGCTCAAATCTAGTAAGCTTCGGTTCAAGATGCTATGTGGAATTCCGAGGCACCTGATTAGCCTGATAGAAAACATGCCCGTCTTACTACAGGAACATGGATACGTCACTTTGAAATCTCTTTAGAAAAAAGGCAGGCCGGTTTGGACAGCAGAAGATCCGGAAGTAGTCACGACATCTAGAGCTTCACTAGGATCCTGAAGTTGTCCAGACTGCAGAAGATGATGTGCAAACAGGAAATGACGACGATCGTCTCTTCAAAAATAGCAAGCTAACAATCGATTACACAGCTTGATGTACGCCATTCGCCTTTATTTCGACTAATATACAGTGGACGGACGCTTAAACAGTGTATGCCCAGAGATGACAAGACATTGACATGAGGCCTCAAGCTGCACCATTCATGGCAATGCAGACTTTACTCTGGACTTCACTGGGGCTGAAATCGCTCTCGCCATCCCCGATCGGCTGACCGCTGCCGACCGTAGTTGCACGGCGCTCTGGCTCGTCTTTGGACGCTGAGCTGTAATAGAAAGTTACGTGGCCTGGGTGATAATTGCTGAATCGGCCTAACACGGTGCGACATTTAAAAATTTGCTACGCCACTGCAGTGTTTGCGCAAGCGTCCTCTTCGTTACAGCATCTGCACATGTCAAGAAAATAACTTATTCAGAAAAAACATACACCTAAAGCGGCAATATTTATGTGAGCATTTTCTGTTCAAGGCTGTTGCGAGAGGTCGTGTGCACTCTTCGGTCAGAATTCGAGGACGCCGAACTTCATAGTTTAAAGAGAGAAGCATCGGACTGCCACTAAATGATAAGCTCTCTCGTGTTGCACCAAAATGACGAGGCTCAGTTTTCATGGCCAGACTCACGAGATGCCCGAGTCACGTGTTATAAGCAGCACACCAGTGCAGCACTCCCACCCCAGACTGTAGCAGACAGACTCGTGCATGCTTCCGTATCGACGGCAATTCCTTCTCTGACGAAAGCAAGACACTGCTCAGCGAGAGGAATATGAAACGAGAGCGCTTTTCCCTAGACAGCTAGCCCTTGAGATTGCTGAGTTGGGCTCATAACGAACAGCTAATGACAGTACTTGATGTTGCACAACCTTCTTTACCAGCATCATGGGCAGTTTATCGCGACATTTAGTAGTCAGAACTGGCTGCTTCAGCTAATTAAGCGAAATACTTTCTTACCTTTGACTTTATGTGCAAGGCATACTGGCGGTCCGCCATTGATTTCCAAGCTGCAAGAGAAAGAGATCTGTAAGTCAAGAAAGAAAAATATGCCCCTGTACGATAAATATGCAAAAAGAAGCTTCAAGTTTACCCGAAAATATACGCGGGACACGTCAATTCAACACAATCTGCATTGATTTTTTATATAAGGTTAGTAAATAGTCTGGAAGGAGTTGAACGATAAACCTGAGTATGAATGGCCGGACTCGCTGGACTGTAGCGTCACGGTTTAGTTTCGCTGTCATTGCGACAAGCAAGCCAACGTGAGCTTACAAAAGTGTCCACTTCATTTGAAACGATTTTTAGCGGCTGCGTGCCAGAGGTATTATAGATGCATTTTCCTCACTTCAACTTTACTATGATAAAGAATCTTTTTATTATGGTCAGATACTTTCCATAGAATTCCAAATAAGCCTTCATGGCAACTCTCAGTCGCCTATGATTAACCATGGCCGAGAGCACTTTTCGAGGGGCTTTCACAGCTTATCGAAAAATTATTTCTTCCTATTTTTGGTCGCACTGCGGCATCACATCTAAAAATGTTATGCTTGATAACAAAGCGAATGTTACCACTAATCATTTGGTCACGCTTTCTGTACAGCATCTGTACAGTGCCCAGAAAGAGATTCAGTTCTCTAAGGCCATTATAAAAATGTATTATTATTATTATTATTATAGTGAGGAGCAAAGCAGCTTGATTAATGTGAGACTCTCTAGAAGTTAAGGAGGTTAGCTGCTTCAACAGTCTCGTTTTTATAGCGACAGAAGAGCCTTAATGGTTATAAATGCACTTGCAGTGGGCAATAATGGATCGCCCACTGGAGGACTTGAACCCACGACCTGCGTCGTGAAGAGCGAACACCGTTCCCCTTAGACAAATCCTCTTTCGCGAAGGCGGTTGCTAGCTTCGTGCATACGATGCCGTAACTACGGTGCTAGCATCCGGTGAAATCTTTATTATGGTGTTGAGTGAGCACAGGAGACCGAAAAAATCATGCCATCATTGTTGACTGGCAATCAGCTAGAGGAGGAGGCTAGCAAAAACTAGAAGAATCGGAAGCAGGTGCATTATGGAATGAAATAACGTGGGAGAACGATCAGGAGAACGACCAGGCATGCTTGATTGGAGCTTAGTTCGTGCTCTTTACATCTGTCAGTCGACCGACCGCTTGCCATTCAGCGATCGGTGAGCCCGGTGAGAATATCATGACCCACGATCTTGAACAGTAAAACACGCGTTGAACTGCGACTGAACATTAAAACTTGGCGCTGTTACCGAATGAAAATGTGGCCTATTTCGCAGTAGTTTTCAGCTAGTGAAAACCCATTTCGGAAGTGCTAAATCCACATTTTGCAAGCAATAGCCAATCAAAGCACAGGTTGAGAGAGTAAAAGAGAGAGAGAGAGAGAGAGAGAGAGAAGGGGAGAGAGAGAAGAGAGGGGGAGAGAGAGAGAATGGCGAATAATTGAACGAGGGTGCTGTGGCTTACTAGGCCGTAATAGCTCAGAGTTAAGGAACTCGCTCTCACGACCGAGGTTGTGGGTTGGAATCCTGCAGTTGGCGATCCTTTATAGCTAACTTCAAGTGGTGGCGATAGCCGTTAAGGCTTTTCGGCCGCTAAAAAAATTAGGCTATTGAATCAGCTAATATTGTTTTAGGAGGCTTGGGTACTCAGCTGCTTCAGATTAAACCAAACGGCCTTTGATGTGGCTTGAGCATGGGGCGTGGTACATTAACCCCCCCCCCTCTTTGACAGGTTGTTTCTGGGAAGTAGGGACCTGGAGATAACACTGACGCAGGGCTAGCCGGTCGTCTGCGGCTGCAAGGGGAACCGAATTAGAATATATGTTTGCTGAAGCCCCCTGTGATAATGGTAATAATAATAATAATAATAATGCACTTGATAAAGCGCAAAGCGCCCTCAGAGAATTCAATCTCTTTCTAGGCGCTTTATATTTGCTGCAAAGGAAACATGGTCAAACGGTGAGTAATATCATGCTCGATAAACAACATGAATAACATTGTTAGGGTGACGTGCACAGGGTCATCATGCAAGTGTGGTTAGTGGCAGCATGCAGCAGTGTCAGCACCCATACGCACATAAAGGACGAATCACAGGGACCCACTAAATGCTGTCATAAATAGGTGCGTTTTTTAGTTCTTTTTAAATGTGGTCAAGTCAGGGGATGTCGCGACACAAGTCGGGAGTGACTTCCAGGCTTTGGGAGCATGCGAACTAAATGCACGGTCTCCAAAGGACTTGAGGTGTGTACGAGGTATAGGTAAACAGTTAGATTCCGAAAAGCTGGTGGTGCGATGCTTGGCCTGGTGGAGGAGTAGATCTGATAGGTAGGCTGGAGCCAAAGAATGAAAAGACCTAAAAGTGAGTGACAACAGCTTGAAGTCGATCCGTTGCTTGACTGGTAGCCAGTGCACGTCGGCGAGAAGTGGTGTGATGTGGCAACTGCTACGCTCACTACAGACAATTCTAGCTGCAGAGTTTTGCATAAGCTGTAATCGCCTGATTGCACATGCCGGTAGGCTAGCTAGCAGTGATTTACAGAAGTCAATACTGGATGACACAAATGCATGGATCAACTTAGATGTGGTATCCTTATCTAAACAAGCCCGAATTTTAGCAATGCTATGTAGCTGAAAGTAGGTAGACTTGATTGTGGAGCTGATGTGGTCGTCTAACGAGAGGTCACTTTGGAACATGACACCTAGATTTTGTGCAGATTCAACAGGAGATATGCTGGAAGAGCCGATTTCGAGCGTTAGCCTTTCCAATTTCTGAATCACACTTGGTTTGCCCACAACTAGTAAGTTAATTTTATCATCATTCAATTTATCAAAGTTGGCTGCCATTCATGTGTGGATGTCATCAATGCATTCAGCAAGGGAGTTGAGAGAAGTAGACGTGCTGGAAGGCTGGGAGAGATCAAACCAAAGGTACAACTGAGATCCGCATAGAAGTGAAATCCTAGATTGTGCTTGGCAATGACATCGGCAAGAGGGATGATGTTTGTGTCGCAGCCTAAATCGTGCTACTGGTGTAGTACATAGCCGTTGCCTGAATCAGCTATACACGTGGAAAGTGCTGAATTCAAATCAGGTACAGTCGGCATGCGTTTACAAGAAAATCGAAATGTTGTCTGAAAGAATTTATCACAAAATATGTCCAGTTTCTCTTGCAAAAGAATTCACTGCCTTGTGCATCTGCTGGAGGCCAGCATCGTTTCATATTTGCCATGCAAAATAAGGAGTATGACATTGCCCTGTGTTTATGCATCGAGAGTCGTCAAATGTCCTTATATAGATTTCAGAAGGCTTGCAAGTGCAAAGCAGGCTGACTCCATAAGAACTCGACTCCACCTCTGACTCCGTACCCAAGCAGACTCCATATGTAAGCAATGGTTAGGATAGCGCAGTCTATTTCAACTATGTTCACTGACCACGGCCACGACGTGATTTTATTACATGCTTTATAATATACCTTGGAGCACAAAGATGTGCCACTGTTGACGATCCATCAAAAGGACCAGGCGCTAATACGTCCAAGCAAAGCATTCTACTAACACTTGAAACCAGAGCGATAAATAGAAATGCAAGCTTCCTTAAAGAAACTGGGCGAGAAGCAAGGCATGTCAGGAGATATCACGCATGCCTGCTGCTTACGTGTTTTACTTCTCATTAGGCCTTCACGTGATATGCAAGCTTAACTTCACTGTCAAACTACGCTTCTATGCAGGTTCCACAACAGAGTCTTTCAACGGCGAATCTCGTGGCAGATCATCTTGGCAACGATTGCAGATGCACACACGTTTTTAAACAAGCCACGCCTGTCGTTTCCTTTTAAATAGTGGGCTTTAGTTCACTTTATTCGAATGTCTAACGTGGTCAGCTATTTGAGTAATATGAGTTTTTCACCTCTTTTTTCGTCTATACCTCTGTATAAAGCTGTTCAACTGGTACCCAATGCAGACGTTTTTTCCGCGAAAAATTCGTACTCTCAACACGCACAATGATTTGGTACAGTGAAAGAGAACACTTCGAATACTGGCACCACAACTCGGTGCGACCAATTAACAGCAGAGTTAATACCTCTCGGACGGTAGTCCAACCATCTTGGCATGCTCGAAGTCCCTTACAAACTCGTCGCTCATCTTGGCATCTTTGTCCACATTTTGAGTGATTCGCTCGTACAATCCCAGCGAATTTCGGCACGCCGACAAGAGCAGCCGGGCGGCAGTCTTGTTGAAGGTCAGGTAAGCCAGTGCAACGGCACAGGCCGTGCGGACGAGCTTGTTAGCTGACGTCAGCCGTGCAACCAGGGCTTCAATTGCACCAGAGGTGACCATGGCATCGGGAATTCCGGCACGTGTGTGAGCGAGGCTGGACAGCAACGAGGCTACAATACCGATGACAACAGCGGCCTCCTTTCACAATTCTCCATTGTCCATTCCATCCCCTGCACCCAACAAGCTCATTTGTTCTTGCCAGCGATAGGTGAAAAATTGAAGCCAGGAAAGAATCAGCATTATAAAACAAGACAAACTAAAGAGAGCAAGAGAGAAACGGGAGTGCGAGTGAGCAAGTGTGTTGGAGAAAGGGAGGCGGGCGATGGGGGAAAGAAACAGATTGAGGGAGGGAGAGAGAAACAAAGAAGAGGGAGAGATGAGATGGAGAGAGGAATAGAGTGAGGAATAGAGTGAGAGAGGGGTAGAGGGAGTGGTAATGCATAGACACTGTGACATGGTGCAAGAGAGCTAAGGTGCGTGAGGAAAAGACCGAGACGAGGCGACAGAGTGGTGCCAGCGAGTGAGCGATAGGTAGGGTGATCGAGGAAAACCGAGCTACAAGAGGGAGAGATAGAAATATAGCTGGAGATAGACAGACAGACAGAAAAGAGTGTGAAAGATCGAGAAATGAAAGTAGAGAGCAAAAAAAGAAGGCAAGAGAGAAATAAGAAAGAGATCAAGAAAAGAAAAAGCATGACAGTGAGTAAGTGAGAGATTGAGATGAGTGCAAAACATCAGGCAGGGTAAAAAGCAAGTGTAAGGAGAGAGAGAGAGAGAGAGAGAGACTTCGGGCTTAATGACGTGCACTGTAAGTGTGGCTTACCACATAAGATGACAATATTCTCTTCTTGAGAGCCTAAAAGGCGAACCAGTTGCATGACGCCTCGGGCAGTAAGGCTCACTTGATCACTTCCAATAATAACTCTAGCCAGTACCACGATCTACAATGATGTGTGTACGACATATCAACTACAATTGCCATGGTTCATTGTAGAAGTGAGAGTCGGATTCTGGCTGCCTTCGCTAATTGACTGCCATACTTTAGCCGGACGCAGAACAACACAACTTGTAACACAGTTGCCATTTCTACTCGTCATTTAAGTTAATAGCTTATTGCAATGAACCCCAGTGTGAGCTTGCAAGCATGGTGAGACATCGAGCTTACCTGAAATGCACTGTAAGCTTGGTACCACTCGTTGTCTGAGTTAAGAAATGGGTCGAGCATTATGTAACTAATCCCACCAGCTTCTTTGATGGAAAATTGCTGCGGAGGATTGTTGAAGCAGAATATAGCTAGAGCATTTCCTGCTAGAAGAGCAATGTCCTGTAAAATAAATAGCCTAATGGTCAGGACTCTTAATGACTGGCACATATCGGTAAATTACATGACGGTTGTTGTATGAAAAGAGCAAAAAACGAAAGAAGCAGCACACTTAAGTAGAAATATCAAGATTCACTGATGGAACGGCAGCTTTGCGCAGACCGATGATCCCACCTAGCTGTATTCACAAACATTTTCTTATATTTTATATCGCCAAGATTATGAATACCATTAAATTCGTTGTTGCATGCTTCCACGGCAATGATTCTTAGGCATTTGGGTATCGAGATGCCTATTTATTACCAATATTGTCATGGACAAATAAAGAAACTGATTCAACAAAGAACGTGAGTTTTCATTGACCTGCAAGTGGAAGCTGCATGAAATATTATTACAACCTGTGCATGCATTTCCTCGTCAGGTTAGGTATAATGCCAGACAACAATAGGTGCCTGAAATCATACTTTCAATATACCCAGACCCAGAATATATGTATCTCCGCCTGTAACTCCATAAAGCCAGAAACACTATAAGGGTTTTGTATTGCTAACTCAAAGCCTAAGTGGCTTTCGGTATGCATTCTGCAGCCAACAGACTTCAACTCATGCAACAATGAGAAACTGAGAAGCATAGCTAAGTCAGGAGAGAAGTTGAGGTAGTGAGTAGCGTGGAAGTATCAACTCAGGACGGCTGGTAAGAATGTATAGTCGGCAGCAGGAGAGTAGATGTCCTAGAATCTCGTAGGCAGGAGATCAAGACACAAACTACTTGCTAACACGGCAGCATCTTACCACAGCATAAACTGAGCATGTGTTTTCGCTGTTTGGCTACTGCTCACTCCTTTATCTAACAAAGAGCACTTGAATTACTTACTTCGAAGCAATATACCCAAACTCAAAATGTAGCACCCATCGCATTATAATCAAGAAAGCCAAATACCATCGATAACAAGTATGCAGCATAAGCTGGTCCAAGAGCTGCATTATATTATTTACCGGAGTCCTTGATGCCAGCAAGTTGAGAAGGATTGAGTAGCTGAATGTTGGATTCTCCTTGAGCCTCTCTTGATTCGCACGAGAACTTAGCACCACGGCTGCCAGAGCCGTAGCAACTTCGACCTGCAGAAGCATGCAAAGCATCTCACCTGTCAGCCTCTGTGGTGCCAGAAGAATAAAAAAAAAACAGAAGCATCGGAACTCATATTCAGGACAATCTGGCCTGTTGAGGCATACCAGGCCCAACCACTTCAAATCTACTTGCATCTATTAGCTCGATGCATTGCAATGCAGTGCCCTCTTGGGAGGTCAGTGGCAGTGCCAGGGGTAGTAGGGCCAGGTATAGTGAGGAGGTTATAAGTCACTTCAGCCAAATCCCTCAAGCTGCAGTTACCGGAGTACATGTGCAACAATGTGTGCCCATAGTACCATAGTAAACTGCGAATTTCAAGTTTATAAAAAGAAAAAAGCAAATCGTATCCCTGTACGATAAATCAAGTATAGCCTTGATTCCCATATCAAAGAATAAATCACATACAAAAAGAAGAATAAGCAAATTTACAAGGCCTAGAGGCATCCTCTTTAGAAGCTAACTACTTACCTGAATGTTCTGTGTAGGGGCATCAGGCAGCAGACCGACAAGAATGTTGATGCCATTATTTTCAGCTATTCGCTGCTGCGTAACCGGATTGTTCTGATGAGCAACACCTACAACAGCATCGCAGAATGACAGGCATGTGCAGTCACACATAGAAACTGACATTTCATTGCCGGGGCATCACTGGTCTGCACTGCAATGGCACAGGTCCTGGAGACTCCAGAGTATTGATGTGAACACACAAATATAAATATAAATATAATTCATTTGTTTAGCACCCCAAGAGAACTAAATCTCTATTCAGGCGCTTCACATATGCCTCAGGGCTCGAGCCCACGACCTCAGCCAGACCTTAGTCGGGGCGAGCACCTTAACCGCTGGACCAACCCAGCTCAGCAGACACAGACCATCCGAGGAACTACTGAAGTATGGGTAACCTCAGGGCTCTGTGCTTGGTCCAGTTCTTTTCACACTGTATACTCTCCTTCTTGCCTATGTGATTGTCCGGCACAACATGGGCACTTTCCCTTCTATGCAGAAGACACTCGGTTGTACCTTTGCTTTGATCCCTACCAGCCCTCTGCCTCTTCGAATTATCTCAACTCCCTTGCTGCATGTATTGATAAAATTGAAATCTGCCCATGAATGGCAGCAAACTTCCTTAAATTGACTGATGATAAAACCAACCTGCTAGTTACCAGCAAAGCAATTGTGATTCAGAAACTGAAAAAACTAACGCTACAAATCTGCTCTGCCAGCTATCTCCTGATGAATCGGCACGAAATCAACGAGTCGTGTTCCAAATTGACCTTTCATTAGACGACCACATCAGCACCAAAGGCAAGTCTGCCTGCTTTCAGCTACATAACATTGCTAAACTTTGAACTCACTTAGGGTCAAGATACTAAATACAAATCGGTCCGTGCATCTAGGACATCCCATCTTGTCTTTGTACCTCCCTGCTTGCTGGTCTACCGGCCTGTGCAATCAGGTGCTTATAGCTAGTGCAAAACTCTACAGCTGGGCTTGTCTGTCGTGAGCATTGTAGTTGCCACATCACACCACTTCTTGCCGACCTGCACTGGCTCCCAGTCAAGCACCACATTGACCTCAAGGTTTTGTCACTCACTTTTAGGCCCCTTCATTCTTTGGCTCCAGCCTACCCATCAGATCTACTCTTTCACTAAGCTAATGATTGTACCAACTGCTCTTCTGATAAAATCGTCAAGCTACACCTCGAACGTACCACAAATCCTTTGGAGATCGTGCTTTTAGTTCCTATGCTCCAAAATCCTGAAACTCACTTCCGACCAGCATCATGACATACCTTAACCTGACAACATTTCAAAAGAATCTAAAACGCATCAATTATTATAACATTAGGAGGCCCATCTGATTCTTCCTTTGTGTGCTAATGTGTGCGGACACCGTGCATGCTGGCACTAACCATCTTTGCATGCTGACCTGATGCATGTCACCTCTAACCATGTTATGCTTGTTGTCAATGAGCATGTTACAACTAAACATTCGATCATGCCTTTTTCAGCATATGCGAAGTGCCTAGAGATAGATTAAGTTCTCAGAGGGTGAAATACAAATGCCTTAATTTTGTTATTCCTATTAAGTGTCAAATGCTGATACTTTTCGATAATAGAGAAGGTTGCTTGCCTATCTCATGCTTTCTCAGTTTCAATATTTTCTTTTTGGATTTTGATTGACTTTAGTGACAACTTTTATGTTAATGATAGTGATATCAACCAGGCTATTCCTACGATTAATTGTTTTAAGATTCAAACTTACTGAATGCAATACAGTGATCTTTGCACCCATTCACGTAAATCAACGAGTGCCTACGACCGTGCTACCATTGCTGAATTGGTATGTCATAAAAACATATGGATTGGAGTTTCACTTCCGATTGTCAGTAGCTTAATTTTTCACTGCATTTTAAGTCTAACATGAACGCTTCAAGAACCTAATGAGCCGCTAAAAAGCTAAAGGCGTTCATCTGTCACTAGCCGGTGACCTGAACGTCCAGAAACCAAGGATTCAGCCGATGCACTGAAGCCTAAACTAATGCTGTTATGGATGTCGTTTATAAAGAGAAGACAACTACAACAACTGCCGTGAAAAAAATCTAAAAATTCTCCGCAGAAATTCAAGTTGGAGCCTTACGAGTGTTGAAGCCAAAAGTTTACACCAACCAAAGAAGTCGTGCTAGGTTTCTTTATTATTCGGGCTGATGGTGGCCTTAATTTACGCAGGCAGCAGTGAAACGTAAACCTAAAAAATCAGCTAGGCCATCTGAGATGATTAGTGAGTTTTGCTTCATGCCCCTTGGTGGACAAATGTAGCAATTTAGATTTTGATACGTTAGCCCTGCTTTGTGAAGCTAATTCCACTAGTAACTGCTAAGCATTTGCAAGGACTAGCACCGTTACGTGCACAGCATTTGTGTCAAAGAGTTTTGGTTCAGGAGCTGAAACAGTGCGCTTGTAATAGAATTAATATGCTCTGTAACGGTTTGCACTGATCCAGAAGTGCAATCTGAAAGTACAGAGTTTTGTATTAAATACTAAATAGGCTTCAAAGGTCAGCAGAGGCTAGGCACATACAATTTTCCCTTCTAGCAGTATATGAATAAACATCTTTTGGTTGCATAGGCTAACGCCCTAACAATTGCGATACAAAAGACTACCAGCATCTTGGCTTTAAAAATAGGCCCATTTGTGGCCGTTTGGATCCATAAGTCACACGAGTGCATGTTAGTGCTCATATGAGAATGGACGTGATAATGACCTTAGTTTTACCCTGGGTCTTAGCCGAGGGTTAAGGTGTTTGCACTGCACGACCCAGATCGTGCGTTCACACCCTGTAGAAGTCAATCCTTTATTGCCAATCCAAGCTGGGTGAAAGCAACTTAGGCTCTTCAACCGCTATATATAAAAAGCTGTCAGTCGACCTTGACCTATTTACTTTACACGTTGAGGTTGAGCTGCAAATGACGATGAAGCATAGCCAGCCAATCAAACTCTAAACAAAATTGAAAAGGAATCTGGTGAGAACATCCTCTCAGTAGGTTACAAACTTAGATTTGATTTGCCTTCCTTTGATATAGCTTAATAGTATAGCCAGCCTCACTGAAGTCGGCTTTCTTACATCAAAGAAAAGCTTGGCTCTGATTGACATTTTTTTAAACGTGTGAATTTTGTAAACCATGCCTCTTCATTCTTCACCTTGTATATTTCAAACCCAAAACTGGTTGATTTGATCACTGAGATGACCTCATATTCTAAACGCAACCAATCAGTGCTGCCCTTGCCTCTTCCGGAGCTTGGGTTTGTAGTCCACTCTCAAAACTGCCATAAACATAACCAGGTCGGATCCCAGAACACAATATATCAATTTGCGATTATCAGAGATAACAAATAGGCGACCGAATAGGGGTGACTTAAAATAAGAATGTCGATATGTGGCAATCTCTTAAGTGTGGTTTAGGAGTCAATAAAATGCACCAGAGATTCAGTGCTTACCTATGCAGAGTACTCCGAGGGTCTGAATAGCAGTCAGCAGCACCTTCTCAGAAGAAGTGGTCGACTTCACCAGTCTCACAACCGGCTCTATCCCCCTGTTTTCGCACATCTTATTCTGGTTCTCGATGTCCTCTCGGCAAAGTGCCATCATCGTAACACAACCTGAAGTGATCGGCTCATCGGTGAGACACTTGCTCCCAAGGTATCATGGCCACTAAGCAAAGCACTGTCACTTACCAACGTACTGCAGCTTCTCTGTCTTTCGCATGAGCATATCGATTATTAGTGTGACGCCGATGCGCTCAGCTATGTACTTCTGCTGTGGCTTTGTTTCGCCGGCTAGTGCCCACAAGGCACAAGCTCCTTGCTCCTTGACAGGATCGGACCAGGTCTGTAAACAGCATAAAAAAAAATCGCACCTCACTAACATGCACATAGCCTCGAGCAAGCGCTCCAGCTGTTTGCTCCAAGCTGCCGTTCCAGACTAGCCAAAGCGGTGAATACCAAGCTTTTATAGGACAAGCAGGCCACAAGAAGATTGTCGTAAAAAAATGAACAAGTAACCAATTGGAGAAGGATGGTGACAACATAAGCATTATATCTGTAAACCAGGTGATCATACGTGGTAGCCTGCCTTAATGGCTGACGCTCAGTAGTTCGACGTGGGAGAGAAGATGGATGCTTTAACGATGATCTACGGGGCACCAATTAAGAATATACCCATTACAGTCTAGATAGCATGTGGCACAGAGAGAAAAATGCCACCTTGCCAAGCGAGAGTAGAAATTCGCAGGCTCGAGTGATCTTTCGGGCGTATCACAACCCTAATTCGATGCTCGACCAAAATAATAATAATAATGATAGAACATTTACAGTCGATGCCGCTTAAAAGAATAGCAACTAATAATAGTATCACTGGGATGATCTCATATTCTAAATGCAATCAATAAGTGCTGCCCTTGCCACTTCTGAAGCTTGGCTTTGTCGTCCGAATACTCTTATTATAAGAATAGCAGCTCTGCATCCCATATGGGAATCAGCAGTACTCTCATATCTGCATATGGGAATACTCCGAATATAAGAATGCCTATTTGGCAGTCCGAGCATACTCTCATAAGCAGGGTCAACTTTATATGGAACCCCAGAGAACCAAATTTCTTTCTAGGCACTTTACATATGTTGAAAAAGCGCAAAAGAAGAGAAGGCAAACCCATCCCCCTGATTACAACAGAACCTACATTTGTTTGTAAAGTCATTCACCACTGGCACTTCTAAGACGTTTATAGCATAGAAACGAGATACATGAAAAAATTGTGAAGCATATGAAAATATCATTAACTCTTTTTTAAAGAATTATGAATGACCATCATTTGGTTTACATTTGCATCGTAATATGCAGAAAACTGGCAAATCGGGACAGTAGAGTGCAGCAGCAGTTACCTTAAGCAATGATATGAGGTATGCTGGCGTGTCTGACTCAAGAAAAGCTGTCTGCCCAGCAGGGTTGCTGTCGGCTATGGCTTCAACAGCACTTGCTGCTTTTACCTGTACTGTCACATTCTTTGACTTCAATAATTCTACCAGAGGCCTGTCAATAAATAAATATAGTTTTAGAGCATAACTTATTGAAATCCACATAACCTATAAGAACTATTTTACCTAATTGTTAAACTTATGACTCTGCTCACGACAATAAATACTCATCCGAATCTATCGCAAACTTGTATCACATTTAAAATGGTAACCTAATAAACAGCACGTCTTTTACACCTGTAGATGTAAGAAAAAGTCAGAATTACAAGATACTCCAAGCCCTTCCAAGAGAAAGGCAAGTTTTAAATGGTTAATGTAATAGTTGTCCTCCACGATCTGACCTGACGCTTGAACTTTTTTGAAACCACACCCATTACCATGGCAAAGATGAGGCCATCCATGAGTATAATTCTTCTATATGGCATGAAAACCAGAAAATTACCCTACTAGTGAAATAGCATATATTAAACTCTCAGCTCAAATGGGCATCGGCAAATCGGAATCGGCTCAAACATCGTCACGACACCTGCACTTCATCATCCCTACCCTAGCCTGTGAGGCTGAAATGCACCGAATAGCATGTCATATGCCACGATGAAAAAAGTGCCAGCACTTCCCATCGACCTTGTTTACCATTTCCGAACGGCCATGCAGTGTAGATACTTAAAGGATTTCCCCACCAGGCCAAGCGTCGTACCACCCGCTTTTCGGAATCCAACAGTCTACCAATACCTCGTACAAACCTCAAATCGTTGGAGACCGTGCATTTAGCTCGTATGCTCCCAAAGCCTGGAACTCACTCCGACTTGCATCAGAAGGTCCCCTGACTTGACCACATTTAAAAAGAACTTCAAAACACACCTATTTCGGATAGCATTTAGTGGGTCCCTGTGATTTGTCCTTCATGTGCCTGTACGTGCTGACACTGTGCATGCTGCCACTAACCACATTTGCATGCTGACCCTGTGCATGTCACCCCTAACCATGTTATTCATGCTGTTTATCAAGCATGATATTACTCACCATTCAATTGCATTTCCCTTTGCAGCAAATGTAAAGCGCCTAGAAAGAGATTGAGTTCTCTGAGGGCTCTTTATCAAGTGCATCATTATTATTATTATTACTATTATTATTATTATAGTGGTTGCAGACAAATCGGAAGCTTTGTGTTGTTCACCTGTGACAAAAAAGAAGACAACGACAGAAACTTCATAACAGTCCTTGTAATTAATGGAGGTCAGCAGACTCAATGGCTGTGTCTAGCATCAAGACTTATGCCTTTGTTTCACAGATTACAAGAAGAATGAGGCAATGCATGTGTGATCAAACCCCTTTATATTTCACAAAACGCCTAGAGTCCCATGCCTATGATATAGTTGATTGCTTCAAGTCAAAGAGTTGTTCACCCTAATAAGTGTGGCAATTAAGGCATTTGGTTTCAGCATTAATCATGTCAGGAGCCCAACTTTCACTCAATTGCATCTTATTCCCAATATGATGGCAAGTTTTTAAATTATGTTATTATGACACAGAGCCAGAAATCCATCTGAAGGAAGTGATTATCCGCCAAAAATGCATTGGCCAGACTAGTTAGGAATCGAATCTGGTGTCTCTTGATCACCAGGTTGACCAATTTAGCCTTCAACCCAGCCGCTATTAAAGACTCTTATAAAAATGACTGTATATGGTAGAAAATATAAAAATATATATAAATACAATTAATTTGTATGGCGCTCCAAGAGAACTTAATCTCTGTTCAGGCACGTTACACATGCCACGGGGCTCGAGCCCACAACCTCAGGCAGACCTTGGTCGGGGCGAGCACCTTATCCGCTGGACCAAACCAGCTTGGCATTGCATAATTATGCCATACGTACCGGCACAGAAACGAGGTGTTTTGTGCATTTGACTAAAATTCATGTCCATACACTTTAATGAATAATATGAATTCAATTCATTTCATGCAATTTCAGCAGTGACTGTGCTGGGTGCAGAAAAGCAGCACAAACATTTAGTGGTTTTGTTTACGGCGCAATCAGCGCCCAGTATTTCGGCTTAGCAATAATAAGCCTTCGTTTAATCTCATTCAATCCCAAATATGGAAGGCACGAGTATTAATAAGATGTTTAGTTACATATTTGCTATTGCCACATTAAATTTCATGGCAGCCGAATCTTTAGAACTTAGGAGGACAATAAAAAGGTGAAAGCATAACTGTAGACACAGTAAGTTGGAAACTTATTGAAACCTAGTATTAAACTTCTAATTTAGCAGTAAGATTATGTCAAAGCAAAAGAGAATTTTGAATAAAATATGAAAATATCTTTTGCAGAGAAAATTGTATAGCCAAGTGCATGCTGCGAGCTCTATTGCATGGTGTAAACTTACAGCACGGCTCCTAGTTTCATCACTGTCTGCTGGTTTTCCTTGTGTCCTTGAGCCAGGGCAGCGATAGCCGAAGAAGCAGCAGCTTGCAAGATCTCTACGAAAATACAATGATAATAATATCAACGTAACAAATCGGCTGTACGGTTTTTGCTTTCCCTAAAATTAATGCTCTGCCTCTGTTGGGGAGTGCGTGTCCACTTGAACAATTTGTATCTGAGGTCAGAATTTGCTCCGTGGACAAACCAGTCGAAGCCCGATACGGTGCTTGAAAGCAGCCTTTGCAAATTATAGCACACTATAAAATCAGTGCTGACACCAAACAACTCTGCCAGCTATACCCTGAGAACAGCAAATTAATATGACGCCTAAACTGTCTTCCTCCAAAGTCACACAACATTAACTGTTAGCTGGAAAGGGTGGTTATTCAACATTAACTGTTAGCTGGAAATGGTGGTTACATTCAATCGTGCCCCTCATTTCATCATACATCCGTCGACTTAATGTCACTAAGAAATCATTGGCAAACCAGCACTAGATTACACTGAGCGGCTTGCCATCAATGAATAATAGGCAGCAGTACAGCTACTGACACTCCCATGCTGGCAACCACTGACCACACTTGCATGCTGACCCTGTGCATGTCACCCCTAACCATGTTATTCATTTTGTTTGTTTATTAAGCATGATTTTACTCACCATTCAATTGCATTTCCCTTTGCAGCAAATGTAAAGCGCCTACAGAGAGATTACGTTCTCTGAGGGCGCTTTATCAAGTGCATTAATATTATTATTATTAATATTACTGAGAAAGAGAGAGAGAGTCACAGCCAAACACCAGACAGGTAAACAGACAGCCAGGCAGACTCAAACTCTCATACACACACACGCACACACATACCACACACATGCATGCAAATGCACAGCACACACACTCGCGTCACACACACGTTTACACAGACACAGAAAGATCGATGGGCAGAGACGGACACACAGATAGACAGACCAACAGATAGACGGATGGACAGAATGCATATGCATATATGCGAATGGGGGTGTGCGAGTGCTTGTGTGAGTGAGTGTGTGTGTGTGTGTGTGTGTGTGTGTGTGTGTGTGTTTGTGCATGTGGCGTGCGTGCGTGTGCTTGCGTTAGCATTGACTAGACAGACTAAGTCATTAATAAAAAAAACATCAACTACATGGTACACAAGACTATCAGAAAAGTATGCCTGAAGTGCATGCAGACAGGTCATAAACACCAACACCATGAATAACAGAGCCAGGGATTCAATTTTGGCCAATATGTGCCGACTCGACCAAACACTTGAACCCAGAAATCAACTGACTACCATTGCTAAGCTGGCAGTATCAAGTGCTAGCTACAAACAAGAACTTTACCTGAATCAATAGAGAGAAATTCGATGAGTGCATCAATCGCACCACTTGTGGCGACTTCTGTTTGATTGGCAAAGTTGCCTACACAAAGGACCCTTAATGCATTGACAGCATTAACGAGAACGTCCTCAAGAGAAGACTCAAGAAGCCGAACCTGAAAAAACCAAGCGAGCAAAGTTTACACTGCACTGGCTATGATTGGTGATGACATTGGGCCATGAAAACTGTTAGTAAATAAACTAAATTGTAGAAAAGCAGCCAAGAGACTGGAGCTTGTTACTTTGCATAAAATCTTTACCCTAAGTCAGCAATAACCTGCTCGTGAAAGATGACAGAAAAAAGGAAAAAATTATACTAGCTCCTATAATACCTGATTTTGACAGCTCGTACATGGAACAGTTACCAGCACAGTAACAGAATTTTGCAAGTTAAGGATGATGACTTCATCCTGTAGCGTTTCCGAATGGAATGGGTGTAACACAATCGTTATTGCTTGTCTTCTATTTAATCGGCTCCCACAACTGATTCATATGCTTCACAGACATAGCAGGATGAAGACCTGTATTTCTTTCTCGAGTACATGCATGACCAACATCCACGAGTACCATGCAATAGATCAACATTCAAAGTTCTAATGCTTGAATTTCTTCCCCTTTAGACAAGCAATCATGCGACAATCTCGAATTAATTAGAGGCCTCGCGATCATGAGCTGATGCAATCAACAACATGAGGAGTTCCAGCCTGGCCACACTCACCAGTGGTGCTATGCCACCTACTCGTGGAATAGCCTGCTGGTTGTCGTTCACTGGTGTGACGTCTGCTAGGATTATAGCTGCACGCGATTGAACGTCCTCGAGTGGAGAGTCGAGAAGCTGAACTAGAGTGGCTGTTGCTCCGGCGGCCGTGAGAGCTTTCTGGACAGGCTCATACTGTGCCATATTGCAGAGTACCGATGCAGCCACGGACTGTATTTCCTCTTGGCCACTCTTTAGTAAGTCGATCAGTGGAGGTATGCCGTCTGGAACACAGAATTTCCTTGCATACAGTGCATGCGAGTCCCGTTCGTCAGAGCCTTGACATCAATCAAAAGTGTAGATGGCTACATGGACGTCATCGATTTCCATAAGTGATTATTCTATTAAAACCTTGAAAACCAGCTTTCGAACCTCGGACTTCTGGCCGTGGACTGACTAGCAGAGTAAGTGGCCTCTCGAGATCAAGCAGTAAGAGCCAATCTCCAAGCATCCTATGTTCTGCTAAATTAACATGCAACCACCAATGCCACGGTTTGTTATACGTGCTCTCTATAACTCATATATTCTATTGTCAACATTTTTCTTTCAGCAGGGATTAAAAATAACGCCACGTAACGTGCAGTCAGATTAATGCAACTCATAAACTTAAACATCAATGCAAAGAGAAATCTGCTATGGCAATTCATTGACGTGTAATCACTCAATGCTTATACCACTGTCGGTTCGGCCACATTCACATGGCATTGCAACGTGGATGCATCTCCTGAGTATGCGAATAAGTGCTCTGCCTAGGTTTCTCATTGAAGCCTTAATATATTCATACTTTACGAGTGCAAAGCCTCAAAATAGTTCTCTACAGTGCACAGAAAATCTGAGAAAATTTCGGTGCACAATCAGTGGCCAACAGCCTATAACATAAACTATAAGTGGAGGAGGATTATGAAGTTAGCAGCATGCATGGTATGAATAAGGACTACATGTTATCCCCAACAGGGTACAATAATGCAACCCTTTGGTAATCCGAACCAATGCACAACCAACATGCACAGCTGCTGGATTAGCCTAAGGTTAGAACATTGGTGGGAAGTCAAACAAAGACCGTGGGACAGAGATTAAATTGCTCTGCTCTTAAGCCCTCAGACCTTCGAGCCCTGTCTCTTTAAATCAATTCGACTCGATTGTCAAGTCATCTGTATTTGCATTTCTATCTAACCTGGCATCTTGGCATCTGCGTGCTAAAATAATAAATTCTGGAGTGATTGACTCCTAAATCTTTGAAGGTTCAGACAGTGTAATACTGGGTAGGATAGTGTGTGGTATTCGAGGTCTAGGCAGGTTTCGGTATGCATTTCGTGACAAGCATGACACTAGCTATAGCTGCTCATGGCGCAGCAAATCTCAGTGAGCTCAGATCAGATCAACCCAGAGAGCCTTACTTGATTTCAAGATCGCTAGCCAGTTCTCGCTGCCAGAGGTCGACAGTACTTCGAGGCAGCGCACGGCAGCATCTTGCTTTGCCAATCCACTGTTTGCTTTCAGCATCTCTGAAAATTGCATATGAAACTTTAAAAACAATGCAAAATCCAACAAAGCATCTTTTTTCCAAAATTCCAACTGATCTTGCTGCTGAGAGATGGCCATGCGAGGCAATAAAAATGGCAAAGAGGACTGCACCGTATATATATATATATATATATATATATATATATATATATATGCATACATCACGGCTCACCATATATATATATATATATATATATATATATATATATATATATATATATATATATATATATATATATATATATATATATATATATATATATATATATATATGGTGAGCCGTGATGGCACACTAGGTAAGGCGGTTGCTTTCACTACCTCGGTTTGGAGGTTGTGTGTTCGATTCCTGCGGTGGGCGATCCTTTATCGCCACTGCAAGCGGTTGTGATAGCCGTAAAGGCTCTTCTGTCGCTATACAAAAAGGAACTGTTTAATCAGCTAGCATTATTTTATTTATTATATATATATATATATATATATATAAACTGTATATGGCAAGTGCAAAAGAAGAAGCAGCAGAACAGAACCAGCTAGACTTTGCATCAGAAAGCCTTGTTGGAGCAAAACACCTGCTGGCATACACCTCGTCGCAGTCAATGCATGCAGTGCACTGGTCTCCTTCGAGTACCCTAGATCACTTATGTCAAGTATGACTCAATGGTTCAATTGGTATATTCAATATAGTTCAATTAATCGGATGCACTCAATTGCTTTTTATTCAACCCTGCTGCAACTGACTGCTGCTAAAAATTGGTGAGCCGTGATGGCACACTGGGTAAGGCGGTTGCTTTTCACGACCTCAGTCCCGAGGTCGTGGGTTCGAATCCTGCGGTGGGCGATCCTTTATCGCAGCTGCAAGCAGTGGTGATAGCCATAAAGGCTCTTCTGTCTCTATACAAAAGAGGCTGCTAAATCAGCTAACATTTTTTATTTATTTATTTATTTAAGAACCTGCACGTGAAAGTGACACTGCTTTAGAATAAAATGAAAGAAAAAGCAGTGGAAGCAATCAAGAAACACGGACTCTTTGGGCACCAACATTAAGCTCCCCTCCCTCCCCAGGAGGCCGCCACAGTTATGCCACACAGCATTGGCAATGGAACGACAGGCCAGGGTCCGAGTCCCAAGGATGACAACTTCACAGTGTGTGGAGAAAGGCTAGTGATGAAATGCTACATGCTCTTTCACTACATGACCACTTCACAATCAAAGGAGCTTACTTTTGGCCATATAACATTGCAAATTGGACTTGCATTGATAGGGAAATCAAAGTCTAGCGACCCCTGCTTTTGTGACATACCGTCTAAACTTCTGTAACTCACTTCAAGCACGTCTTGCTACCAGTGCAATAAGATGCTTGCAGGTACTCTGCAGCAAGGCTTGTCAGTTGTGAACATCGCAACTGCAATAGTATACCACTTCTCCCACATCTGCACTGGCAGCTCGACCAATCAACGTGTAGTTTTCAACAGTCTGTCTCTCACTTTAAGCCCATCGGCTCTCTTGCTCTGGCCAACCTATCTGAAATATGCTCAAGCACTTCTTAAGCAGGCTTTACATTGTATCACTTCCTCTTCTGATTCAAGTCGTTTATCTGTGCTCTAGCCAACTTCATATCTTTTGGAGACCTCATCTTCTGTTTCTATGATCCCAAAGCCTGTAACTCACAACTGATTAACTTTACGACGTCCCCTGACTTGGCGAGGACATTTAAAAAGAAGCCAAACTCTACCTTTTCATTAAAGCATTTGCTCAGGCCGTATGAATAGCCTAAATAATAAATAAATAAATATCCATTATGCACTTATGCATGCTGAAATTGTGCATGGTATCTCTAATCAATTGACGAGCTTCCATTCTGGCATATGTAAAGTGCATAGAAAGAGATTAATTTCTATTAGGGTGCTGTGTAAATGATTTATAATTATCATTATTGTTATTACTACACAAATGAAAGCTTGCACACTTGACTGTGCAGCTGAGGAAACCTTCCTGCAATAGGTCATCTTGGTACAGGACGCGCAGTTTATACATAGAGCCTGCAGAAGAAATGTTGGCTGAGCAAATCTTGAAGGTGATGCCTTCCTCTCTAATGATGGATGCTAGATTTTACAATGACTATTAGGCTAGTCTCGTCGTCATTCAAGTTTAAAAAGTTAGCTACAAGCAAAGGCAAACTTTGGTAATGCAAACTGTAGGTGACGACACAATCGAAGCGCCGAAGGTGGTCACAGGCTACCACTACCAAGACCTTGGAAGTCGGCAGCCTCAGCTACAGCACAACTAGAAATAGCAAGCTGCAGTCACTGTTTGGCTTGTCAACTTCTTCGGGGAGGCATCTAACGCATATTTAAAAATATTAAATTTAAATTAAAAGATTAAAACAATTAAAATCAAGTGACAGCCTCTTTCCTCTATCATTCAATGGCGCTTCAAAAAACTATTGCTCGACACGCACCGAGGTCAGTTCGCCAGCTCAGGCCAGCTGCAGTATTAAGAATAAGAAAGTAATCTTGGAATGTGCAAATGCCTGCTCTTGCCGAAATTTTGCAACCATAATTAGTCTACTACCAAGGGAAAGTCAACTGCTAATAGTAATGAATGGTATGTTGGCATGATCTGAGTCGTGAATGCAGTGTCACGTGATGTTACAATAAATGCACAATAAATTGTCGTATGCGCAGTACTTTCAACTGCAAGAAAAAAAACTTGCTGTCTGCATTACCAATCAGAATGCTCCAGACCGGTACTGCAGGATGACTCCACTGGATGAAGTGCTCCAGAATATTGGTGTGAAAGCGCAGAGCTGCCAAGTGGATGATATTGTTGCCGTTCTCGTTAACACGTCTGATGTTTGCTCCGAGTGCAATCAGGCACTTGACCGCAGCCAAGGCACCGGAGTTTGCAGCAAGCAGCAGAGGTGTGTTCTTCTCCCTGCAAGTTCAAAATATGGATGCACAGCAATTCTCCCTAGACATTTGTGCGGCCGTGTATTCTTCATTCGTGTACAGGAAATAATTGACACACTGTACTTTATAGTAGTGTATCTCCATCTGGAACTCCACAAAGCCGCAAAGACTCAGTATAACGCTAGAGAGTTTTCTTTAGCACACTTTAAAGCCTACGCGGCTTTCGGTTGGCATGCGGTTGCCAATAGACGTCATCTCACGCAACAAAAAGAAAGTCAGAAGCACAGCTAAGTCAGTAGTGCTGCAGCCAAGGTAAAAAAGGAGCATGTAGGGAAGTAGCAGCAGCTCAGAGCTCAGGGCTGGAAAGGATCTGCCATAGTCGGCAGCAGAAGAGTAAGAATGTTGCTCGTAAGAATTCTGGAAGTGAACTCTACAGTCTTCAGAGCAAAAGCTTCTGTCGACAGCAGTCCTTAAGCAAAGAAATGGAACAGCTAATTTATTGCCCAGAGAGGACCAGAGAGGGCACAAGAAGGCTCAGGCTTTTGCGGCAGTTCAGCCTCGGTATGAAGAAGCCATGGTGGGCCTTGAGCGGTTAATGTAAGAATTGTGCACTGTATCCGTTGATCAACCGAAAGCCATTGCAGCTCCGTCAGCAAGGGAGATGAACTGGCTGAACCTGTGAGCTGTTTTGGTCTAGCGTGCTGCTCCAGTAGGCTGCGGAGACATGACGGGGGGGGGGGTGGCAGACAAATACAAATGCCAAACATATTTGGCATGGCTGCTGCATGCAGGCAAAAACACCTTCAGCTGTCAAAAGAAGACACGAGTAGGACAAAGAGAAACTAAGACAGCATCTAGTAAATTGCAGCCTGCACAGTTATCAGAATGAAGACAGATGCTTGCTTAAAGATCAGGAATGCACACATTGGCATGAACACAAGTTGGCACATTTTGGCCATTAACTTGGTGGAATTCAATATTGCCGTAATGCGATTGCAAACGATCTCAGCTCGAGCAGCAGACGTCGTGCACTAGCACTAGCGCGACGCCTGCACTCAGTAAGCTACGCCCGCTCTGCACATACTCGTTCTGAGTAGTGAGCTCAATTTGGTTCTCTGTCTTGTGCACCAAGAGTCTTATTATCGGCTCGTGGTTGTAAAAGGCAGCATGATGAATCGGCGCCCAGCCATTCTGGTCGATGACAGATACGTTGGCGTAGTTACCCACAAGGCAGGCAGTGGCATCCAGTGAGCCACACCTAGCTGCTAGATGTAAGGCGGTTGGGCCTAGCAAACGAAACACAGCAGCAGCTGTCAGCTGCAGGCCTGTCGATGCGATGCATGGCTTGCCGATCAATGAGCAATGACAACAAGTGCGCTAGCACAGTTGCTGCACCGTCTGCTGCTGTTGACACCAGCGTGGCACTTGTGCCCAAAGTTATGAGGGTCGTGGCAAACCCAGGCAAAAATAAAACGAGGACAGGAAGCTATTAAAAGCAGGCAAGAAGCAGCTCCAAAGCACTTACCTCAGGCAACGGTGTCAAAACCATGGCTGACAAGCAATAGCATCAAATGCAAATGCTAGAACAATAAAATGGCACTAATAGCAAAAGCAAGAATGCAAAAATAATGACAGGTTCGGCACAGGAATGCTGTGATGCAAATGCAAACTGTTGCCCAGGTGTGAATGAATGGAACTAAAAACAAGAAATATATCTCTCGATCCTTGCCCAAATAAAACGTCTGAAGTGATGAAGCTGGTATGTGAGAAACCTCCTTCGGGAAGCATGTGCAAACCTTGATTAGTAGAGAGCCTCACGGCAAGATACTCGGGTAGAATGCCGTCTTCCAAAGCCTTCTGGTAAAGAGCGGCTTGCTGCGATGCTTGATCTGAAGCTGCCTTCGATGCCTCATCTTCGTCGTCCGATTCGTACATTAATGCATCACCTTACATCATACAATCACGAATAGACCTTGCCAAGAACTGTCAAAGTTGACTCGTACGACACATTCGTTGCGGCTAGAGTAATTCATGTTGCTTCTGTCGGGAGCTGATGAGCCGGTCTATCGAGCAGAAGACTCACAGGCACTAGCCAACAGGCATACTCATCATCCACTGCCATGCTGTGAACCAGTTGAATTGTCTTTCTATCACTCCAATACTGTATATACTATGGTGCAGCTTAAAAGCAGTGGAGAGATCAAAGTCCAAACAAATTAATTTCGAAGATTAAAATTGCACTAGATCCACGGAAAATTGAACTTGAAATAGGAAAAAATGAAATTGCACACTCCACGCCGCCGAGCTAGTTTGGTCCAGTGGTTAATGTGCTCACCCTGACCAAGGTCTGGCTGAGGTCGTGGGCTCGAGCCCCGAGGCATATGTGAAGCGCCTGAATAGAGATTAAGTTCTCTTGGGGCGCCATACAAATGAATTATATTATGTTATTCGATAACTCTAAAATAACCTTGACTATTTATTGAGTGGCATTTCTTGCAGTTACTGTATTCCTCCATGAAAATAAAAAACGAATGCCATTAATGCCAGCAATGTCTTACTGCAGATAAATGTCGTTGCATTTAGGTTTAATACATCATATTCGACGATCACACATTTCTCTGTGAGCAATCTCAGCAATACCGATTGCTAATAACTCGGTTCACAAAGCCACTGGGTCGTAGTGCTTGCACTTCACCACTCAGGTCGTGGGTTCGAGTAGGTTAAGAAGCATGTGAATGGAAATATCCACCGCTTAAGAATTGGCACTGGCGATGTGCACACAGCAGGTCCAGCAGGATGACTTACTGGCTTGCAGCAGTAGCATATTGAATAAAAGTACAGAATTTACATCCAAGGATCCCAACCAGCCAAAGAGCAACCGAGGCGGTTTGGATGCTCCCCTCCCTCATTTGGAGATGCCCTTGAAGGCCCTGGTAGCGATGCAGCAAGCAAAGTGCCCCGTGCATTGGATTGTGGCACTGACACAGCCACTGGACTGTTCATCGAGAGAAGTCGGCGACACAGTTCAGCACACTTGCATTGGAAAGAATTAGTACGGTTGGGGCTCACCGTGCCTCCATTGAAAGTCCCATGGTTGGTGAAAACCAGAGAATGGTTAGACGCAGCCACAGACAATCGCTTCAGTTGCCATAAGAAGATGAAATCAAACTGGGAAGACCGGTCGCACTGTGACTAGCCAGAATAAAAGGACTGTCAACGTGGCAGGCCAAGCATGGACTGAGTCACAGACGTGTTAGGTTGGCCCCTGATTGTGGTTCACGTGAGCGCGCGCACACACACACACACACATCTACACGCACACACATCTACACACACATACACACACACACGCACGGGATCTTAACAGAACAGCAATGAGCCGGATCAAAGATCAGAGCAGAAGCTACTATTTTCATAACAACATAGTGTAGACAATATCCTTTATATATACAATATCCTTTATATCGTGCCATAAACATGCTAATGTGCAAATTTGCTATTACCTCATAAAGTCAACTATTATTGGCGGACATGGCAAAGCAACACCATACAAGCCAGCACGTGGACTCCGCATCAAGGTACACACATAGAAGCAAGTAGCTTGTTAGCATCAAAGAATGTACCTCGACCGAATAGGACGTTACGATCAAGCCAAGCCCGAAGGTTACAGCAGGGTAGCAGCTCTACTGCACACATTAGGTAGCACGTAAAAAGCATCAGTTCAACTCTGACGTACGAAATTTACAAAAAAAATTACCGTTTTTCGTGGATCCTGGCAGAAAATAAGGTTAAGGTGCAATGAAGCATCAACCACTGTGTAGAGAAACCGCCAGCATGCAATTAGTAGAAAGTAGAAAAATATCCTAAATTGGAGCAACAGTGCATTACCTGGTGCCTTACAAAGCAGTTCCCCAAAAATTTCCCCTCACATTCGGGCTGGCAGAGACAAGTGTGAACCACAAAACTTGTAGAGTAGACTCATGCAGACCAAAATAGTGGATATCCCTTGAGCTGCTTTAATGATGCTATGTGCAAGCTCAGAATAAGAAAAGTGCAGTTTCGATAAAGAAGAAACAGATTAGCAGAGTCATCGTTGGTTCATAGAAGCTACTGCTAAGTCGGTGTGGCTGCATTTAACCTCTGAAGAAAGTAAATAAGCCCTAGTACCAAGCAGGTGGGACATTGCTGAAACTGGGAGACTCACTGCTGCCATTACACAAGAAAAGAAATAAAGGCAGCTTAATTCCATCACCATATGCGAAGACTGCATGCATAAAAGCAAGTGCACGAGGAGTCAGGGATTTTCAGCAAGCAGTGTTCACCAGGAACAGGTGCGAAACCTAGGTACCTGAGTAGGCCTGCAGAGACACCACAGCAAAAGAAGCACAGACGTCTCAAGAACCTACGAGCACTACTCTGCACACGGCCTTAGGGAGCATTGCTCTAGGCAATTAATGAAGGGGACAGTAACGCATAGATAAGACATGAAATGCGTGAGCAAGAGAAACCACATAGGTGCAAAATCCAGCATATTCCCGGAGTCAGATGCCACGCAAGGAAGGTGCGACAGATCGGTGCAGTGTATGCTACCCTAGCTGACATAGACTTACGTTTGGAGCCTTCTTCGCCATCCAGCAATCTATTACCTAATGCGACATGCAGCATGTGTCATGCGGACGGCTGAGTTTCACGTGTGCTGCAGACAATCATCAATTCGGCTCTCTCTTCCCCTCTCTCTCTCTCTCTCCTCTTCTCTATCTTTCCCTTTATCTCTCTTTCCACCATCTCTTGCTCTCTCCTCTCTTGTATTCTCTCTCTCATCATTTTGCTCCTCCCTCTAACTTCTTCCTTTCCCTCTCTCTCTCTCCTTTCACTCTTTCTCTTTCTCCTCTACTCTTATCTCCACTCCTTCCATTCTCTCTATCCTCTTTCTCATTCTCTCTCTCTCCCTATCTCACTTTCACTTTCACTCTCTCTCTCTCTCTCTGCCTCTCTCGTGCTCCCTTGCCTACCCTGCCGTATCTCATATCCTCTACATCTCTCCTCTCTCTGCTCTCCTCTCTCTGCTCTCCTCTCTCTTCTCTCCTCTCTCTGCTCTCCTCTCTCTCTCTCTCTCTCTCTCTCTCTCTCTCTCTCTCTCTCTCTCTGCTCTCTCTCTCACTCTCTTTCCTTATTAATCTCTCGTTATGCATAAAATTAGCCAGGGTGAGAACCCACCAAGCACAAATCCTTACCCACGGACAGGACACTCTGGTTTCTTCTCGAGTTAATGTCCATAGATTTTGCAATAAGTAAGGCAACAACCTACAAATAGGCATGGGACCATGAAATAGCTTACTTGCAAGCATGAATTTCAGGCCTGCAGCTCGATCCACCAGTACCAGCACAGCACCTAGCAACACACAGGACAGCGCCTAGTGAGCTCTTGTCTCTAAACTACCAGTGAGCCAATTGTTTGCTCCTTTATTTGCTGCATGCTCGGTAGAGCACACTTTGGTAGCTGTCGGAAGGTAAAGCAAGAAATAAGGGAATCAGCAAAAGACATGAGAACATTAGAAGCACCACGTGCACCACACACACACACACGCGCGCGCACGCACACACACTTACACACATGCAGACTCACAACACACCACATGCACACAAGCTGGAGCAAAGCATAGACAGACCTTGACCTTGCCAAAGGGCAGGCACTCACAGAGAGGCTGAAGGAGACGAGCCGAAGACTTAGCCAAAGGAGCATGCCGCATGGCTACCCATCGATGCTCGACAGGCCCCTTCGGCTAAGCCCACGAGGGCCAAGGCTCACTGGCCATCCGCATCCACATCCGGCCTCCCATCCGCACAGTCTTTGCAGGCAGTGGTGCGATCGAGCGCGCTCCCCTGCACAGGCCTAAGCACGAAAACGCCTGCAGCGCGAGTCGCGGAGGTTGAGCGCGGCAGCGGCAGCAGCAGCAGGGAGCGGCGGTGGAGGCGGCCCTGCGAACCTGCGGCCGGTTGTGCACGGCTGCCAGGTGTATGAGGCTCATTCCCAGCTCATCTTGCTTCATCAGCTGCGACATGGAGCTCTTTCGGCTGAGAGCCGCAAAGACTGCCACCAGGCCTCGCACGGCGGCCACCTTCAGGCTCGCCGGGACATTCTGCAAGCAGTAGCAGCTACGGAAGGCAAGCGCAGACATGCCAGCGGTGACCAGTGGTGGCCTTGCCACGCTGTACGATAGATAGAGCTGCGTCATACCCAAAAAAAAGTGAGAGCAGCAGCAGCTCGTTCGAACGCCGCCAAACGAGCGCCTGCGATTAGAAGCGGCATTCTACGAACCCATAGAAAAGCTCGAGTTTCTCAGCTGCTCGTAGCATTTAGAAGCGGCATTGGAAAACAAAAAAGCAAAAAAGCTTCGACGCTTTTCGTCCATCATTCAAGAGTAGCGAGTTCTCGAACGCAAATGCACTAGTGCAGCAAATCAAAGCCGGCACTGGCGCAGCAACCGATGACAGGTTTTGCTGCTGAAGACATAATATGCCTGACGACCGCCTGACCGCATGGCTGGCCATGTAAAACGAGACAACGCGGGATTTGTGAAGTTAAAGCTGCTCATCAGGTGCTGCTGCAGCTGCTGCATGTGCAATTAGCAACCGGCAATCATAAATCGCAGCCATAATGAGTATGCGAAAGCTAGCAAAGAAATAAGGCTCTCCAAGGCAGGCTGGCTGGCTAGCTGGCTGCTACAACCAAGGCAGACATAAGACATACCAGGTCCTGTGACATTCGTCTTTCTTTCTAGTAAAAATTCACGAACTTATTCTTTAAAATTGAGCAACAATGGCTTTTGACAGGTGCCCATAACTCGAAAACAGCAGTCGCTCGCTTGCCACTGTTCTCGAGAGCTCTGAAGGTCAGTCTGAAGGTCAACTATAATCACCAGTGGTCCTAATTTCCGAATAGCTCCAGAAAAGCAGCAGCAGTTTGAGCTCGGCATGCAGCTGTTGCTCAAACCGGTGAAGTCAACAAAATACGCGCAAGCCAGTGAGCTCTGATCTGGCACAAGCTTCCAATCAACACCTACACTGCTAGGGCAGGACTAAGAAGCTCAGCGCCATTAATACCTACTGTGCAGCGCAAAGCAAATGCATGTGCATAACACCCACGAACAAAAAAGTCGCAAGCCAGTCTGCAACGCACATGTCAATGGGGATAGTGCAAACTTGAAAATCATGAGCAGTAACAAACACGCAGGACCGTTGAGAGGCGCAGGCGATTCGGCCAGCAGTTGCCAGTGGACCCTTTCCATCGGAGCAGTGTGGAAAGGAAGAAAGGAAGGAAGGAAAGAAGCAAGGAAGTAAGGAAGGAAAGAAGGAAGGAAGCGCCGCCGGAGGAAGAGTCCGGCAGAAGCACGGAGCACGCATTGCTGAGACAGGGCGACAGAAGCTGGCAGTGGACAGAAGCTCGAGCAGGCGTTAGACAGAGAAATACGGTCAGCTGCCAAGAGGAAAAAGCTAAAAAAATATAAAAGCAAGTCGAATCAGTCACAGCTTTCTGAGAATCAGCCATTCGTTCAACTAAAAGGAGGTAAAGCAAAACTAACATGATCAATTAGGAGGTGGTGTCTACTACATCGGAGCAGCAGAGGACGACCATTCAAGCAGCAAGCATTGAAATCAACATGGAATGCCTTCGGTGGATGGGTGCAAGCAGGAACAAGGAGTGAGGGGAACACATACTGGAATATAAGCTGGTGAGGAATTGCGGTTCCTAAATATTATGACAGCAAACGACGGAGGAAAAAGGGTGCCTCACACACATGTCAGGATGTAAGCTTGAAGGGATTTGCAATCTGAAACACATAATGGCAAAGGATGCAGACAGAGGTGCCAACGAAGAAAAGACGTGTGACGAGTGCAGAGAACGAAATCTGAGTGAGGATTCGCAACTGGAAGTGCGCTATGCTTCAGCAAACAGTGTGGCTTATTTGGGGCGCTCTAATCGAAGAGCAGAGAGCAGTCAACTTGCGCCAAGGCGCGGCTGCTACCCCACTTAGGATGGTTGACGGTCGAAGCGGCGCTAGCATTGCTGCAGCTGCCTGGCGGCATCGGTGGCCCGCAGAGATTGGCAGGTCGAAAAAAGTATGCAACTCATACGCTTTGGGTGCCGATCTTACCTCGTCGTCACCGGCCTGCGAGCAATGGAAAGAATGCACACAGTGTCTCAGCATGCTTGCCACTCCTGGACAGGGCAGGACAGGGCAGGGCATGCAACCTTAGCACACCCAATTAGCTTGGAAGTGGCCAGGCAAGCGTATCTTGCGGAGCTGAATGCATTGCTCAGAGCTGAGATGATCTCTGCGGCCAGTCGGCGCGACACTGCAGCGCAGCGCATGTGCCACACGCGAACACTGCAGACCGGAATCTGTGACGACAGCAGCACAGCTAAGTGTCGGCGATAAGTAAATTAGCTCCCGGCAGCAGCCGGGAGCTAATTTGCAGCACAAAAAGTTTTCTGTTGGATGTTTTGCTCCACTTGCTTTGCACGACTAAATAAACGGGCTACAGTAGAACCGGCCTTATCGGCACTCTCAAAGCACTAGCAGCACTCTGGACACCATTGTCGACTGCAAAGGAAACTGAAAGTTAGCGTTTCATCATTCGACTCGTCAGACGACACAGGCTGGGGCTGACCTGTGGCTTCTAGCTGTGGTAGCGCGAAGCCACAAAAGACTTCGAGTGAATCGGCCATGGCCAGTGGCATGCACATTGCAGTTCTCACCTTGAGCTTCAGAGCTCGCTGATAACCAAAGCACTTCTTGAAAATGTCTAGCATCTGCGTCTCGGTGATAGGAAGTCGCTTGGGCTTCAAGCTGTTGGCCTGCTCCACCATCGTCTGCACCCAGCGTGGCTTCTGGGGCGGCTGCGGGTAGTAGGTATCGAGCTCCAGGCGAATGGCATGGTACCTGGGTGGCAAATCCAGACCGTCAGTAAACTGGGTGTCACAAGTCTCAAATGACCCTGGCAACTTACGAACGAACAAGCAAACAACAACACCCAAGTCTGTGATCGTGATGTTGCTGAGGCTTTCTTAAACTGTGCCCTTGTGAGGGAGCACAAAATGCCCCTGAGCAGGCTACCACTCAACCACTACCTGAGTACAGCTCCCTGTGTGCAGGATAAATAAAGAAATCCTAGCTGATTAAACAGCCTCTTTTTGTATAGCGACAGAAGAGCCTTTATGGCTATCCCCACCGCTTGCAGTGGCGATAAAGAATCGCCCACCGCAGGAATCGAACCCACGACCTCGGGACCGAGGTCGTGAAAGCAGCCGCCTTACCTAGTGTGCCATCACGGCTCACCAATGATCACTACTTGCATGATTGCTGTAACGACATGAGCAGACAGGGTAGAGATCATCACATCCTACGACAGGCCCTTTGACATGGGAAGCCAGGGCTTTATTTTCTATAGTACAAAACCGTTATTGTTAATTATAATACATTTGCATTATTATTAACATTAACATTAACGGCGCACTCGGAGAACTGAATCTCTTTCTAGATGCATTTATAAATGCTGCACAGAAACCAAATGATTCGTGGTAACAGCAGCAAGCAGCAGGCACAGAGTAAGCCCGCATTGTCTATGACTGCCCACCAGCTGCACGTGGTTCTATTGCCCTACGTTTATGGACAAAACATGCTTAAGGCATTCAATCCGCGAAATGCGGCCCATCTTTCACAATAATTAGGTGAGCCGCGATGGCACGCTGGGTAAGGCGGTTGCTGTTCACGACCACGATCCCGAGATTGCCCCGAGGTCGCTGGTTCGAATCCTGCGGTGGGCGACCTTTTATCGCAGCTCCAAGCAGTGGTGATAGCCATAAAGGCTCTTCTGTCGCTATACAAAACAGGCTGTTAAATCAGCTAGTATTATTATTGAAATATTGCAAAGTGGCCAGGTGGTAAGGGGCTGTGAGTGCTGATAGTACAAACTAATGTTGCTTGTTCGACACAGCCGCTGGAACCGAACTACTCAAGATGTTCATGCTGTGGCAGGCAAGCACACCACTCAGCACGTCGTGCTCAGCCACTCAGCATGTCGTCAGGCTATGTGGTGCTGCAGCCGATGAAAGTACAGGGGGAGCAGTTCACGTGCAGGTAACCACACACACACACACACACACACACACACACACACACGCACGCACGCACGCACGCACGCACACGCATTTATACACACGCACACACACACACGCCGCGTATCAGCTGGTATCAGCTGGCAACATACAGCTTGGAGCGGTTGGCGAAGGATGCGGCTAGACATAGCCAGAGATTGCTTAAAGATTGGGAGGAAAGACTGACAGACACTCGCGTGGGCGCTTCGAGTGCATGCCACCCGGATTTAAGGGGGGATTGCCACCCCCTCAGACGGCCGACAGTCGCCTCCACCAGACCACAGCCAGACCGTATGGCTCCCTACCGTCGGCCATTGATCTCGACAAGCGGCACTTCGTACGACTCCTGTGGCAGTGCGTCGGGATCGAGGGCCCTGTCGTTAGCTTCGCCGGCTTGCTTTATAATTTCTTCGTACTGAATCGCCACCGAAGCTGGAGCAGGACTAGGATTCGGTGTTTCCAGATCGACCTGAATGCCTAAAGTAGACGAGGACGATATTGCATGCATCCATCGCTTTGGGGGCAGGCAGCAGCCTGCTGGAGGCAAAGCGATCTCGCTTCGTACCTCCGTGCAGGTGAAACAGTGCATCGCCGGTGGAGAAGTTCCTGCACGAATACTCCGGCCCAAGCATGAGCGGCGGGAACTCACGTTCAGTTTTTACAGCGTCCCCTGAAAGAGAACACATAACAACTAGCATAGCAGTAGCACCAGCCGTTTTAATGATAGCCTCGGCATTCTATATCAAGTGACCTTCTAGTGCAGTTCAGCATAGACACTGAACAAATGCCCTGAACAAAAAATAATAATGAATTGCAACTGATGTGCCTGCTGAAGTGATAGCATCACACACAAAAAACATATTCGAACAAAAACTGTTATGCAGCAAAAGCTGTGTGTGCCGACAGAAATGAACAGCTATCCACTATGTTGACAGCTGGCTGTACCCACACCAATTGTGATCCTGTCCTCCACCAGCTGCAAAGAAAATGCGCATAATATAAACTCACCAACACACGGTACGTATGTGTGCAAATAAGTTCGCGAGTGCAAACTTATGGAAGGGCGTGCGTGGGTGGTTGGGTTGGTGCGTTTTTCAAGCCATTCTTTCCTCCTAGTATTACATAACCCTCGGCACTCTTTCAGGGTAAGAGGAGGTGGCAGAAAGTAGCCGTGATGCTTGATTCATTCTCGCAGTATAGAAATGTAGCCAATGTGTCGCACTGGTGAAGACGTTGGCAAAAAGCACCGGGTAACTGCTTTGCGGCTATTAGACTCGTCTCACCGATCCATGCCTGCATGCTCTGCGCCCTGCATATATGCTACTACAGCCACTGGACTGGTATGCTGTCCCATTTGCCAAGACAGCATTAAGGCCTTCCTTCACCTTTTCATGTACAACAGAATCTTCTGCTCTGCGTGTGGTAGCTCAAATCTCTCTCTCTCACTCTCTCACTCTCTCACTCTCTCTCTCTCTCTCTCTCTCTCTCTCTCTCTCTCTCTCTCTCTCTCTCTCTCTCTCTCTCTCTAAATCAGAACAGCTCGCGGTCAGAAGTTAATCCTCAGCCCCGTGTCTGGCATGGTCCGAGCGGCAGGAGCCAAACAGCGGCTCTCTACACAACCAACACTGGTTCCACAGCTAGTCCCACAGAACCATCCCGTTCGTTTTCTCATGTGTGGCTTGCCTGAGCAGCAAGCAGATTTATGCTCGACGAGCAGAAGTGAACCGTGCCTTTTTGCAGCATGCCCATACTCAAGCATCGTCGGTTCTGCACAATCTCTGTTCCCTTACGCAGCCACGTGCCGGAAGGTGCGGCCCCGCGGCCGCACCTTTCCACAGCAGCTGCTCAAAGGTAGCACGCACTGCTGCAGCAGGTGCTGCTGCTGCTGCTGCAGCTGCTGCTGCTACTGCTACTGCTGCCTCTTACCGTACATGGGCGGGAGTAGCCTGGAAACGTCGGGAATCCGCATCTTGCGCCGCATGGCACAGAGGAAAGGTACCAGGAAGCTCACAAATTTGAGCAGCCTCAGCTCCTGCCTGACCTCGACCTTGTTCGCCAGATTGTCCTTTATCACCTTTTGCTGCAGCTGGAGGCGCGACTGCAGGCGCTCGTAGCCTGCGTGATCGAGCTTCTCGTCTAGGGCACGGACCACGGCACTGACAATCCAGTCGGCATCGACGACGAACATGTTCCTGAATTGTTGCATCGAATTCTGCAACAGTGTCATTCTTAGCGATATGTCTTCAACGTGTGACATAAAGAATTGCATCTCCTCCATTGCATCAATGTCACCGGCCCGTGCAACAGGCATGTCTTTATATATGCCCTTGTAATCTTGGTCCTGTGTAATGTCGATCATGCCTGCAACATAAATGGGATGCCATCAACCAGTAAATCAGTCAATGCAGGTGACAGTCATACAAATTAATACGTATAATATATACACACACACATATATATATATATATATATATATATATATATGTATATATATATAGAGAGAGAGAGAGTGTGTGTGTGTGTGTGTGTGTGTGTGTGTGTGTGTGTGTGTGTGTGTGTGTGTGTGTGTGTGTGTGTGTGTGTGTGTGTGTGTGTGTGTGTGTGTGTGTGCGTGTGCCAGCCTCCGACTTACGACGGTTCGACTTGTGCAAATTCGGAGATATGAACTCGGCCACTGTCAAGCAAAAAAAAAATACTAACCACATCTGCATGCTGACCCTGTGCATGTCACCCCTAACCATGTTATTCATTTTTGTTGGTTTATCAAGCATGATTTCACTCACCATTCAATTGCATTTCCCTTTGCAGCAAATGTAAAGCACCTAGAGAGAGATTAAGTTCTCTGAGGGCGCTTTATCAAGTGAATTATTATTAATATTATTATTAAAATTTAAACGCATTCAAGAAAAATTTCAAAATCCTCACGCGGTCAGTAGATTTAACAACTCTATGGAGTAAACGGTGTCTTGACAGCTATGCATTGTGTGTACTGATAGTTCTCTGTCAAAAAAGTTTAATATAAAAGAAATGGCAGAGGCATTCTCTTCTGTCTTTCATAGAATGAGGTTGCTAGAATAAAATGACCGCAACTTTCGAACGATAGCTTAAAGTTGAAGGCATGTTAATGATTCCCTTGCGTGATTCCAACAATTTTCTATCGTCAAATCTTACAACGAATGAAGAAAAAAAACAAATAAAACAGTCAAAGCTTGATTTTTATTTCATCAAAATAGAAACGAAAGAACCCCAATCTTCCACTAGAAAAGCAGCTGATTCACCTCAGCCATCTACCAGTCACGAGGGTTTAGAGGAAGAGGAAGTTGATGATCCTCCAGCAAGATTGTCCAACTCCTCACCCTCCTCCCAATAGTATTAAATCTATAACTGCCAGCTTCGGTATGCCAAAAAATACTCCACATTATGGTGTGTAAATATAATCTTTTTTACTTGCTCTTATTTATTTCTTATCTGTTATGGATCTTTAAAAAAAATGCAATTCGTTTGCCTCTCTTCTAAGTCTTCGTCAAACCGTATCATAGTAGAACTTATCACATACCATTCTCGACTTATGAAGATTCAGCTTATGACAGGTTTACCGGACCCTATCTATTTCGTAAGTCGGGGCTGACTGTATATGTGTGTGTGTGTGTGTGTGTGTGTGTGTGTGTGTGTGTGTGTGTGTGTGTGTGTGTGTGTGTGTGTGTGTGTGTGTACAAATACATACACCTGTATACATAATCGAGCTCATAACACGTGATTTTAACCTACTTTAATCATGTACAGTATATGAAATTAGTCTTACATAATATTTAAGCAACGTTTCAGTACAAGTACATTAACTGTTAGTGAACAGAATTATGTTACACCACCACCCACAACAAACAATAATCTGTCTGAGCCACTCCGGCATAGAGCAAACTAAGCCTTATGATAATAATAATAATAATAATGCACTTGATAAAGAGCCCTTAGATAACTCAATCTCTTTCTAGGTGCTTTACATTTGCTGCATAGGGAAAGCCTTCGAAAAATCTGGCCTTACCGATCTCCAAACGTCCAGAAAATTTGAGAAAAGCGATTCTTTAGATATGAAAAGACCGGTCTGAGCTCTGACTCCTCCATCCACTTCACCCCAGAGACACTCACTTGGATTTAAGTGGGAGATTGATTGGGCAATGCTGCTAGCATAATGCTTTACAAACCATATACTGCAGTATAGCGAAAAAATAATGAATGTGTTTAGCTGCTTGCTTAGGCTAATTTTCCTGTTTGAAAAAAAATCTTCATGAAGAGTCATTGCAATAGGTACGGCAACGCTTTGGAGTAGTTATAAATAAGTCTCTGGCATCATGATGCCAGGTATCCACTGCAGAAGAGCCACCAAACAATGACCCATTTTCCCGGAAAATTGTTCTTCAAATTTCTGTTTCAAGAGGAAATTATCATAGAAAAAGCCTTCATTGGTGCCACAAAGCAGTACTGTATACATTATCAGTTACCAGAAATCGCGAATTTAGTTTTGCCAATCCATTCAATTTCGCTCTCGAGTCTTCGTGAGTCCCGTGCTCCTGCCCTTGCCCACTCCTAACGAGCCACTTTATGCTGCATAACGGACAGAAGTGACTTCTTTCTTTTGGGTTCCGAGCAAACATGCACTCTTCATCTAATCAAAGCCTTATCGTACCCCAGCCAAATCTTTCCAGCGGCATCCGACACGTTCTGAGCATGAACCCTCCTCGCAGGAGTGAAGCGATGCCAAAAAATGCACTCTTTATCACTCCGTCCTGGCGGGTATGGTGACACGTAAGCTGCCAGATCGGTTTGCATCATCGATGAGACCGGTATTTTGATGCTACGCTGGTAGCCAACTTCTTCAGGTTGTACCTCACCGAAGTCTTGCCAATTCGAAATTGCACAGCGATTGCAACGCTACCAAGTCCCGTTTGATGCAAAGCCCATTTCTACAGGCCAATTCCTACAGGCAGTCAACTAGACGGTCTGCATGCCGGCTGCTGGTTTGCCTAGCACTAGGCTAGGAACCGAGCATAGCCGGCTCACTGTTGCCTTCATACTACCGCACATGTCCAAGTACCTCCAAAAGCAGAAAATGTAGTCATTTTTCACTGAATGGTCACTTAAAATGAGGGAGTTTTTAGTAAATTTTAAGGATCAAACACGCTTTCTGTCGTCATTTTTCTATTTAAGAGACCGGTTTATAAAAGAAACGCCATCGTGGAAGACGTTACATTATTTGGGCGAATTCGTTCTCTTTGGTTCTGTCTAATGTTTCACAGTAGATGGCCTACTACTCCTCATTTGTAGAGGGTCGCCGACACTTCTGCACTTTTTTGTACCACACATGCATGAATATATACTGGTATATATAAATATCAGTGCTTGAAAGCTGAGCAAGCGGTCAGAAAACCGCTGGAAACAGCAGCTCTTAAACCCTATCCTTTAATGTGAAAGTGGTAAAAAAAATATGTTGCGTTGGCCTCACAGCACGACCGTCTGCATGTTGTTGGCATGCAAGAAATGCTTTTCGACCTGGGTCACACTGGATCACACCTACCTATGCTCAGACATATGGATCTTCGATCGCAGAAAAAGGGCAGAGGACACAGGGTGGAGAGTGCAAGCTGTCGCGTGCAATTCACGGCATGCCGAGCAAGGCAGCGTTAATGCCTTGGCTTTGCACGCCATTTTATTTTACTTGGGCACATTCGATTGTGGCTTTAAAGAGTAGTCGAATGCAGAGGGTTCATGGCCTCACTTCTGCGTCTCCGTATGTAGTGGTGAGCCTCAAGCATAGCAATCAGCCGGATTACCGTGTTTGCTTGCGATTATAAGGCACCGTACGGGTCATAACCTATGCTTGAGGTTGCATACACCTTTAATACTTTCCATCATTAGTCTGGATTCGTACCCGTTTTCTTTCGGTGATTGCTATCATGCTGCACTACTATCTGCATTCCTGCGCTCATTAGAGCTACTGGGGCTACTAGTCGTGCTGCGAGCTACTAGTTTCACCAGTATTTGGTTGCCCAGTGTAAAGGACCGGAATCTGTTACATTTTTTGTGTAAACGATGTAATTCCAGAGCCACGATACGTGTGTAACAGTAGTATGAGAGGTACACTTGACATGCAGTGCTGATTTCATTCAGCTGATTGTTATTCTGAGCATTCCATAAATTCACGGTGACATCTTGGCCCAAGTCAGCATGCTGTGTATAGCATCCTATGAGAACTACTTGTCTTTCCAGACACTCTGCATAGGCTGGAAAAGAAGTATGTCCACTGGTTAGTGATAGCATGCCCAGTGTCAGCACGAATAAGACACAAAAGACAATTCACAAAGACCTTGCAAATGCTGTAGGAAACGGGTGCACTTTAGCCTCCATTTAAACGTCATTAAGTAAGGGGATGCGGTGGCCTCAGTTAGTCAGTCAGGGAGTGAGTTGCAGGTTTACAGAGGATGTGAACTAAAGGCACGGTCTCAAAAGGATCTGGCGTTGGCGCATCTAAATGACTGAAATTAGAAGATCTGGTGGTACGGTGCCTGGCCTGATTGGGAATTAGTTCGTTTAGGCAGGCCGGTGCAAGAGAATGGAGGGACGTAAAAGTGAGCGACAAAACACTAAAGTCGATGCCTGATACTTGATGATGGATCTGCTTGATGATGGATTCGATGCTCTGCTTGATGGTTAGCCGGCGCAGATCGGTTTGAAGCAGTTCGACTGTGGCAGTTAGCTCCTCTCAACTAGCAAGCCTGCCGAGTCTGAGCAAAGTGAGGCCTTGTCTAGCAGCAGAGCCCTCCGATTGTTTGCACGGAAACTCAAACCTACCTCCGAATCAGAGCGAACTATGCTAGACTAAGCGAATGCATTTTCCTGCAGCTGGCAAGGCTCAACGGGACAACAGTCGCGCGGTGTCACCCCCACGTAACCAAACTTAGTTCTACAGAATTTCCAGTAACACGAAGCGTGCTTGCCAACCTCGAAATGCCTACGATCTTGACAGGGCAGGATCAGGGCTGAGATCAGGCCGCGAGGAAGAAGTCGAGCAATGCAAGTTCTTATGCTTGCGCTAGGTGCACGGTGGCGGTCCTGTGCCGAGCACTCGATACAGCGACGAGCGATTAGAAACTGTGAGTGCTGTCGTGATTCCGGGCAAGTTCTTCTGGCGATATCCTCACCAACAGCGCTTACAGCTCATAATACTCGAGCCCAAGACCCGGCGTTCAAGTTCACTGCATGGCATGCGATGCCTCTGTGCTTCACCAATAGCTCACATCTTTGGCAATGTGTCAAGAAGAAATTGTCTGCTCCCTTCTGAAATAGGCGGTTTGCTTACATCTGTTAGGTCGCCTAAACTTGCATTCCCATTGCCAGCTCAACTCAGAAGCCGGCTCAATCGAGCACACAAAAATCGGTCCTAGCAGATAAGAAGCCAGTGTTAGGTGCAAGCAATAACTCGAGGCCAGCTTGGCTCGATAAAGGCAGGTTCGGCCTAATTCTCGAGCCAGCCAACGATAGTGTGTTGCAGAATGCTTAGACATGCATGTTGCAACAGCTCCTAACTGGGCAGCAAGACCCTTGAGCGCATCTAAAGTTTAGGCATTCGTAGGTAGGCTTCGACAACTCTGGTATCTGCGGTTAGAGACTCTGAATCCACCAGGCTTGACTGGCGATGCTGGCTTTGATGAGCTTTGACGGGAATTCAAAAGTGAAGCAGTGCTACCTCTCACCCCAATTCAAGCGTTTGCAGCTGACGTCCCACCATCGAAGGGCTTTCATTACATCTGTGCAGCTGTCGTCGTAGCACGCTGCCTCTGGAGTGCTTACCAACGAGTACGGAGAGGCAAAAATAGAATTCCCCTATCATCGGCTGGCTCGAGAATTAGGCCGAACCTGCCTTTATCGAGCCAAGCTGGCCTTGAGTTATTGCTTGCACCTAACACTGGCTCCTTATCTGCTAGGACCGATTTTTGTGTGCTCGATTGAGCCGGCTTCTGAGTTGAGCTGGCAATGGGAATGCAAGTTTAGGAAAGTGCATACCAAGGAAAGCAAAATTCTTATTCTGTCCCATTCGGTAGTGCATTCTAGTAATCGTCCCTCCCTCGTCCTGTGTGCTTTAAATACTCAAGATAGCAAAAGTGCATGCCTGGCATGGTCCTAGGTCCTCATAATGGTCCTAGCATGGTCCTCGTGTGCACACAGTCTGCTCTACTAACAGCAAAGCACAGTGCAGGAAAGCTTTCGGCATTTGTCACGTAGCTGTCCACACGTACGTGTACGCTCATTGTGACTACTGCCACTCGACATGGCAGCCGTCATAAGGGCCTGAAGGCAGCCACACAAGAATAAAAAAACAGGCAATTGAAAGACAAACTGAGCGACACCAAGCAGTACGGCAATAATAATAATCATCATGATAATAGGTCGTTTGTGTAACCCCCTCAGAGCACTTAATCTCTATCCGGGCGTTTTACTGCTCACTGTAATAGAATCAATAGTCAACCACAATCAATATCAATGCAATAGAATCGAGGTAGAAAAACATGCATTCGGTATCGCGATCATGCAAAGACAAACATAAATTCACTTTGGTCACCAGTTGGTAGTAACTCTGGTAACTGGTAACTGGTAACATTCACTGACTCATGCAAGGGTACGCACGCAGCAAACCACACGAAAGCAGAAAACAGACAAGTTCACTGTGGCAAAGAGAAAGCTGACCGGGTCCTTGGACGGATCCTCGGCTGAGAATTAAAAGACAAAACGTCTCTGAAGGGCGGTGCCCTGGTAGCTGGAAGCGAGCTCCAGACTTTTGGCGCACACGAGCCGAAGACTCGATTGCCAAACAATTTCAATTTAGCACGAGGGACGGTAAGATGACTAGATGCTGAGGAGAGGGCGGGGCAAGAGCATCCTGCTCGCACTTCACCACCCAGGTCGTGGGTTCAAGTCCTGCAGTGGGCGATCCTGTGAGACCCACGGCAAGTGGCAGCGACAGCCGGTAAGGCTCTTCTGCTGCTACATAAATTGAATCAGCTCTCTTGAATCAGCTACCCTTATTATTATTAGAGCAGGAAGAAGATCGGATAGGTATGCTGGTGAAAGAGAGTGATGCGACTTGCAAGCCGGACTGGAGATATATTGAAATCGAGTAGAAGCTTAATAGGTAGCCAGTAAAGCTCAGACAGAAGTGGTATGACGTGGCAGCCATGCCGCTCACGACAGACAGGACGAGCCACTTTGTTTAGCACCACTTGCAGACAATTTTAAAGTGCGCATGCCGTGGGTTTATTAATCAAGGGAATCGCAATCATCTAGAAGCAACGTCACAAACGCCTTACCGAGTTCGGCTGTAGTACTCTTACCTAAGCTAGCCCTGATTTTGACAATGTTTCTCAGTTGCAATAATTCCGATTTGATGGAGGAGGCAAGCACTCGTCAAATCACGAGTCATTTTGGAAACACATGCCCAGATTACGAGCAGACGTCACTGGAGTGATGCTAGCTGAACCAATCTTGACAATGAGGTCTTCAAATCAATTTTTTGGTGACACTGTTTGCCAATAACTATTGGGTTGGTCTTACCATCGCAAAGCTTAATAGTAATAATAATAATAATAACAATAAATTTGATACAGCACTCTCAGAGAGATTAATCTCTTTCTAGGCACTTAACATTTGCTGCAAAGGAAGCACGATCGAATGGTTAGTGGTAGCATGCTCAATAAACAACAAGAACAACGTGGTTAAAGTGACATGCACAGGCTCAGCATGCAAGTGTGGTTAGTGGCAACATGCGCAGTGTCAGCAAACATAAGCAAATAAAGGTCGAATCACAGGGACCCGCTAAATGCTCTGATAAATAGGTGCAAGTTTTTAGTTTTTTTAATGTGGACAGGTCAGGAGATGTCATGACAGAAGTCGGGAGTGGGTTCCAGGCTTTGGGAGCATGCGGACTAAAGGCACGGTCTCCAAAGGATTTGAGGTCTGTACGAGGTATAGGTAAACAATTAGATTCCGAAAAGCAAGTGGTATGGTGCTTAGTATGGGGGGCAGTAGATCTGATAGGTAGGCTGGAGCCAAAGATTGAAAGGACCTAAAAGTGAGTGACAAAAGCTTGAAATCAATGCGTTGCTTGACTGGGAGCCATGGCAGTGCAAGTCGACAAGAAGTGGTGTGATGTGGCAACTGTGATGCTCACGACAGACAAGCCTGGCTGCTGAGTTTTGCACAAGCTGTAAGCACCTAATTGCACAGGCTGGTAGACCAGCAAGCAGTTAGCTACAGAAGTCGAGATGGGATCTCACAAATGCATGGACCAATTTAGATGTGATATCCCTGTCTATTCA